>OY992876.1:297423581-297841081 GCA_963921405.1 Cepaea hortensis
GTAACACGATGTTTTAGCTTTCTCATGAGCCTGTGCCAACTTTGGGTTCAATATTACCTTGGAGAAGACTGTAGTTATGTACCAGCCAGCTCCAGGGAATAATCACACCGTGCCGAATGTAAAGGTGAATGGTCATAGACTAAGTGTTGAGGACAAATTAACCTATCTTAGCAGCACTGTGTCACAAGCTGCCACAACTGATGACAGAGTGAATGCAAGAATCTCCGAGGCCAGCTCGGTCTTTTGCAGACTGTACAAGAATATGTGGGACATAAATGGAATAAACCTGAAAACAATGCTGAAAGTCTACAAAGATGTCGTATTAACCACACTTCTATATGCTTGTGAAACCTGGACTGTTTACCAGCGACTCATCAGGAAATTAAGCCACTTCCACACAGTCTGTCCTAGGAAGCTATTGAAGATTAAATGGCAAGACAAGATCCCAGACACTGAAGTTCTATGCCCAATACCAACACTCTACTAATGAAGAATCAGATTCGCTGGACTGATCACTTGACTCGCATGCCAGATCACAGGCTCCCTAAACGAATTTTTTTACGGCGAGCTGCGTTGTTGTAAACGCTCCCAAGACGGTCAGAGGAAACGCTTTAAAGACACTCCGAAGCTCTCACTGAAAGTTTTGGAATTTATCACGACACTTAGGCGATTACTGCCAAAGACCGAAATTCGTGGCGTACATCATTCATCATCATCATCATCATCATCATCATGTGTCATGTTTTACCATCTCACTCGATCACTAGATTCGTGGATCAGCTCTGTGTTTCTGTCTCGACCATACCACAAGGCCAAGCCATCCAGATACTTGCTTCTAGGTCTTCCCCTTGGTCTGTTCCCCTCGATCTTACCAGTTGTCACCAAGTTCTCCAAATCATTTCTTCTCATAACATGCCCAAAAAATTGTGACTGTCTAGTCTAAAGTCTCTAATCAGTTTACGATATTCATTTGTTTCTTGAAGGACTTGTTCATTGGTCTTTCTGGCTGTCCATGGTATTATTTGCATTTACAGCAATACTAAAACCCATATTATTACAGCACTTCTACTACAGCACTACTACTAGTGTTACAGCACTTCTACAAGCCATATAATTACTGCATTTCTACAAATCACATTATTACAACATTTCTGCAAGCCATATTGTTACAGCACTTCTACAAGCCATATTATTAAAGCACTTCTACTGGCCATATTATTATTGCACTTCTACAAGAAATATTATTGCAGCACTTCTACAAGCCATATTATTACAGCACGTATACAAGCCATATTATTGTAACACTTCTACAAGCCATATTATTACAGTACTTCAACAAGCCATATTGTTACAGCACTTCTACAATCCATATTATTACAGCACTTCTACAATCCATATTATTACAGCACTTCTACAATCCATATTATTACAGTACTTCTACAAACCATATAGTTACTGCATTTCTACAAATCACATTATTACAACATTTCTGCAAGCCATATTGTTACAGCACTTCTACAAGCCATATAGTTACTGCATTTCTACCAATAACATTATTACAACATTTCTGCAAGCCATATTGTTACAGCACTTCTACAAGCCATATTATTAAAGCACTTCTACAAGCCATATTATTACAGCACGTATACAAGCCCCCTTGGTCAACATCGGCGACGTGGAGAGGGGGAACCTGTTACTGGGCAACAGCTGGTTCTCCGATTTCCATTGCCCAGGCTTGTGCCCTGAAGAGGTCACTTCAGCACCGCGTAAAGCGGTGACACAACACGGGAAGTAGCATTTGCCGGTTATAAGTCTTAATGCTCGATTGGCGTAGAGCAAGGCGCCAGGGGCTACTTCCGACGGTGGGAGAGATCATCGTATCTCACTAGACAGCTACCGCCCGCCTAAGCTGGGCAGCCCCCAGTCAATAAGGTGTTGTCTCGCCACGGTTCATCTGCTCCTGAGGGTGTGTGGAGCTTAGGGGGAAATCCTGACACATGGACCGCAATCTATACACCTAACAGCAAGAAAAAAACAAAACAACCGGCCCTAAGGCTGGGAACATGGAACGTAAGAACCATGACCCCTGGCATCTCAGACGATCTAAATGAGATTGTGGATGCCCGCAAAACTGCAGTGATAAACAACGAACTGCTAAGACTGGGGATAGACATTGTCGCCCTGCAAGAGACCAGACTCCAAGAATCTGGAAGCATCAAGGAGAGGGACTTCACTTTCTACTGGCATGGCAAGCCGTGCGGAGAGACCAGGGAGCATGGAGTTGGCTTCGCTATCAGAAACAAGCTGCTCAATTCCATCATACCACCAAGTGATGGCACTGAAAGAATATTGAAGCTCCAACTCCAGACAGAGGCAGGCCCAGTTAGTATTATAAGCGTTTACGCCCCAACACTAACTGCAGCATCAGAATCTAAAGACAAGTTCTATGACGACCTTAGCAAAGAAATCAGTGAAACACCAGAGAAACAACATCTTTTTATCCTGGGGGATTTCAATGCCAGGGTTGGCTCTGACCACGAATCTTGGCCTTCATGTCTAGGACAGTTTGGCGTTGGGAAGATCAATGACAATGGACAACGTCTCTTGGAATTCTGCAGCCACCATAATCTGTGCGTGACCAACACCTTCTTTGACACGAAACCTCAACACAAGGTGTCATGGAGGCACCCCAGATCAAAGAACTGGCACCAACTCGACCTGGTGCTCACTAAACGCAGCAACCTCCGCAATGTACGGATGACTCGCAGCTATCATGGTGCTGACTGCGACACCGACCATTCACTCGTCTCCAGCAAGGTGAAGATAAAGCCCAAGAGAATCTACAGAAGCCGAACAGAAGGAAGACCACGCATTGACACCAGTGGCACCCAAAATAAAGAGAAGGTCAACAAATTCATGCAGGCTCTAGCGGATACTCTGCCCGGCCCCACAGACGGAGATTCCACCGAGAGATGGAGTCATTTTCGCGACACCATCTACAATACAGCACTATCAACATTTGGCAAGAAGCAAACTAAGTCAACCGACTGGTTTGAAGCACACTCTGAAGAGATGCTCCCAGTCCTGGAGATAAAGAGACATGCATTCTCGATGTATAAAACATCACCTTCAGAGAAAACACTGCAGGCATTGCGAACGGCCAGAAATAGAGTACAACAGATGGCAAGAAGATGTGCGAACAGGTACTGGCTACAGCTCTCTGCTCAAATTCAAACTTGTGCAGACACTGGAAATATAAGAGGAATGTATGAGGGCATCAAGCAAGCTGTCGGTCCATCAAAAAATAAGATGGCCCCTTTACGATCAACTGAGGGGGTAATCATAAAAGATCGAGCGAAACAAATGGATCGCTGGGTAGAACACTACTCAGAGCTATACTCAGTGGATAACACTGTCAGCGAAGAAGCTCTGGAAGCCATCGATCAACAGTCCGCCATGCATGCCTTGGATAACGAACCTTGCCTCACAGAAATCAGCGAAGCACTAGACTCTCTCAAATCCGGCAGGCACCTGGAAAAGATAGTATTCCACCTGAAATTTTAAAATGTAGCAAAGAAACAATCATCCCAGAACTGTATGCAATATTACAGCTCTGCTGGAGAGAAAAATCAATACCACAAGATATGAAAGACGCAAACATCGTTACCCTTTATAAAAACAAAGGCGACAGAAGCGACTGCAACAACTATCGCGGCATTTCCCTTCTCAGCATTACAGGCAAGATTTTTGCCAGAGTAATCCTTAAAAGATTACACATTCTTGCTGAAAGAATCTACCCCGAATCGCAGTGCGGATTTAGACCCAACAGGTCCACCATCGATATGATTTTCTCACTCCGGCAGCTCCAAGAGAAGTGCAGAGAACAGAGGAAGCCATTATATATAGCCTTCATCGACCTCACAAAGGCATTTGACTTCGTGAGCAGAAGCGGCCTTTTTAAGGTCCTTGAAAAGGTTGGATGTCCACCCACCCTTCTTAGTCTCGTGAAATCATTCCACGAAAACATGCAGGGGACCATTTTATTTGACGGCTCAACATCCCAGTCATTCAGCATCAGCAGCGGAGTAAAGCAGGGATGCGTGCTTGCTCCTACACTCTTTGGTATCTTCTTTGCTGTTCTCTTAAGGCAAGCATTTGGGACTGCCACTGAAGGCATATACCTCCACACAAGATCTGATGGCAAACTTTTTAACCCATCAAGACTCAAGGCAAAGACCAAAATAAGACCAAGATGCGTAAGAGAACTACTTTTTGCAGATGATGCAGCACTGACTACTCATACTGCAGAAGATCTCCAAAGGCTCATAGATCGTTTTGCAGCTGCCTGCAAAGACTTTGGGCTCACCATTAGCCTAAATAAAACACAGGTGATGGAACAAGATGCTGATGCGCCTCCGTCAATCAAAATCTCTAATTATGAATTGAAAGTCGTCCACGATTTTGTGTATCTGGGATCGACAATATCAGATAATCTTTCATTAGAGACAGAAATCGACAGACGCATTGGAAAGGCAGCCACAACATTTTCCAGGCTAGCTAAAAGAGTTTGGGAGAATAATAGACTAACAGAGCGTACAAAAGCTCAAGTATATAAAGCTTGTGTTGTTAGCACACTACTCTACGGGTCTGAATCCTGGACCCTGTACTCAAGACAGGAAAGGAAGTTGAATTCATTCCACATAAGATGTCTGAGACGTATCCTGGGCATAACATGGAAAGACCACATAACAAACAAACAGGTGCTTGAAAGAGCAGATATTACCACAGTGCACACCCTCCTCAAGCAGAGACGCCTCCGGTGGTTGGGCCACGTATCTCGAATGGAGGACGAACGTATTCCCAAAGATCTCCTTTACGGAGAACTAGCCACAGGAAAGAGGCCAACCGGAAGACCCCAAATGCGATATAGGGATGTGTGTAAACAAGATATGAAAACCATTGGAATAGATCCAGACACGTGGGAGAGAGTTGCAACAGACAGATGCTCCTGGAGAAGAGATGTACGAAACGGACTGGTGCTCTTTGAGCGCAATCAGATCCAAAAAACTGAGGAGAGACGGCACAGGCTCAAAGAGCAGTCACTTACTGCGGGACTTGCCTCGTCTCACAGATGCGGAAACTGTGACAGAGATTGTCATTCTCGAATTGGACTATACAGTCACCAGCGGTGCTGCCAGGCACCTCCCAAGCGGCACAACTCTATAGTCCTTCAGGACTGAAAGAGGCCTACTACTACTACTATACAAGCCATATTATTGTAACACTTCTACAAGCCAGATCATTACAGTACTTCTACACGCCATATTGTTACAGCACTTCTACAAGCCATATTATTACAGCAATTCTACAATCCATATTATTACAGCACTTCTACAAGCCATATTATTACAGCACTTCTACAATCCATATTATTACAGCACTTCTACAAGCCATATTATTACAGCACTTATATGAGCCATATTATTACAGCACGTATACAAGCCATATTATTACAAACATTCCACAAGCCATATTATTACAACACTTCAGATCATTTTTCTGTACAGGTTGGACCCTTAAATTCAAACAGTGGGTGTCTGATGTGACGAGCGTGCTGGATCGGCCGACCACCGCTTTAACTGTGTACGCCATTGGGGTTTTCTTCAGTGCTCTTGCCAGAAAACAGGTCAAACGGGTCTTTAAAGTTATGGAGTTTTTGGGGGTGAGTAGAGACAGGAACAACTAGGGTTAGAACTGAATGTCCAGGAGACACAGATTATGGTCGTCACTGGGAAGAAGGAAGTACCACAATGTGATATACGAGTAAATAGGCGTATTCTTAAGCAAGTAAATTGATCAGTTATCTCGGCACAGTCATAACATCTGATGGGAGATGCCATGAAGAGATTAGAACAAGAATTGCCATTGCGAAGGTAGCCGTTTGCAAGATGAAAAACATACTGACCAATAAAAGGATATCAATTGAAACGAGAAAAAGAGTGTTGAATTTCTACATAGAACATATACTTTTGTACGGATGTGAAGCGTGGACAATAAGCAGTCAAGCTGAAAAACAGCTGATGGCTGTGGAAATGTAGTATCTTAGGAAAATGCAAAGAATACCATGGGCAGACAGAAAAATCAATGAACAAGTTTTTCAAGAAACTAATGAAGATCGTAAACTGATTAGAGTCATTAAACGTAGACAGTCAACATTTTTTGGGCATGTTTTGAGAAGAAATAACTTGGAGAACTTGGTGACGACTGGCAAGATCGAGGGGAAGAGACCAAAGGGAAGACTGAGAAGTAAATACTTGGATGGCTTGGCCACGTGGCACGGTCGAGACAGGAACACGGAGCTGATCCACGACTCTGGTGATCGAGTGAGATGGCAGAACATGACCGCCCACGCTTATCGGTATGGCACGTGATGGATGGAGAGACAGGTCGAATGGATTACATTGGTTAAAGTGAAACAGGCAGAATTATTGGTTGTAGTTGAAAAGGATTGTCTGATTGGTTAGTTGAGTTCCTCGACAGTTGATTGGTCGGTTCAAGAAGAGGCGGTTAATTGGTTGGTTTGAAACAGAGATGCTGATTGACTGAAGGTGTGATAGATACATAAATGCATCAGTTGATTGTTTAGTTGGTTGAATGGCTGATTAGTTGGTTGGCTGATGGACAGGAGGACGAGTTGATGGATTTGTTTGAAACATATATGCTAATTTGTTGAAAGCGAGTAAACGCATTAATTCATAAGCGTAAATTTGTTGTTGATTGGTTGGTAGTTTCTTGTTTGGTTGATTGGTTAGTTCAGTGGTTCTCAACCTTTTTTGGCCCGTGCCCCACTTCACCATATTTTCAGAACATCACCCCCCCCCTTTCGTATTTCCTACCTTAATATTTGGCTCGTGCCCCCCTTCACCATATTTTCAGAACGTCATTCCCCCCTTTCGTATTTCCTACCTAAAATTCCCCCTCCCACACCTACACATTATACGTAATAATGGAAGCACATACTAAAACAAGTCTAGACGTCCACATAAAACGTGATTTGTGGGTCTACTTACTTTATAAAATGAATTTTAGAAGGGTGGGACGTACAGAACCGTAAAGTATGAGGGAAAAACAAGATCAAGTAATCGGTTCTTGTATTAACGCGATCTTGAAATAATTTTCATTCCACCTCTGGAAACCACAAAATTCCTCCCTGGGGGGGGGGGGGGAATTTCCCACCGGTTGAGAACCACTGGGTTAGTTGATTCATTAGTTGAATGGTTGGTCGGTCAGTTGGTTTGAAGTGAAGCAAACGAGCGACTGACTAGAAAAGAAACAGAGCTTTCGATTGAAGGCGTAATGTATTTACTGATTAGTTGAAGATACAACGGCCATTCTGACTGGTTATAGGTGAACATGCAGAGATAACGTCCAACTGGTTGGAGATGGAACGGACAAATTGATTACTTGGAGGTGAAACATACTGGCATAGGTGATTAGTTGGTTGATTAAAAAGGAAAAAAAAAAGAAAAAAAACAAACAGACAGGCTGATTGGTTGGAAATTAAAAAGAAATAATGATTGGCTCGAGTTGAGAGAGGCTGAATATTTTTCGTTTGTTTATTTTTATTCATGTAGTGTTCCCCCCCCCCCCCCCCCAACTCACTTGACTGAATTTTGCATGTGGATTAGCTTTCCCTATTACCATTGCCCCTCGTCATCAGGCGAACCAACTCAAACTTCAGAGGTATTTCTAATTTGCTTCCCTGTGTCAAGGACGCGAAGTCAACATTTTAGTCCAACTGTCCGGTGTAGGGATTTTAACCCCTTACCTCAGCATAAGCAAACTGTATGTTTAGCTGAATTATTGGTGCGATATGAGCCAGAAAGGTTGCATGCGTGGAAGTGATTGGTTTAGTGAGAACCAAACAGACTCTTCATTCATAAGTGTTACCTTAACCTCAAATATTGCCTTTTCATAATTTCAACCGAAGCTTGCAGTTCAAACCCCAAACGGTTTCAATGACAACTTCATGGCGGCGTTCGTGTTCATCTTCGTGTGGCTGGACATCATGATGTTTACTAAGTGCGCAAGATGGCTGAGACACTTTACCAGCAGGGCATGGAGGTAATCAATTCAACTCGCTGTAGACTAAACCAATTCCCCTCGTGGTGGTTGGCCGCATCAGAATATGATAGAATGTTCATGGACGTTTTTGTTGTTGTCCCAGGCGGTTGTTACATTTATGTTAGAGTCAAAGTTAGTGGCCTGTCCTTTATAGGACGTTGCAGTTAACCCCAGCTTTTATTGGCTGTTTGTGATGTACTATGCAATATTAGTTCAGTAGTTTTCATTCTATTAAAGTCGATAAAACAAAGAAATTTGAAATATTTTGGTCTCGTGAACGTCATGAAAGTTTGGAGAGAACAATAATTTAGGGGTATATGCCTGGGTTCGCTTTAAGAGTGATCATCGCAATACAAGGACAGATACATTAAAATTAACAACATGGAACCTTGGGACGTTAAATGACGACGACGAAAAATTAGAGAACATAAAACAAGAAATAGAAAGAGAAAAAAATAATATTCTAGGGATGTGTGAAACGAGATGGACAGGAGCAGGCATCAAGATAGATGAAGATTTTAAGATTATTTATTCTGAAGGTGAAGATCGACAAAGGGGAGTGGCTATTATTTTTGACCGGAAAACATCAAAATCTGTTCAAGGATATCGGGCCGTGTCGGACAGAGTTCTACTAGTTAAATTGAGTGGCAGACCTTTTAGCATAAATGTTATTCAAGTATATGCCCCAACAGGAGAATCCAGTGAAGATAGTGTAGAGGAATTTTATAATGACATAGAGTCTGCCTTAAAGAAATGTAAAAATTCAGAAATAAACATCATAATAGGAGACTTCAATGCAAAAGTAGGAAATCAAGGTGATAGATACACAATAGAAAACTATGGTTTAGGAGAGAGAAATGAAAGAGGATACAGACTCGTAGAGTGGGCAAAAGAACAGGAAATGATTGTAGGAAACACCTGGTTTAAGCAAAACCCTGGAAGAATATGGACATGGAGGAGTCCTGATAGCAGGATCAGAAACCAGATTGACTACATTCTGATTAGCAGAAGATTTAGAAACGCACTAACAATAGCAAAAACAGTTCCCAGTGCTGATTGCTATAGTGACCACAGACTACTTACAGGAACACTGAGGATAAAGTTGAAGAAAGTCAAATATATAACAGGAAACACTAAATATGATTTGTTTACATTGAGTAATGACAAGGAAATACAAAACAAATTCAACATAGAAGTACAGAACAGATTTGATATTTTGTCTGATCTAGAGATATTATTCCAGGATGTGGATGATCAATGGGAAATGTTGAAGAATTCAATCAGTTTGGCTGCAGAAACAACTATTCCAAAATTAAAGAAGGTGGGTCGTAAGAAATGGATGACAGAAGAAATTTTACACCTGATGGAAACAAGAAGATTCAACAAAAATAATTCTGCCAAATATGAAGAAATTCACAGACAAGTCAGAATATCATGTAAGGAGGCAAAAGAAGCATGGCTTGAGGAAAACTGCTTAGACATTAAAAATACAACACAACGGTCAAAATACCACATTAGTGCACAAAAGAATTCAGGAACTTACTAATAAAAGAACAAGTACATCAACAGGCTGTCTAAAAACTAAAGATGGCAAAATCATAATAGAAAAAGATAAGATTCTACATGTATGGACAGATTATGTGAAAAACCGTTATAATGATAACAGAGAGGAACAGTATGATATTAGATTTAATAATGAAGGGCCGCCAATTTTGAAGATGGAGGTTCGAAATGTTCTTAAGCATATGAAATCTGGCAAGACCCCGGTGCAGATAACATCACAACAGAAATGATTAAAGCTTTAGAAGAATTTTGACTAGATCAAGTCACCAGACTGCTGAACACATTATATGATACTGGAGATATACCTTCTGAATTGTGTAACTCTATATTTATTGCAATCCCAAAGAAATCAGGAACCTTGGAATGTGATCAATATAGAACAATTAGTATAATGAGCCACATCACAAAGATTTTGCTATGAATTATCATGCAAAGAGTGAGGAAGAAAATACAACCTGAAATAGGGGAAGAACACTGTGAGTTTGTAGAAGGAAAGGGTACAGTAAATGCTGTGTATATGCTGCGAACAGTTACTGAACGTTCTATAGAAGTAAACAAAGATATACAACTTTGCTTTATTGACTACACAAAGGCTTTTGATAGAGTTAGACACATCAACATGGTAGATATGCTTGTAGATCTACAAATTGATGGGAAAGACATTAGACTTATAAAAAACAAATATTGGAAACAACAAGCTGCCATAAGATTGATAATGAAGTGGGACAATATCAACCTATTAAGAGAGGTGTTAGGCAGGGATGTGTAATGTCTCCAGATATTTGTTTCCCTATACAGTGAAAATATTTTCAGGAATGTAGAAAATATAAAAGGAATCAGCATTGGAGGACGAAACATCAATAACATTATATATGCAGATGATACAATATTGATTGCAGACAATGCAAAAGATCTACAACAATTAGTAGACGCAGTTGTTGTACACAATGAGCAGCTGGGGTTAGAATTAAATTGTAAGAAGACACAGGTTATCGTCGTCACTAAGAAGAACGTAGTACCACAATGCAATATACAAGAAAATGGGAATATTCTTCAACAAGTGAATCGGTAGAATTATCTCTGAACAGTCATAACATCTGATGGGTAATGCCTTGTAGAGATTATAACAAGAATCGCCATGGCGAAAGTAGCCTTTACAAGATGAAAAACATTCTGACTAAATAAAAGATGTCAATTGAAACGAGATAAAGAATGTTGAGGGGATACATAGATTCTGTTCTTTTGTATGGATGTGAAACTTGGAAAATGTGCAGTCAAGCTGAAAAAGATCTGATGGCTGCAGAAATGTGGTTTCTGCGGAAAATGCAAAAAATACCATGGACAGACAGAAAAACCAATGACCAGGTACTACAGGAGACAAATTAAAATCTTAAATTGATCAGAGAAATTAGACGTAGACAGTCAACATTTTTGGACATGTTATGAGAAGAAATGGATCTGGGAACTTAGTGACAACTAGCAAGATCGAAGGGAACAGACCAAGAGGAAGACCGAAAGGAAAATACCTGGATGGCTTGGCCACATGGCATGGACGAGACAGGAACACTGAGCTGATACACGACGCTGGTGATCGAGTGAAATGGCAAGTCATGACCGCCCACGCTTTCCGACATGGCGCATGATTGATTGATATGCTTGGGAAGAGTGGAAGAGGAAGGCCAAAGAGAAGATGGGTGCAGGATGTTGCTGATGATATTCAGAGGGAGTATCGGACGCGGGTCGTCTTGCTTATGACCAAGAAGTTTTCTGGTAGGTTGTTAAGGGTGCGAGATTCTGAAAAGGACATGCTACTGAATGAATGAATGAGTTTACAATTCGGTTGGAGTCTGTTGACAATGAAATACTTAAAAACATGTGCAGGAAACATGACCAGCCTGTGCTTAAGACTCCAAAGTGCTTATATTAATTAGTGAGTTAGTAAGTAAGTTAGTTAGTTAGATAACTGTTTAGTTAGTAAGTTAGTTTGTTAGATAATTGTTTAATTAGTTATTTTGATTGTTAGATAATTGTTTAGTTAGTAACTGATTGATTGATTGATTTATTGATTGATTTAGGAACCGGCTTGCGAACGCGGTCTGTGAGCCCGTATACCCGGGTTCGAAACACGGCGGTGCTGGTTTTTTCGAAAAAAGTATAGAGGCCGGTCGTTCAGAAAGCAATGGCAAACTACTGAACGTAACACTTGCCTAGTACATCAACAGCAGCTGAAAATGCTGGTGTTGACTGCAACGTCCCGTAAGGGATACGCAACACAATTTTTTTTTTTATCACAGCATTCGGGGCATTCCCATAAGCACTCCGTCCCCATCCTCAGCAGCCACCGAAGAGTTCCAACACTAATAGTACCAGTAGCAATCTGATTATATGTCCGTCTCGCCTTTCCTCTGAGCATTGATCGTCGGCCAGATCCCCTCGTCACCCTTCGTTGTCACATTCTTGCCAGACCATGGTGATCCATTTGCTCCTCCGAGGTGTACACGTGCTCCGACAAGGCCGCAACCACGTCTGCCTTATCATGCATCAATACTCCACCAAGTTTTGCAGAGCCAGCCAGTCTGGTCCGCCTGTTCATTCCTCAGCACACCAGCATGCCCCGGAGAAAAGATACAGACGATGCTTGTCACCTGTGACTTCCGAAGCGAAGCAAGCCACTCTGCACGAAGCTTGCCTGTCCTCATCCTGCTCAGCATGCTTTCTGAGTCAGTTACAATCACGATGTGTGTGTGTGTGTGTGTGTGTGTGTGTGTGTGTGTGTGTGTGTGTGTGTATCGTATTCTACATCCAGCGGAAAGCTGCACTGACCACCTCCACCTCCATTCTTAAGCTAGATGTTGTGGTATCATATGCCAGACTCTCCTGCACCAAACGGTGACCATTAGCTTTTGCTAAGAACCCCCAGGCACCTTTCCTGTCTCTCAACATCGAACCATCTGTGTATATAATCACATCACCCGGTCGAGCATTATCCTGAATTAATTGTTGGATTTCCACTTCCGTGGCCCCTGCTGGCCACTCCCTGCACTCCCGGCTCAATGTGATTATAACTTTACACACGTCTGACTGCTCCGCTGGCACTCTGACCCACTCCTCTCCACGTCTAATATTTTCCAAGGGGCACACCTGTCTGATCGTATCCTCCGCCTGAGCCATCCATGATTTCCCTCTTATCACTCGCTGACCCTTAACTGCGTCCAGCGCCGCATGCAACGGGTGATCTGTGTCAGCAACAACTCTGATGTATGCCTTCGCCTGCATCACCTTGAGCCTACCAGCAACAGTCGGCAAACCAAGGATGTAACGCATACACACTACTGGGGTGTCTCTGGTGCATCCCAGAATGACGCGCATAGCTTCGTTCTGTATGCGCTCTAATTTCACCAATTAGTAACTTAGTTTGTTAGATAACTGTTTAGTTAGTTATATTGTTTGTTAGATAAATGTTTAGTTAATAAGTTAGTTTGTTAGATAACTGTTTAGTTAGTTATTTTGTTTGTTAGATAACGAGTTAGTTAGTTAATTAGTTAGCTAGTGAGTGAGTGCCGGTCTCTCTGGCTGTGGGGCTACAACACTTTCTCTCTGTAATCCCGTTTATCACGCAGAGTCTCGTAGCAGAGCGAGAGCTGAGGCGGTTCGACCCCCGCTCGTGACTTGCGGGATACTGAGCCGGCCGCTCAGAAAGCAATGGCAAACTACTGAGCGTAATCTTGCCAAGAGATCAACATACAGCTGAAAGATGCTGGTGTTGACAGCTAAGTCCTGTAAAGGATATGCTTAAAAAAAAAAAAAAAAAAAAAAAAAAAAAAAGTGAGTGAGTGAGTGGGTTAGATAAAGATTTAGTTAGTTAGTTAGTTAGTTAGCTAGCTAGTTAGTTAGTGGGTGAGTGAGTGAGTGAGTGAGTGAGTGAGTGAGTGAGTGAGTGAGTAAGATAACGACTTATGTAGTTAGTTAATGGGTGAGTGGGTGAGTGAGTTAGATAACGATTTAGTTAGTTAGTGGGTGAGTGAGTGAGATAATGATTTAATTAGTGAGTGAGTGAGCGAGCGAGCGAGTGAGTGAATGAGTGATACAGAAGCCAAAAACAGTGAGATTTCATGCCTGGCAAATTCCGCTGCATCTCATCAGAGTTATATATCATTGATTTTCACATTGCCGTCTTGACAGACGATAGTTTGTTACATTGTGCTTTAAAAATAGGCACGACAGCTACACTTCTCTATAGTACAAAACCTGGGCTGAATTGCCCATGCAGCATGATCTCTCTCTCTCTCTCTCTCGACCTGTCTACTTTACTTCAGAAGCTGTCGTATCAGCAAAACAATGCTCTAATTATCTGCCTGTTGAAACTTCGATTAGTCGGACTCCCTGGCCTAGGGATTAAGGACTTTGTTCGCAATCCCGTATACTCTTGTACGAAACACAACTGCGCGAGATTCGGCAGCGGATAGCGTCGCGTGGTTACTTACGGAACTATGTGACCTGGTCGTTCAGAAAGCAATGTCAAACTACTGAACGTAAAACTTGCCAAGACATCACCAGCAACTGAAAAATGCTGGTATTGACTGCAATGTCATGTAAAAGATGTGCAAACAAAAAAGAAGCTTCGATTATAGGCCAAACCCGATACCCCACACTGTACCAACGGTTTCGGGCGAAGAAGCGCAGTTGGGAGGGTACAAGCCTCACCGTGGTGCGAGACAATTCAACCTGAAGACTAAACGTCGTGGTAGGGCAGAATATGTCCTAAGGCTTTGTATATAACATATGAAGTGAATAAATTAATAATACTTTAGCTGAAACAATTAAAACGCATAGTCAGAGGTATTTTTCAAACGTAGACCAACTGTTATCCTCACGGTTCTTTCAAATTTAGCATGAACTCTTTCTGTTTGCATAAAACATCCAAAGTATTATTCATTTCATATGATATATAGCTCTGCAGTATGCACCTGACGTGATGCAGCGAAATATGTCAGGCAAGAAATCGTGCAGCATATTGTTTGTGGCTTCTGTGATTAAATTCACTAAGGCAATGCATTATTTTGAAAAACTTAATGGTGAACTTTGCCTTTTCCACAGTTACGCCTTGAAAGTAAAGCACCAATGAAGGAAGTAGAAAACAAAGAATTAAATTAAATCTCTGAGTAGGAGTGCATGCACAAGAGATCGGCCATATTTTGTGAAGTTTTCTTGTTTCAGATGGGAGAAATAGTCGTGCACAAAGACGCATATGTCAACTGAAGATTACATACATTGATATAGGTCTTATTTTTATAGTCCATGCCGTGTGGCATTGGTTATCATATCTGCCAAAAGCCTTCTTTCTCGCGTGTTGCCAATAATTTCTGTTAGTGATGTTCCTCTACACCATGATGTCAAACTGCCCAGCATCCTCTTTCTTGATCTCCCTGTGCCTCTTCTGCCCTCCAGCTTTCCCTTTGTAACGACACACTCCAGCCTTCTCCTACTCATGAGACGCCCAAAGAATGTAGTCTGTCTTCTTCTGATGGAGAAACCAGATCTCTTTGTGAGTTAACTTCTTTCAAGATATCTTCATTACTCTTTCTATCCTCCCATGGAAGTCTTGTCATTCGTCTATAAAACCACATCTCCGCAGCTTCCACACAATCCCACACTTGTTTACTAATTGTCCATGATTCTCTTCCGTATATCATCATTAGCTCAATTGGTGGGCGGGAGGGGGATACATAATGTCGTCATAAGAATGTTCTAATTTTTTAACAAAATAAATGATGTTACGAATGCATTTTTTACGAATGTATTTTTTTTTATACAACATTGTAGTAACAGAGATTTCCAAGAAAGGATTGCCCTTGAATAGCAAGAAAACTGTAACAATGGTGAGATCAAAGTGAAAGGAGACACCAAAATGTGAAATGAAAATAGAAGGGACAATTCTTAACCAAGTCGATAATTTTAAATACTTAGGGGCATCAGATGGAAAATGCACAACAGAGATTAAAAGCAGAATATGGCAAGCACAATCAGCATTTCAGAAAATGAAGAGTATCTTGTGCAATACGTCACTATCATTGAATGTAAGGAAGAGGGCGCCTCGTCAACCAACACAGAACTGGCACTATTAGCCACCGGACGCTGATACATATGCTGGGGGGAGGATCTGAGCACCTATGGACATGTCCGGAGTGCAATGAAGATACCCCGACTGATAACTGATAACTGAACTGAAGGAAGAGGGTGCTAAAGTGCTATATAGAACCTGTGTTGCTGTATGGCAGTGAATCTTGGAATGTAAATGAAAAAAAATTAGGAAGAACGTGGAAGCAGCAGAGATATGGTTCCTGAAACGAATGTTGCGATATCCTTGGACTGCCAAAATAACTAACAACGATTACCTGAAAGAGGCTAATGAAACTAGAACATTAGTTAGTTAGTTAATCGCGGTTCTAACTTCACAGTTTGTCCCCATTATGCTACGTTCCTGCGCCTGTGAATATCACATAAAATGCTCCTCATTGCCCAATAAATTATTATTAGTCACTAGAACATTAGATACGACAATAAGAGAGAGAGAGAGAGAGAGAGAGAGAGAGAGAGAGAGAGAGAGAGAGAGAGAGAGAGAGAGAGAGAGAGAGAAACAGCTGTTTTTGGTCATGTGATGTGAAGTGAGGCATTGGGGAACATCGTAACAGATCGAGGGGAAGAGAGGCAGAGGAAGACCGAGAGCGATGATGCTGGATGGATTGGGACGGTTCCACGGAGGAATATCAACAGCAGAGTTGATCCAGAACACCATGGACCCCGATCTGCGAAGAGTCATGAATGCCTACGCCAACTGACATGGCACTTAATGATGATGATGATTTGTTATCCTTAACCGACGTCAAGGCATTCGGGACATGTCCATGGGTACCCAGTCTCCTCAGAAAATATCTAAGAGTAGGAATACTTATAGCTCCAGTGACCAAATAGTTATGCAGGCACCTGCTTCGTCCTCAACGACGATTCTTCCTGCTAGTGCCGAACTGGGTTCTGATTCGATCATTTATAGCCGTATAATCATCGACTTGTGTTTTCTCGTGCAACAGCCATCATGTAGCATTGTTTGTTCAACTCTATCTCATGGAATATCGCAAGTGGCAAATCTGTGAAAAGCATGTAAGGATTTAGAAAGAAAATAAAGAAATGTACTACGATTAGTTACGAAGAGAAGTAATGTTGTAATTTGTTACCCTCTTTCTGTCACACGTTTTCACACCACTTGGTTGAATATATTTGTCACCATTTTCAAGCGACGCTTATACGCTCTTCCCATTGAATCTAAACCACTGTATATTCATCATCATCACTGTCATCATCGCCATTATCATCAAGCACCTTGTTGACTGGTTTAGGCGTTCATGCTTGTCCACGAATTGCAATCTTCAGTAGCAGATTTAAATTAGTGTGCCAGCACCTGCCTACACTGTGACAAAAGGCGCTACAAAAATGCTCTCTCTCTCTTTCTCTCTCCACCGCTCTCTCTCTCTCTCTGTCTCTCTCTCTCCCTCTCTCTCTCTCTCTCTCTCTCTCTCTCTCTCTCTCTCTCTCTCTCTCTCTCTCTCTCTCTCTCTTTATTTCTACCTCTCACTCCACAAATCTTTCTTGTTGTTACAAAATGTTTCAGTATTTTGGCTTCTCAAAATACTTTCACAAATTACGACTGATTCTTTCTTATGTGTATGCTGTTATCCTTGTGTCGTATTCTCTTTCAAAACACGTAGATTAATCATCTTGGCTGCCCGAGGTATTTTCAGCATTCTCATATCCAATCAGGAGATCAGCATGGCCGAATGGTTAAGAACCTGCGTTCTTAAACATCCGGCGTGCTGATGCCGAGGTAAGGGGTTCAACCCCTACATCGGACAGTTGGACTAAAATGTTAACCTCTCGTCCTTGACTTGGGGACGTAAATTACAATTACCTACAAAGTCGGATTGGGTTCGCCTGATGGCAAGGGGCACTAACAATAGGGAAACCACACGCAAAATACAGTCCAATACTCTAGAACAGAGGTTCCTAAACCACGGCCCGCGGGCTACTTTTTGTCCGCCAGATGTCAGAAAGTGGCACGCAAGGCTTCGTTATTTAATATAATATATTTTAATAATTTCAAAAATACACTCGGAGCGCCCCGTTAGTGTGCGATAATTTATGCTCGTGGTTTTTATGCTAGTATATTATCGAATGCGCCTGTTCAGTTCGCAACGCCTTGTCGACCAATCAGAGTGCGCAAGGCGCCATGTTGTCGCCTATTACAACTGTTTAGCAGAGCCGGTAATATTGTGTTGGAATTAGATTTTTTCAAATAAAAATTTACCATTAAAGCCTATAAACATGAGTGTGGAAAATCTAAAATCAAACAATGGTAAAATGCGAAAGTGTGAAGGCGTTGCCTGTCGTGAATTCAACGAATACTGAACGAAGCAATTTATGTTTATGCCTACCCGTAGTGGTAAACCAGTTTGCTTAATCTGCGGATTGTGTGTTTCTTTTACAAAAAAATTTAATCTGGAACGACACTTCACGACCACACATTCAGACATAAATGCTCAATATCCGATCAATTCGGAGTTAAGAAAAGATTTCATAGCTGAACAAGAAAGTTCTCTGACCAGGTAGCAGCAATTGTTCACCAAGGCTAACGAACAGAGCAAGAGTGCTGTTGTTGGCGTCGTACGAATTCGCTCTTCTGTAGTCTCGCAAAGAGAAGCCGTTTACCTATGCAAAAGAAATAATCAAGCCTTCCCATAAAATTGCCGCTAGAATGCTTGGCGATAAAATGTGTGAAACAAAATTTGATCAGATACCTTTGCCTAATAATACTATGGCCAGGCGAGTTAAAGAATTAGCCAACGATGTTCATCGTCAAGTTCCAAGTACAGTACATATCAAAAATTGTAAAATTTATTCATTGGCAGTGGATGAATCCACTGACATTTCTGACACAGCTCAGGTCGCAGTTTCTGTTCGAGCAATAAACGATAATTTTGAAGTCATCGAAAAACTTCTTGGGCTTGAATCAATGCATGCGATTATTAAAGGGACTGATCTGTTTGAAACTCTGAAGTTGTGTGTAGAGAAAAACAAAATAGAATGGACCAAATTGGACAGTGTATGCACCGTCGGGGCTCCAGCATTGACGGGTAAAAAGTCTGGATGTCTAGCATTACTGGAACAGTTTCTTGGCCGTACTATATTAAAATATCATTATATCATTCAGCAAGAAGCTCTGTGTGGAAGTATATTAAATCTGAAACAAGTCGTGGATGTTGTTCTGAGACGTGTGAACAAAATTCGAAGTAAGGCGTGAGTTCAGACAGTTTCTATCAGACCTGAACGAGGAATACTCGTTACACTGTAATGTCAGATGGCTATCTAAAGGGAAAGTTATGTCACGTTACTGGGCACTGAAAAAAAGTTTCTATCTGTTTCTGTCTGAAATAAATGAAGTGCCTACAGAACAGGAATGTCTGCTGAACGATGACTGGCTTAATGACCTGGCATTTTTGGTGGACATCACGTCTCATTTAAACTCATTAAATGCGAGGATCCAGGAAAAAAAACAAACTATTCACAAACTTATGCGATGACATTTCTTCATTTAAAATGAGACTAGCTCATAATCGGTCACTCTCGCGATGTTTATACTTCACCTCGACACCGCAAGGTACAAGAGAATCATGATGAGATGAGATGAGATGAGATGACATGAGATGAGATGAGATGAGACTGCGACGGTTTATCGGACTGCTGACTGAAGGGTTTTTAGAGGCGTTTCCAACTCTGAAGACTCTTGTGGTGGAAAAGAAATGTGACTTGCTACAGTACAAAGTAAAAGTTGAAAGTCTTCTGGATATCTTTCAATCGAGATTTCAAGAGTTCACAATAAAGGAGGATAATGTTGCCCTCTTCATAAATCCGTTCGTATTTCCTGATGCCAAGCTCTGTCAATTACAGAAAAATCTTCAGCACGTAGTAATTGATTTAAAATGCAATTCTTCACTGACATGTAAATTTCTGGAGCTGCCTGCTTCACCTTCAGCTCATCATGTGATTTCATTCTAGCGACTATCGCCTGTCGAACAATTTAAACACTCATTCGCCCAGAGATGCCGGCTCCCTGGCCGAGGAGTTAACAGCTTTCTCCGTAATCCCGAATACTCTCGTGGTTGACGTGAGTGCACGAGAATTGGAAGCGGTTCAAGTCGCACAAGTGACTTATGAGAGTATGGAGCCGGTCGCTCTGAAAGTCGTGGCGTGCTGATGAGCGTAATCTAGCCTAGGAATTAACATAAAGCTGGTGATGTTGACCGCTATATCCTGAAACAGGATGGAAACGCAGAAAAAAAAAAATTCGCCAAGAGATACATTTGTCGTTTTGGTTCGACTTAAGAAGCAAGAAGTCATTTTCCGCAATGATCGTAAAAAAACAAAACAAGCAACGTTTCAGACTCACTGACAGTAACCTTGCTGCGCTTATGACTTTGGGCACGACAGATTTGTGCCCAGACATTGATAAACTGGCATCTGAACTTAAGTAAGTGGTTATGAAGAACAGTTACAATTGTAAATTAATTCATTAATAGTGATTTTCGAAACTGATTTAAAATGTATTGTTAAATGAACTGAGGAGTGGCTGGACGAGAGGCTACAACGCCAGATTCTCCTTCGGGAGACCCGGGGTCGAATCCTCGGTAAGGTGTGGGATTTTTTCTGTTGGGGGAAAAAAGAAAATCCTAACCTGCAAAGTTCGCGGAGACTAAACTAGCCAGGCGGCCTTAATTCCTCAGGCTCAAAGACCCCCCCCCTCCTTCCTACCATACACCGTAAGGTACTATATTACTATAGGTAACTGTTTCTTACGTGAAAGTGAGACGCGTATTTCCGTAATTCTCGGTCATACCCATTCGAGGGTTCGAAATCAGCTTTGGGAGATTTGGAAGCAGACCACTTTGCGTTGATTTCGATGGTACGAGGCGTCGGCTGTCTAGAAATCAATGGCAAACTACTGAACTAACATTGCCTAGTAAATTACAAACAGCCACTAAATGCTAGGGTTGATTGTAACGACCTGTAAAGGACTTTAAACTCACTTTAAAAATATGCAATCACGTCTCGAAAGTCTTCAATTGATATTGTTTGTTGTCGTTGCTTGTATAGAAAAATGAATAAACTAGTTCATTAGTGAATGTGAATAACGAAGACACAAACAATAGATTGCACGATTTATTGGCTGGCCGATTTCGCTGCTTCTCGGATTGGCCAGCACATTTTGGAATCCAGTCACGTGATTGATGAGGACAATGCGTTTCGTTTTGTTTAACACACAAAATGGTCGCGTGTGAAAGCTGGCAGAGGCAGGTGCCTTTGATTTACAAAAACCAACTTTTTGCAAACAACAGACATGATAGTCAGTTTTAAATTACCGTAGTAGACAATTTAAATTAATGTGTGAATTTAGTTAGTTAGTCTTTCCTCTTGAGCCTAAGGCGGCGCATAGGACAGAAGTCCTGTCTCTCCATGCTTGGCGGTTCGCTGCTACCTGTTGTAGATCTTGGATATTTACTTGGCCATTGAATGAGCCTTCTCTAATGATAGTTCTACGCAAAGTCTCTCTTGGTCTTCCCCAAGTGTTAATGCGTGTATTGTATATTTAAACTCGGAAGAGTTATCTTATTGCTTTTGTTCATGTTGTGTGATTTCTGCAGTATGTGCAGTTTATTGTTTGTGTCTCGTTAGTAAACAAAAATCCAATTGCCCATGGTTCACAGCCACATGTTTCCGTGTAGCTTGCAATGATTCTTGATCTAACCTCCAATGTCAGGGTTTAGAATACACGAAAGTGTAGAACTTCAAACTTCAGTTACTCCTAGTTCACTCTGTGGTCCATGGAATTTATCTTCCACTGTTGTTTCTCTAGGCCAGAAGGTTTGCCTCGATATGTCGTATTTTGGGCAGTCTTGGAGTATTTGATCTGCCGTCTGCAGCTCCAAACTGCATGTGCTCATCGCTGTTTTGTCTATCTTGAATTTTGTATATCTTGTATGTGGTTGTGTAATCTATTGTGTCCTGTTCTGAGGCGCAGAATAATGATTTGTTGTGGTCTGTCCATTATGTGGTAATCGTCTTGAGCTGGTGGTGGGTTTCTGATTGATTTGATAATTCTTTTCTTTTGGTGGTATGTAAGATGTACACCAGGCTTTTCTTTGATTGCCCCTACCGGAGCTAGTCGGTCAGCTCTCTCGTTTCCGGGCATTCCAAGTGAGATGATATCCAATGTATAAGTGACCTTACGCTGGCTTCCTTGATCATAAAGTAGTGTCTGTCTCTCATCTCATCTCATCTCATCTTGTTCCTCTTGTACCTTGTGGTGTTGACGAGGTGAAGTATGTGGCGGTGTGCCCGTTTATGGTCTTCGTATATCGAGATTCTCAGGGATTCTACTGTTCACTCTGTCCATCGTTTTCGTGGTCGGTCTCTTCTTTTGCTTCCATTTGGTCTGTACATAATTGCTTGTTGTGGTATACTGTTAGTAGGTAATCTAGTTACACAGTGAATGTTGTTTTTTCCGCGTTTCCATCCTGTTTCAGGATATTGCGGTCAACACCAGCATCTTTTCAGCTGTATGTTGATTCCTAGGCTACATTACGCTCATCAGCACGCCACGACTTTCTGAGCGACCGGCTCCATACTCTCGTAAGCCACTGGCGCGACTCGAACCACTTCTAATTCTTGTGCGCTCAAGTCAACCACGAGAGTATTCGGGATTAGCGGAGAAACCTGCTAACCCTCGGCCAGGGAGCCGGCTAGTGACTGTAGTACTGGCAATTTCCCAGACCGGAGCGCCTCAAGTACTGATTTTGCTTCTGTCTTATATAGAATGTTTAACACGCCTTACTGTCAACTGAGACGTTTCCTTGGCCATGGGTTAACGGGCGCAGTTCATAATCCCACATACTGTGTTCGAAACACAACTCCATGCGATTTGGCAGCAGATCGCCTTGCGTTGATTCTTTTACGAAATGCGCTCGCCTGTCGTTCAGAAAGCAATGGCAGACTACTGAACGTAAACTTGCAAAGAGATCACAAACAGTAAAAAATTATGGGGTTGACTGCGATGTCCTGTAAAGAATATGCAACTAATTTCTAACTGTATATGAAGGAGCCGCGGAAGAGCAGTGATTAGCACGCTTGCTTACTGGCGACGTGGACACGCTTTCAAATCTCCATCGAGGCATGGATTAAAACATTGTCCTCTGCTCACAGGGCGATCACCCTAACATAGGTACTAGAAAATTTTGTGGGAAGAAAATGTGGCTGGTGTGATTTTGACCATGTTTCCATTTGCATGCTGGTTGGTCTATAAAAATATGGGACTAGAACCATATACCCAATATCCTCAGCGATGAGAGGGCTCAAGTATTTCGCCATTACCCGGTAAGGTTAAGTATTGGATCACCCCTGGTAGGTGAGGACAGGCAAGCTTCGGGCAGAGTGGCTTACTTCGCTTCGGAGGTCACGGGTGGCAAGCATCGCATGGATCTTTTCTCCGGGGCATGCCAGTGTGCTGGGGAATGAATAGGCGGGCAGATTGGCTGGCTCTGCAAAATTTAGTGGAGTATTGATGCATGACAAGGCAGACGTGGTTGCAGCCTTGTGGGAGCACGTGTACACCTCGGAGGAGCAAATGGATGACTTGGTCTGGCAAGAATGAGACAGCGAGGAGTGACGAGGTGATCTGGCCGACGCTCGACTATCAGAGGAAAGGCGAGACGGACATATAATCATATTGCTGGCTGTGGTGAGAGCAATGTTCGTCAAATGTTTTGATGCGTATTGATGATTATGTTGCGGGGATTCGAACCCTGAGATGATGATGATGATGATTATGATGATGATGATGATGTGTTGATGATAATGGAATTCGAATCCAGCCCCAGAAGAAGAAGAAGAAGAAGGAGGAGGAGGAGGAGGAGGAGGAGGAAGAGGAGGAGTAGGAGGAGGTGAAGGAGGAGGAGGAGGTTTTGGTGGTGGTGAGGGGAAGAGGAAAAAGAAGTTGCAAAACGCAGCTTTAGTATCCCGGGATCCGTGTATCCACCGAGTATAAGGGAACTTATAACTCGGCAACTGTGCAGGGCAGGCCACTCACTTGCCCTCACAATGACATTGGACATTACTTTCTAAGGCAGAGGTAAAATAGTCCTGGTGGATCTACAAAGCAAAGAAAAACCACAACAATTTCTTCCCTAGTTTTTATGAATCAAAGCAGATCGAAGTCAGTAATCACGAAAAGAAGTAATTCAAAATACCAAGAACCAAGATCTGTGGAGAGTTGAACGCCTACGCCACTTGGCACGGCTCGTGATGCTAATGCCAATCTGACGCACTTATTGCTATCACATTCTAATTAGTCTAGCGTGCCTTCTTAATTGTACTTCTTTCCACTATTTTCTACGAGTTTCAATCAATGATTACATAAAAACCATACATACATGTAATTTTGTGTAAAGATTTAAAATTTCGAGTATTCGTCATTCAATTTTTTAATGACAGGCTGCACTGTAATAAAGTCGCTATGTTGGGGTGCACTTAAACTATCGTCATTTTTAAAAAATGTTGCTTATAAATGTTAATAATTAATATTTTTAACTTGGTAAACCTATTTAAAGTTTACTGATAAATTTAACATGCAAGATTTCCTATTTCATTTCTTTATCTAAAATAATATATAAGCTTCTTCTTCTTATGGTATAGTCCATGTCAGTCCACAGCCTTCTTTCTAGTACACTAGAATCAATCTTTTTGATATCAATGTTCCTCCATGCCACGATGTCAAACTATCCAGCATCTTTTCTCGTGGTCTCCCCTTAACACTTTTTCCCTCTAACTTTCCCGTTGTGGCGATATACTCCAGCTCTCCCCTTCTCATGACATGCTCAAATAATAGGAACTGTTCCCGTCTGATAATGAGGTATTAACGGCAGTAAAATCTGGCCACACAGGACAGGTAAAAATGTACGGAAATAAAGTTACCTGAGGGTAACTTGTGGTTGGAAATATGAAAATAAAAACCGAAAACTGTAGTGCAGTTTAGTTAAAACATCAGAACATATCTACATTGTGTTTGTGAATGGTAATGAAGCTAACTTCACGGGTGTTAAAACGTTAACTGATTCAAATTTAAATAAATAATTCACTCAAAATTAAATATATAGATTGATCAGATTCTAAACAACATTAACTCAAACTTTTTAAATCAAATCTCCAATAAATTAATTGAGTTGTATTTTTCGAACGAAACCCTCCAGAAAAACTTCCTAATTTATAATGTGAAAAATAGTTAATAGTGCTAGTATTCTTAATAAGAGGTTAAAGTTGTGAAATAACGTAGATGTGTTCATTTACCATATAATATAATGAAATGATTTTGTTTTGGAGTATAGTTTAATTTTGTTTTAAATAGTAAATTTAAAATAGTAACAAAAACAGAAAGTGGGATTGGTCAGTTCTAAAAAAACAAAACCAGAAGTGACAGAACGAACGTTGTGGCTATGATTAGACCTTGGAGAAGTCTAAATCTACAGCGCAAACAATTGAAAAATCAAACTTAAGCCAGGCACAAATATGATTACTTAACAAGGAGACTTGTACTTGTACCAAAGACAAAGTAAGCACTTGATCAACATTATTTCCCTTTTGGCTATCCGCAGCATGATGACAGTGACAGGAGCAAGACTGAAACAACATGGTGTAACAGCTAGTATGATTATTATTAAAAGTATAGGATAGACATAGGTTGTTGCCATGTACCGATATGAGGCAGACAGCGGTAAACGTGTGGACTAAGAGTATGTTTACCGTAGAAGAGGAATTGTCATAGTGAGAGCAGTTCACGCGATCACTATGAACTAACACGCACGAATAAGTCAAGGAAAGTCAGTGCGGAACACATGATGATGCTTAATGACAAAGGGAAACTACTCAAAGAAGTTACGTATCACGTGACTAGAGTTGGGCAGTCCACGGGAAAGCGATATAGCGGGACAGAGTTAGTCCGGTCAGGGTCGCGGTTGAGAAACGACGTGGAACTGAGTTGAATCCAAGCAAGATTATTCGACATTACTTCAGTATTGTAATGATGCTTCAGCCAGAAGCGAAAGTGTTCCAGATAATTGTTCGGCTGAGTGAATAGCCATTCAAAGCCTGTTTACAGTGCGCCGAGTTGACGGCGTTCGAGCAATGCCCCACGCTAGACGTCAAGGGCAGCTGACAGTAAGTGTGACCTTAGCTTAGTCAGCGATTGTGTTAGAACTGTGCAAATGAGACGAGTGTCTCACCTCTAAGTTATGAACAGTGATTATGCACTTTATATACTTATCACATGCTATCCCTCATCCTCGGGAATGTTTGAAGTTATTTGCTGTGATAATCGTCAACAATAAATATTGGAGAATATCAAGGACATCAGGTTGTTCAGTGTTTATGTGCCATGAATGTTCTTGCGCAAGTCTGTCATTGAGGCTGAACAAACGAGCCAGTAATCAGTCCCATGGCAGAAGTGGGTGGCTCTAGTATCAAAAGCAGGAGCACACGAAGGCAATGTCACCTTTACATCAAATAAAGCAACCACCATATATATGATAAACAAGGTCACCTTGGCGCCATTGGCAATTTTCAAAGCAATTCATCAACAACCAGTTAGATGATAAACAAGGTCACCTTGGGTGCCATTGGCAATTTTCAAATTAATTCATCAACAACTATTTGCATGATGAACATTTGCGCCACGGCACTGAATTCAGCAATATTAATTAAAGTCCAACTATCGACAATATTTACCCTGACTACGACCACGTTTTGTGTGTGAATGTCAAGTTGTACTATTTAATAGGCAGTCATCGAAATTATTAATACAGTGTAGACTGATCAGTGCACAGAAATTGTTAACTGCCTAAAGACTTTTAATAGCTACAAGAAATAGCAGCCAGAAAATAGTATCCTCAAATACGAAGACGGCACATAATCAAGTAGCCAAATTACAGAGACATAATCCCATCAAGAGTCATAGATCGCCATACGAACAGAATATATCAAAACGGCGACTATGTCCTAACTTTGACTGTTAATTCATCATTATTGGCATATAAGTAGTATGTAATGCGGTTATCCAGACGAGTTTAGGGAGCACCAGAAATATGATCAATATACCTCAAAACAGCGACGATGTCCACAAGCTGATGGTTAAAAACAGAATTATTGTCACATTATTAAGATACCAAGCTGTTTTCCACTTAAGTTGAAGATCCGAATATTTGCCAAGAAGGTTGTCATAATTTCAAGTTTTGGTCTACAATCAACATCCAACTACTTGTACAGCCTAGAGAAAGATACCAGATCATTGGAGAGCCTCAACACAACACCACAACAGCGAATCAGCAGTATACCAAACTTTTCTCCATTCAAGTTTGAGAATCCGAAGTTGTCCTAATTTCAAACCTTGGTCTACTATCAACACCCAACTACCTGGACAGCTGGAGAAAGACACTGGACCATTGGAGGGTTTCAACACAGCAGCACAGCAGTGAATCAGGCGAGTTAAATTGTCTGACTGTGTTTGTTTCATTTTGTGCGGTTGTTTAGAGTTGATATTAGAATACTTTCTCCATATATATTTTTGTTGTTGTCTTCATGGTAGGGTCTGGGCTACACACAGCCAGATTAATGGTGATGAATTATTGAGCAATCTGACAGTTCATGAATACCTGTCAGTGTTGTGGAACAATATCTACTTGTTGTAATCATATGTCTTCCATGTCCCTTGTATACGTAAACTAACAGGTGGTATGCGTCACACTTATATTATACTATGTATAGGAGCTATCATCTATCCTGTCTTGTGTAATATTGTGGACATTGTGACAGCAATACACCTCCACTCGAATAACATCGTGAGACAAGAAATACCCCTTGTCCTGAACATCACTTAAGAATATCACACGAACAACTTCTTGATATCCATTCCATCATTCATTATATACACAGAAACAACATATTGTGTATACTAGTGACACCTTGTGTTGCTGACATATGCGTTCCGGTGAGGTTGGATAAAACATCATGAGTAAACATGTATTCCTGCAGGACTTTATAGCTATGGGAGAGAAGTATGGCGAGTCAGGATTTGACCTGATCTCGCAGAACTGTGTTGGTTTACATTCGGAAGAGAGGTGCATTGCCGACATGGATCTTGGGTAATCTTTTTGTTGCGGCAATAGCATTTCTAAAGAAATGGGTTCCACATTTGGTAGAGCGGCTGTCCGCCATATGACAGGGATAAATGTTATGTGGCGGGGGACTGTCTATGCAGGGCGGTGAACTTGTTTGATAGTAGAATCAACTAACTTCTTTTGTTTTTCGAGGTATGATACACAACAGAGTGTCGTTGGGATAAAGAGTGATTTAAAATACAAATAGCTTATAATTGATAACATCATGTGAAGTTGGGTTGCATCAGCACCTGACCGGTGTCGAGATTCGGGGATACACGACGCTGGTTTGGGTATGGTGGAACATAATTTCTCAGAATTTAGTTCATACTCTCCACTGTGTAAATTTACTTGTAGATAATTAAGGCATGCAAAGTGATGGTTGGACTGACATTAGCCGGTCCCATTGCCGGGAACAACTACAGTGTTACCACACTCAACAACTATAGAAATACTAGGTAACATCAATAATCTCAAATAATGCATCAGCCAAGACATTGAAATTTGGGAAAAACAATGCATTAATTTAGGACATGCAAGTTATGCAACAGTAGTTTTCCCAACAAAAGACAAAAGACATCAAATGAACGGGGAGTCAAAGAACTATTTAGAAAATTGTAGTAACGACCAAAGATAGAGTAACTGCTAACAAACAACCTACTATCTACATAGGTCAATAGCAGTTCAACAGAATAAACATATTTATTCTACTATACTTAAAACTGTGATATTAATTAATGTAATGTTGATGTATACGCATGAACATGTGTCTATAAATATCTTATTATTTGCTTGCTTGCTTGCTTGTGTTCGTTGGCTTGAGCTCCAACGCGAAGTCCTGTATGTCGGATGAAGGCATCCTGTTGTCCAACATCAGTGTGGTGTCATACAGGACCTGAGGTTTGCGTGAGTATCCGTTGTCCCATGTCTGGCTTATTGGTGTGCAGACTGGTGGTTCCTCGCCGTACAGGCAGACACTCTCCGACTTCGGAGGAATCGGCGATCCTATTGACTTCAGCCAGGACCCCGAAGGGACCTGTTGCCTAGGACGCTCGACGAGGACGCGTCAATAGGTCTTGGCCAGTATATAACCCGGCCCTGGTGCCTTGGAAACACCTCTGCGTCCCATCGTATTATTTTATTTATGTCGGTCTGAGATATATCCAGTTAACTTTACTATAAGACACACATAATAGACAATAAATTCACAATTGAAGGATATAACATGACTCAAGTCAACAGAAGAAAAAACTCTTTAATAGACATCCAACCTTCAATCCACTTAACATCTCAAACTATGTTTCTTTACTGACTAATACACAATAACATGGCTCGAGACACAGACATTCACTAGGGCTTGTTTCCTTAGCGACTCAATGAACATGATCAAGAGGATAGAGGAGGGGTCGATCCGAAGAGAATGGTTGCTGCCTCTGGAGCGGTCTCGACTGGCAAAGATTAGTTTCATCTTCGTGCCAGGGCATGCGGGAGTACAAGGAAATGAGCGGGCTGACAAGCTCGCAGGTGAGGCTACTGTGGAGGGCGGACGCGCCATGGACCAGGCCGACATTCTGAATGCTCTACGAGAAGTAAGACTTTTGCGAGAACCAAGTGATGACTGTGAATCTACAACAATGGCCAGACTGCGAGAGCAGCAAATTAAAAGAGGTGTGGCCAAACAAGAACACTACGCAGGAAGCCAAAGAAGATTGATAAACCAACACAGAACTGGCGTCGTTAGCCGCTACACGCTGCGGGATTTGCTGAGGAGGGGATCCGAGCACTTATGGACTGAATGGTTCGATGTGCAATGAGGATGATCTGTCGACTAACTAACTAACTAACTAACACATTCTTATGTAAGTATACACATTACTATCTACTACATACTCAATAAGAACACTAATTTTTTTAACTTTCTTACAACTGAACTGTACTATGCGGTAGGGAAACAATCTAAAACGGTTGTATCCAGAGTACATGAAGGGGAACATGGAGATACAGTTATCCGAGTATTAGTTAAAGCTCGGAACTGCCGTATAGAATGAGTACAGATCTCAGCAGTCAATTTGACTTTTTAGGTTAATTGACTTAAATTGATTCAGATATGTACATATTTTTTTCCAATTTATAAATTACCAGAATGGAAAGAAGACGAATGCGAGTGTAGTTGGACCGTGTAAGCACCACCAAAGATCCAAAGATGAATATAGAAAAGGGGGAAGTCTGTGTCTACAATCTGAAGGCACCAAACCCGCAGAAGTGAGCTAGCAAAAAGACCAGCCATGGTAAATAAGTATGACGAACCACACCTACGGAGAATTAATTGAGTAGTATTAATGTTATCTATTAGTAATGTTACTTCATAAACCATATTGATTTCATATTCCATCTATCATGATTAAACCATCATCTCATGAAACAAGAACATATAATTCATCTACCATCCGTACATCATAGAATCAGTGGTAACAAAATATACAGGTATATAAACAGTATCCAACCAATTTGAAAATAAATAAATAAATAACACCACAAGTTTAAAGGTTGAGGATATTACCACATATGACAACAACATCAACCACAAGTACAACGAGGATATTTAGGATGATACTGGTGAAAACATAGCATCATATATATCACATTGATGCTGGGTTAATCTACTTTAAATTTTTCCTTGGTATCGTCACTTCTCAATATATCATTGTATATTTCATCGATAAACATAGCATGTAATATTCACGAGTAAAGAGATCATCACATATATTACAATAATGTCAGAGGAATGATAAGAATATCCTTTTGTACCATTATATAGGATAAGTTGTCATACACATGATCATTTACATGAAATTTTTCTACATGTGCAGATTATGTGTCACTAACAGAAGACTTAATAGTGGATCTTTTGCAGTAATAAAGAAAGGCAACAGTAAAAGCACTAAAGACTAATGCAAGAGACACAAATCATCGGTGATAACAATGGTGGCAACGAAAATAACATGAAGCAACATCGGTCAAGAAACAGATTGCAACGAATGATACGAGTGTATGGTGGTATATAATTTTAATGGTGATGCTATAACATACAAGCATATAAAGCACATTGATAACTTAATTCAATGTCACATTTTAAAATTTTCGTTTCCATTTACAATATGGCATGAGTATCTCAAACATGTCAATGAGATTTAATGCTGATAATTTTATTCTCCAATGGACATATTACATGGTAGAAATATTTGTGCATACAAATGTACATATATTTTATGTTGTATCGCTATTGGTCAACACTAAACAGGTTTAGAACATCAACAGAAGGCCAGAAGATGGTATTTCAGTGAAAGGAAGGAACACTGAAACAGAGAGAAACAGTTCACAATAAAGAATAAGCGTTGTCAAGGCAATGAAGAAGATAAAATGAGCAACAGAAGGTGCAATAACATCAACCAGCAATGGTGATAGACTATCGAAGAATTATAAACTTTGACAGACACTATTGTGTCCACAAATGAGTCGACAGCACACATCCATATGAGCAGGAGAATGAAGATGCTGTTTGAAGATGAAAAGACAACACTTTTCATGAAGAAGAAGTAATCACCCTAGACAAATAAAAGAGTACAAGTAAACCGCAAATAAGCAACTGCTTAGGCAACAACCCCACTTGTGAATATATTAGGTAAACTAAGTCAAACGGTAACCCCAAATGACAAGTAAGAACCACTGCGGTATAGAGTTCATAGATATATTGGTCATATTCCACTATACCAAATACAAATAATAATACAGATTGTCATGGTACCTATTAATCAACCCAGAAGCAAGCACCTGGATGGCTTGGCCTTGTGGCATGGTCGAGACAGAAACACGGAGCTGATCCACGACTCTGGTGATCGAGTGAGATGACAGAACATGACCGCCCACGCTTACCGGCATGGCACATGATGGATGGATTAATCACGCACGTACCCTCATGCGGATGTAATGGCCTTGATAGGTTTGGGGATGCTTGCCTATAGGGCAAATGAGGAACTACTATGGGGAGGCCACGGGACCTTATGAAGCTCATGGTATGTTAGCCCAGCCCCCCCCCCCCCATAGGCTGGGCTACACGACGTCTGCGGTGGAAGCAGATAGAAGGGCGTGTCTGACTATAATAATTTTTTCCCCATTGGTTTTGTGGAGTGATTAATGAAATGCCATACCATCATGTTATCAGACAAATAGGTATGTGGAAATACATGAATATAGAATATATTTATGAAATGACTAAGAATAATTGTGAATATCGCCACATATCAGAAGAGTAAAAAACCGAAGAGACTGTGAAAATGGCTACACCATTTTCAAAAAAAAGGGGGGGGGGGCATACTGCCATGTACCGATATGAGGCAGACAGTGGTAAACGTGTGTACTAAAAGTAAGTTTACCGTAGAAGAGGAATTGTCATAGTGAGAGCAGTTCACGCGATCAATATGAACTAACACGCACGAATAAGTCAAGGAAAGTCAGTGCGGAACACATGATGAGGCTGAATGACAAAGGGAAACTACTCAAAGAAGTTGCGTATCACGTGACTAGAGTTGGGCAGTCCACGGGAAAGCGATATAGCGGGTCAGAGTTAGTCCGGCCAGTGTCGCGGTTGAGAAACGACGTGGAACTGAGTTGAATCCAAGCAAGTTTATTCGACATTACTTCAGTATTGTAATGATGCTTCAGCCAGAAGCGAAAGTGTTTCAGACAGTTGTGCGGCTGAGTGAATAGCCATTCAAAGCCTGTTTACAGTGCGCCGAGTTGACGGCGTTCGAGCAATGCCCCACGCTAGACGTCAAGGGCAGCTGACAGTAAGTGTGACCTTAGCTTAGTCAGCGATTGTGTTAGAACTGTGAAAAGGAGACGAGTGTCTCACCTCTAAGTTATGAACAGTGATTATGCACTTTATATACTTATCACATGCTATCCCTCACCCTCGGGAATGTTTGAAGTTATTTGCTGTGATAATCGTCAACAAAAAATATTGGAGAATGTCAAGGTCATCAGGTTGTTCAGTGTTTATGTGCCACGAATGTTCCTGCGCAAGTCTGTCATTGAGGCTGAACAAACGAGCCAGTAATCAGTTCCATGGCAGTTGTTATAGGTTTAGAGTTTTAGTGTTGGCGTTTATTGACGCATCATACAACGGATCTACCCATAGTCTTCAAAGATAAAAAACAAACAATACGGGTAAGTAAAACTAAGTATAGTTTATTTGTTCTGTTAATTTTACAATTCTCAGATAATATAATAGGTAACGTTGTTGTAAGTGACTCAGCTGTTTGAATCAGCTTATCTTCTGTTGAATACTAAATAATCTTAATTTTCAGGGCTCACAAGCTATCCAAACAGCTTACAAGTATTAGTTACTTCTTATCAGGATTAGAAAAATTAAAGCACCTGGTCGCCATGGAGCCTGGAGTTTTTTTTTTTTACCTCATGCCTGAATTTACAAATTTAGTTTTAAAAATATGCAGCCTTATCTTAGTTTAATTCAGGAGTTTCTCAATCCCTCTTTGTGAAAGAAGCATATGCTTCTTCTTGAGAAAAGGGGACAGACTCTTGAATTATTTAAGTCTTGCCCTATCTACTATTGCTACATTTGCAATGAATGCACTTTCCGAATATGAATGTCATGTACTCATGTAGGGGGTACCTGATCAATACTTCATTGTTTGTTTGGTACCATACATAAAGTGTTAATTTGCTGTGTTAATAGAAGATAAAGACAACGAGAGAAGATTCTTGACAGCTTTTTGTTATCTAGTAGTATTGCGATTTGTGGTTTTATAGAAGAATGCTGAAAATTCCTCCGACAGCCAAATTGAGTCATCTAAATGTTCTGAAAGAGGTGCAGACATCAGAAAGAGACAGTCACCATGTTTAGCCAAATAATAATAAGAGACAAACTGAAACATGCTGTGGCAACTGGAAAGATGTATCGAAAGAGAGATAAAGAAAGACAAAGAGGGAAATTTCTCCAAAGCCTCTTGTTATGGCTAGGAGTGGTGTCAGAACAGGAATTGATACTTGTAGAAGATTGTACAATGTAGAGAAGCATGATCACCCAGGCCAGTCGACAAGGCACTTGATTGTGATAGCTTATTAGTATAGTATATGCCATGAGATGGATACGGGAAACAGAGCAAGTGTGTAAACTTATGTCACTAAGACACGAGTTGAGAAACCAACCCGATACCGGGACACGAAGGGGCGGAGTTATGTGGTCACATGACTGCGCCAGGTCAGAAGCCGGAAAAGTGTGCGCTCAGGCAGAGCGAGCTGAGACGTGAAAGGAGAAGGTTGGTTCGGAGAGATTCTTAGAAAGTTGAAAGCGGTTTGCGATGGTTGCAGCTATTCAAGATGCAGTCGACAGTAAAGAGTGTTCCTGTTAAAGAAGGCTGTGATTGCAGAAGCAGTACACTGAAGCTACGACTGACAATGGGCCAGTAAATGGCGACCAGCGGTGGCGAGAGAGCTGACCCCGTTTTTGTGTCACGTCGACAAGAATGACGGAGAGAGAGACACGCCTTGACAACGACTGGTTGGTCACAAGTGTAACGTGCTTGAGTAAATAGAACTGTTATTAACATTTACCAGTGAATTGTGAAATCTATATTGTGCAGCAACAGCAAGGTCCAAATGACGATTAGTTGTACCATGTATTCTCTATTGATAGACAGTAGGTGTGTTGGTCATACACAGAACGCTGAAAGGCAGGAAGCCGGCGGTGTATGATGGCAATCACTGTGATAACTGTGCTACAATAAAGTGATCGTGTGCTCTAAGGACGCGTTCAACTTGTGGTGTTGTATACATGAAAGATTCGTACAGTGTTTATACGAGCCTGTAGAGATATTTCTAAATCTTCTAACCCCTAGACCAAAACCAAGATGTCGGACATGATCAGTGATTCCGGCTCTTGGCAGTATAATTTCCGATTTTTGCAAAGTCAAACCAAAAACTTTAATGCTGCTGTTGTTGTTCTTTCCTCATAGCTCCTCTATTTGAATGCATGGGGACGATTTCTACGCCAGTCGGCAAGGCACTTGATTATGATAGCTTATTAGTATAGTATAGTATAGTTTCAGAGGTTTGCAAAGTCAAACTAAAAACTATATGCTGCTGTTGTTGTTCTTTCCTAATAGCCCCCCTATTTGAATGCCTGGGGAAGACACCATTTGCCTCCCTCCTGGCAGCACTATTGGTGATTATTGGGACATGCGTCTTCTGTGGGATATCATACAGAGCTCTACAGATCATCATCATTGGAGTGTTCAACTCAAAAAAAAAAAAAAAAAAAAAAAAAAAAAAAAAAAAAAAAAAACTAGCAGGCGGACAGATTGGCTGGGTCTGAACTCCTTTGTGGGGTGTTGGTGCATGATAAGGCAGATGTGGTCGAGCCATTGTGAATCGTGTGTATTGTGCAGAATAGTTAGATCATCATGGCCTGGAGAGAATGGTGATGCAGGGAGTGATCAGAGGATCTAGTCGACACTCAGGACTCAGGAGAATAACCCAAATATGGACACGTAATCAGACTGCTACTGGTACCATTAGTATTGGGACTCTTTGCTAGTTGTTGAAGATGAGAAGACAGAGCATGTATGTGAATGTCCTGAGTGCTGTGATGTCAGTTCTTGCCTCAACTCAACCCAATAACATGTAGTCATAAATGAAAGTGTTCATCATCTGTTATGTTGTAACATATAAAGCTGACCTCTCTTGTCCTTTATCATTTGTAGTTGGTTCTATATTTGCTCATCATCTATTGGTCTGTAATTCCCTTCTCGTTGTCACTATTTTCCTTTACTATATAACATCATCTATTCCCTATCCCCTTTATTAGTTTGCCATTTCTCATTTACTGTAATTCATTCCATATCTACGTATCAATCAATCAGGTGCCGTCTCCACAATAAAGGTTGGCTGCAATGGATCTTCAATACTGTCTGTCTCTCGCCCTGACTGTACATTCTGTCAGATTGCTGTTTATAAGTGTGCTATGTCATTTAGCCTGGTCGAAACATTTCGTCTGTCTCTTTTTTTAAATTTCTTTCATCAACTCTTTTCATTCCTAGTTTTTCTAGAACCTCTGAATTTGATTGTGTTTGTTTCCATGAACACATATATTCCTTATACCTATCTCTAATTCTTGTCACCATGCCATCTCACCGTCATTAAATATTTTCCTTCACTTTAGGTTGGAAGTCCTACAAGTGATGTTTGTAATCATCGGAGTTGTCATGAGAGTGTTTGCCATCATTCTTCTCATCTTCGGCTGCTTGGCCACCGAAGCAACAAGAAGCAACATTTATTCAGGTGCAAAGTGTAACATGGGAGGCAGGATAACAGCAGCATTTGTAAGTTCACGTTTAAGAAATTTGTAATGGTGTTTAAAGTATCATATCCAGTGATGGTGTTTAAGTATCACATCCCATGAATGATGGTGTTTTAAGTATCATATCCAGTGATAGTGTTTTGAATATCACATCCAGTGATGGGGTTTTAAATATCACATCCAGTGATGGTGTTTTAAGTATCACAGCCAGTGATGATGTTTAAGTATCACATCCAGTGATGATGTTTAAGTATCACATCCAGTGATGTTGTTTAAGTTTCATATCCAGTGATGGTGTTTAAGTATCACATCTAGTAATGGCGTTTAAGTATCACATCTAGTGATGGCGTTTAAGTATCACATCCAATGATAGTTTTTAAGTACATATCCAGTGATGGTGTATTTTGGTTGCATAAAGTACAGTGTTTGTTCTCAGATAAGGGGTGGGAATAGTGTTCCGAGAACCATGTGTATCTGGTGATATTACACGTTCCCTTGACTTCTTGGGTAATGAAATCAGATACCTAGTCTTCTCAGATACGGGAAAATAGCAGGAGGTCCTATGTGCAAGCTAAAAATCCGATATGGCAGTTGGAATTGCCAAAGAGTAGACCATAAGGACAGAGCTTTCGCAAAATAAAAAATAAAAATCTGCCCACGGGTTGATTCCTTGGATGGAATTTGTCTAGAGGAAGCAAGCCGTACACAAATGCCTGCTGATGTTGGGCATACTGACATCTGAGGTGCAAAACTAGGTGTGGCAGACTTCCCTTGAAAGAGGAACGGAGAAGAAAGGTCCGGGGTCTTTACTGTGACTTTCAAAATGGGTTTTCAGGGAAAGAACTATTTTGATGAAAGGACTTTTTCCCCCATGAGTACATAGTAAGTGAGGTTGGGTTTTGTGGTTAGTAACTTTTACAAGACTATATGGTTTACTTAGTTCTGTATGGTTTGACTATAACCATGTATGGCAGTAAAGTAAAAGAACAACATGGAAATAACACGTCAAACTCTTTTACTCCCTAACAATGTGTAATATGTGATTGACTTTTTCCTGAGAGAGACAGTCATTGCATAAAATTTGGTCAGATAATGCTAAAGAAATCTGCCTTTCCTAGTGGCCACTTCTGCTGTCTATTTAGCCTCACTGAAAGTGATATGGACTCATGATTTTTTTTCCACATTGAAAACCTTCTGGAACTGAAATGGTTCAACTTCAATGAGAGTGAAATATGCTGGCGTGCATACAAGTATAAAAGAAATATCTTGACTGGCATACAAATGAAGAAAAAAATCTGAACTCACATACAAGTGTAGAAGGAATATCTTGACTGGCATACACATATAGAAAAAATAAATTTTGACTCACAAGTGTAGAAGTAATAACTTAACAGGCATACAAATATTAAAAAAAATTATCTTGACTCGCATACAAGTGTAGAAGAAATATCTTAACAGGTATACACATATAAAAAAATAATCTTGACTCACAAAAAAGTGTAGAAGAAATATCTTAACAGGTATACACATATAAAAAAATAATCTTGACTCACAAAAAAGTGTAGAAGAAATATCTTAACAGGCATACAAATATAGAAAAAATCCTGACTGACAAGTGTAAAAGAAATATCGCCATTCTCTCCAAGCCATGATGATCTAACTATTCTGTACAATACACACGATTCAAAAGGGCTCGACCACATCTGCCTTATCATGCACCAATACCCCACAATGGGGTTCAGACCCAGCCAATCTCTCTGCCTGCTGGTTTCCCACCACACCAACGTGACCTGGGGAAAAAAATCCAACAGTAGTTTTCTATTTTTTACTGTTGTGACAACCGGAAAGATTTGCAGAAAGAGAGAGGGGAATATAGCATGAGGGGATTATTGACACTCTTGTGCCATGGCACGGAAGGGAGTCAACACACAAATTGATCCATGCCATGAGAGATCGCAATTTGTGGAGGGGCATAATTGCCCACGCCAGCCAGCAATGTACTGGATGATAAAGATGTTAACAGAGATAATCCAGAACATCAACTATTCAGATCTGTAGAGAGACATGAACACCTACTCCACTTGGCAAAGCACACAATGATGATAAAGAAAACCTAAATACTTACGAACTAATGCTGAACCGAAATTTGTCCTTGAACACTCCAATGATGATGATCTGTAGAGCTCTGTATGATATCCCACAGAAGACGCATGTCCCAATAATCACCAATAGTGCTGCCAGGAGGGAGGCAAATAGTGTCTTCCCCAGGCATTCAAATAGAGGGGCTATTAGGAAAGAACAACAACAGCAGCATATAGTTTTTAGTTTGACTTTGCAACCTCTGAAACTATACTATACTATACTAATAAGCTATCATAATCAAGTGCCTTGCCGACTGGCGTAGAAATCTTCCCCATGCATTCAAATAGAGGAGCTATGAGCAAAGAACAACAATAGCAGCATTAAAGTTTTTGGTTTGACTTTGCAAATATCGGAAATTATACTATACTAATAAGCTATCACAATCAAGTGCCTTGTCGACTGGCCTGGGTGATCATGCTTCTCTACATTGTGCAATCTTCTACAAGTATCAATTCCTGTTCTGACACCACTCCTAGCCATAACAAAAGGCTATGAAGAAATTTCCCTCTTTGTCTTCCTTTATCTCTCTTTCGATACATCTTTCCAGTTGCTTCCAGCATGTTTCAGTTTTTCTCTTATTATTATTTGGCTAAACATGGTGACTGTCTCTTTCTGATGTCTGCACCTCTTTCAGAACATTTAGATGACTCAATTTGGCTGTCGAAGGAATTTTCAGCATTCTTCTATAAAACCACAAATCGCAATATCACTAGATAACAAAAAGCTGTCAAGAATCTTCTCTCGTTGTCTTTATCTTCTATTAACACAGCAAATTAACACTTTATGTATGGTACCAAACAAACAATGAAGTATTGATCAGGTACCCCCTACATGAGTACATGACATTCATATATGGAAAGTGCATTCATTGCAAATTTAGCAATAGTAGATAGGGCAAGACTTAAATAATTCAAGAGTCTGTCCCCTTTTCTCAAGAAGAAGCATATGCTTCTTTCACAAAGAGGGATTGAGAAACTCCTGAATTAAACTAAGATAAGGCTGCATATTTTTAAAACTAATTTTATCAAATTCAGGCACGAGGTAAAAAGAAAACTCCAGGCGCCATGGCGACCAGGTGCTTAAAATTTTCTAATCCTGATAAGAAGTAACTAATACTTGTAAGCTGTTTGGATAGCCGGTGAGTCCAGAAAATTAAGATTATTTAGTATTCAACAGAAGATAAGCTGATTCAAACAGCTGAGTCACTTACAACAACGTTGCCTATTATATTATCTGAGAATTGTAAAATTAACAGAACAAATAAACTACACTTAGTTTTACTTACCTATATTTTTTTAATTTTTGAAGACTAAGGGTAGATCCAACCTCAATGGCTAGGAACGCTGAAGAAGAAGAAGAAGAAGAAGAAGAAGAAGAAGAAGAAGAAGAAGAAGAAGAAGAAGAAGAAGAAGAAGAAGAAGAAGAAGAAGAAGAAGAAGGAGAAGAAGAAGAAGAAGAAGAAGAAGAAGGGGTAGATCCGTTGTATGATGCGACAACAAACGCCAACACTAAAACTTTAAACCTATAACAACCTATGTCTATCCTATACTTTTAATAATAATCATACTAGCTGTTACAACATGTTGTTTCAGTCTTGCTCCTGTCACTGTCATCATGCTGCGGATAGCCAAAAGGGAAATAATGTTGACAAAGTGCTTACTTTGTATTTGGTACAAGTACAAGTCTCCTTGTTAAGTAATCATATATTGCGCCTGGCTTAAGTTTGATTTTTCAATTGTTTGCGCTGTAGATTTAGACTTCTCCAAGGTCTCATCATAGCCACAACGTTCGTTCTATCACTTCTGGTTGTGTTTTTTTTTTTTAGAACTGACCAATCCCACTTTCTGTTTCTGTTACTATTTTTAATTTACTATTTAAAACAAAATTAAACTGTACTCCAAAACAAAATCATTTCATTATATTATATGGTAAATGAACACATCTACGTTATTTCACAACTTTAACCTCTTATTAAGAATACTAGCACTATTAACTAATTTTCACATTATAAATTAGGAAGTTTTTCTGGAGGGTTTCGTTCGAAAAATACAACTCAATTAATTTATTGGAGATTTGATTTAAAAAGTATTTTTCCATATTTCCAACCACAAGTTACCCTCAGGTAACTTTACTTCCGTACATTTTTACCTGTCCTGTGTGGCCAGATTTTACTGCCGTTAAAACCTCATTATCAGACGGGAACAGTTCCTATTATTTGAGCATGTCATGAGAAGGGGAGAGCTGGAGTATGTCGCCACAACGGGAAAGTTAGAGGGAAAAAGTGTTAAGGTGAGACCAAGAGAAAAGATGCTGGATAGTTTGACATCGTGGCATGGAGGAACATTGATATCAAGAAGATTGATTCTAGTGTACTAGAAAGAAGGCTGTGGACTGACATGGACTATATGTCAGATTCTCACCAGTGTTACAACGCGTTATCTGTACCAACGCCAGGCAATGCAACCGAGCTCAACACTGAGCAATGTTAAACACAGCAGATGTAACGCGGGGTCTTCGACGGCGCCAGAGAAGCCAGCCGGGCTCAACACTGAGCGACGCTAAGTAGTCGCTGGTCAGCGGGAACACAGCGTGAACCGTGTGGGGCACAGCAGGTGACTCGACCTGTGTAGGTTGAAAGGCTGGTCAGACAGGGCTTGGGAGTCGTACTAGACATACGTGAGATCGAATGAGGCTTGAGTGTTTGGGCATGTATCGAGAGCTAGCCTGTATGGCAGTTGGAGACTGAATGCCTGTGTGTTTGACTTGTAAGTGGTTTGCATTGATTGTATTTATGATTGTGCATTTGCATTGTATTGATTGTATTTATGATATAATTTTATTGTGAATTGTGATTTGCGCGATGCCTGTGTTGTATCTAATGAATGCATTGCGCGAATAAAGAGTGCGAATTATATCATCGGGTATTCACGTCGAGTGATTTAGTAGTAATATAATATATCTCACTTGTCAGTAAACGAGCTACATTTCTTGCCTTACGCAAGATCCTGATATATACCTGTATACCATAAGAAGAAGAAGCTTATATATTATTTTAGATAAAGAAATGAAATAGGAAATCTTGCGTGTTAAATTAAATTTATCAGTAAACATTAAATAGGTTTACCAAGTTAAAAATACTTATTATTAACATTTATAAGCAACATTTTTAAAAAATGACGATAGTTTAAGTGCACCCCAACATAGCGACTTTATTACAGTGCAACATGTCATTTAAAAATTGAATGACGAACACTCGAAATTTTAAATCTGTGCACATAATTACACGTATTTATGGTTTTTATGTAATCATTGACTGAAACTCGTAGAAAACAGTGGAAAGAAGTACAATTAAGAAGGCACGCTAGACTAATTAGAATGTGATAGCAATAAGTGCGTCAGATTGGCATTAGCATCACGAGCCGTGCCAAGTGGCGTAGGCGTTCAACTCTCCACAGATCTCGGTTCTTGGTGTTTTGAATTAATTCTTTTCGTGATTTCTGACTTCGATCTGCTTTGATTCATAAAAACTAGGGAAGAAATTGTTGTGGTTTTTCTTAGCTTTGTAGATCCACCAGGATTATTTTACCTCTGCCTTAGAAAGTAATGTCCAATGTCATTGTGAGGGCAAGTGAGTGGCCTGCCCTGCACAGTTGCCGAGTTATATGTTCCATTATACTCGGTGGATACACGGATCCCGGGATACCAAAGCTGCGTTTTGCAACTTTTTCTTCTTCTTCCCCTCACCACCACCAAAACCTCCTCCTCCTCCTCCTCCTCCTCCTCCTCCTCCTCCTCCTCCTCCTCCTCCTCCTCCTCCTCCTCCTCCTCTTCTTCTTCTTCTTCTTCTTCTTCTTCTTCTTCTTCTTCTTCTTCTTCTTCTTCTTCTTCTTCTTCTTCTTCATCTTCTTCTTCTTCTCCTCCTCCTCCTCCTCCTCCTCCTCCTCCTCCTCCTCCTCCTTCTCCTCCTCCTCCTCCTCCTCCTCCTCCTCCTCCTCCTCCTCCTCCTCCTCATTGCTCTCACCACAGCCAGCCGAGGACTCGATCCATCTTCAGATTCCCTGCCAGGGGTGATTCATGATTGATTGATTTAAGAACCGACATCACGTCGTTCGGGGTATTCCCATAAGAGCTCCGTCCCCATCCTCAGCAGCCAGCGAAGAGTTCCAACACCAATAGTACCAGTAGCAATCTGATTATATGTCCGTCTCGCCTTTCCTCTGATAGTCGAGCGTCAGCCAGATCACCTCGTCACTCCTCGCTGTCTCATTCTTGCGCAGACCATGGTCATCCATTTGCTCCTCCGAAGTGTACACGTGCTCCCACAAGGCTGCAACCACGTCTGCCTTGTCATGCATCAATACTCCACCAACTTTTGCCGAGCCAGCCAATCTGTCCGCCTGTCCGCCTGTTCATTCCCCAGCACACCGGCATGCCCCGGAGAAAAGATCCAGGCGATGCTTGCCACCCGTGACCTCCGAAGCGAAGCAAGCCACTCTGCCCGAAGCTTGCCTGTCCTCGCCTACCAGGGGTGATCCAATACTTAACCTTACCGGGTAATGGCGAAATACTTGAGTTCTCGCGAGTATTCCCCTCTCATCGCTGAGGATATTGGGTATATGGTTCTAGTCCCATATTTTTATAGACCAACCAGCATGCAAATGGAAACATGGTCAAAATCATACCAGCCACATTTTCTTCCCACAAAATTTTCTAGTACCTATGTTAGGGTGATCGTCCTGGGAGCAGAGGACAATGTTTTAATCCATGCCTCGATGGAGATTTGAAAGCGTTTCCACGTCGCCAGTAAGCAAGCGTGCTAATCACTGCTCTTCCGCGGCTCCTTCAAATAACAGTTAGAAATTAGTTGCATATTCTTTACAGGACATCGCAGTCAACCCCATAATTTTTTTACTGTTTGTGATCTCTTTGCAAGTTTACGTTCAGTATTGCTGCCATTGCTTTCTGAACGACAGGCGAGCGCATTTCGTAAAAGAATCAACGCAAGGCGATCTGCTGCCAAATCGCCTGGAGTTGTTTTTCGAACACAGTATGCGGGATTACGAACTGCGTCCGTTAACCCATGGCCAAGGAACCGTCTCAGTTGACAGTAAGGCGTGTTAAACATTCTATATAAGACATATGCAAAATCAGTACTTGAGGCGCTCCAGTCTGGGAAATTGTCAGTACTACAGTCACTAGCCGGCTCCCTGGCAGAGGGGTTAGCAGCTTTCTCCGCTAATCCCGATTACTCTCGTGGTAGACGTGAGCTCACGAGAATTAGAAGTGGTTCGAGTCGCGCCAGTAACTTATGAGAGTATGGAGCCGGTCACTCAGAAAGTCGTGGCGTGCTGATGAGCGTAATCTAGCCTAGGAATCAACATACAGCTGAAAGATGCTGGTGTTGACCGCAATATCCTGAAACAGGATGGAAACGCGAAAAAAAAAAACAGTCACTATGTAACTAGGTTGCCTACTAACAGTATACCACAACAAGCAATTATGTACAGACCAAATGGAAGCCAAAGAAGAGGCCGACCACGTAAACGATGGACAGAGTGAACAGTAGAATCCCTGAGAATCTCGATATATGAAGCCCATAAACGGGCACTCCGCCACATACTTCACCTCGACAACGCAAGGTACAAGAGGAACAAGATGAGATGAGATGAGATGAGATGAGATGAGATGAGATGAGATGAGATGAGATGAGATGAAATGAGATGAGATGAGATAAGATGAGATGAGATGAGATGAGATAAGATGAGATGAGATGAGATGAGATGAGATGAGATGAGATGAGATGAGATAAGATGAGATGAGATGAGATGAGATAAGATGAGATGAGATGAGATGAGATGAGATGAGATGAGATGAGAGACAGACACTAATTTCTGATCAGGAAGCCAGCGTAAGGTCACTTATACATCGGATATCATCTCACTTGGAGTGCCCGGAAACGAGAGAGCTGACTGACTATCTCCGGTAGGGGCAATCAAAGAAATGCCTGGTGTACATCTTACATACCACCAAAAGAAAAGAATTATCAAATCAATCAGAAACCCACCACCAGCTCAAGACGATTACCACATAATGGACAGACCAGAACAAATCATTATTCTGCGCTTCAGAACAGTAGCCTAACGGCGCTGCCCGGGTAAAATTTCGAGTTAAAAATCTACCTAAAGCATTTCAGGATCCTCGCCGATGCAACGGAGTTCGTGCATTGAGCTGAGTTTCTCCAAACTCAGGTTTGAGAGCACTTATGGGTTAAACCGTGTGCCGTGATGTTGTTCCAACGACTAGAACTAAAACTAAATCAGAACAGGACACAATAGATTACACAACCACATACAAGATATACAAAATACAAGATATACAAAATTCAAGATAGACAAAACAGCCATGAGCACATGTAGTTTGGAGCTGCAGACGGCAGATCAAATACTCCAAGACTGCCCAAAATACGACATATCGAGGCAAACCTTCTGGCCTAGAGAAACGTCAGTGGAAGATAAATTCCATGGACCACAGAGTAAACTAGGAGTAACTGAAGTTTCTAAACCCTGACATTGGAGGTTAGATCAAGAATCATTGCAAGCTACACGGAAACATGTGGCTGTGAACGATGGGCAATTGGATTTTTGTTTACTAACGAGACACAAACAATAAATTGCACATACTGCAGAAATCACACAACATAAACAAAAGCAATAAGATAACTCTTCCGAGTTTAAATATACAATACACGCATTCACACAGTAATTTAAATTGTCTACTACGGTAATTTAAAACTGACTATCATGTCTGTTTGTTTGCATAAAGTTGGTTTTTGTAAATCAAAGGCACCTGCCTCTGCCAGCTTTCACACCCGACCATTTTGTGTGTTAAACAAAACGAAACGCATTGTCCTCATCAATCACGTGACTGGATTCCAAAATGTGCTGGTCAATCCGAGAAGCAGCGAAATAGGCCAGCCAATAAATCGTGCAATCTATTGTTTGTGTCTTCGTTATTCACATTCACTAATGGAACAATTTTATTTTTGAACTAGTTTATTTATTTTTCTAAACAAGCAACGACAACAAACAATATCAATTGAGGACTTTCGAGACGTGATTGAATATTTTTAAAGTGAGTTTAAAGTCCTTTACAGGTCGTTACAATCAACCCTAGCATTTAGTGGCTGTTTGTAATTTACTAGGCAATGTTAGTTCAGTAGTTTGCCATTGCTTTCTGGACAGCCGACGCCTCGTACCATCGAAATCAACGCAAAGTGGTCTGCTTCCAAATCTCCCAAAGCTGACTTCGAACACTCGAATGGGTATGACCGAGAATTACGGAAATACGCGTCTCACTTTCATGTAAGAAACAGTTACCTATAGTAATATAGTAACTTGCGGTGTATGGCATGGGGGGGGGGGGGGGGGGGGGGTCTCTTAACATGAGGAATTAAGGCCGCCTGGCTAGTGCAGTCGCCGATAACTTTGTTGGTTAGGATTTTCTTTTTTTTCCCCCGACAGAAAAAATCCCACACCTTACCGAGGATTCGACCCCGGGTCTCCCGAAGGAGAATCTGGCGTTCTAGCCACTCATCCAGCCGCTCCTCAGTTCATTTAACAATACATTTTAAATCAGTTCCGAAAATCACTATTAATGAATTAATTTACACTTGTAACTGTTCTTCATAACCACTCACTTAAGTTCAGATGCCAGTTTATCAATGTCTGGGCACAAATCTGTAGTGCCCAAAGTCATAAGCGCAGCTAGGTTACTTCAGTGAGTCTGGAACGTTGCTTATTTTTTTGTTTTTTTAACGATCATTGCGGAAAATGACTGCTTGCGTCTTAAGTCGAGCCAAGACGACAAATGTATCTCTTGGCAAATTTTTTTTTCCCGCGTTTCCATCCTGTTTCAGGATACTGCGGTCAACATCAGCATCTTTCAGCAGTATGTTGATTCCTAGGCTAGATTACGTTCATCAGCACGCCACGACTTTCTGAGCGACCGGCTCCATACTCTCATAAGTCACTGGTGCGACTTGAACCGCTTCTAATTCTCGTGCACTCACTTCAACCACGAGAGTATTCAGGATTACTGAGAAAGCTGCTAACCCCTCGGCCAGGGAGCCGGCATCTCTGGGCGAATGAGTGTTCAAATTGTTCGACAGGCGATAGTCGCCAGAATGAAATCATATGATGAGCTGAAGGTGAAGCAGGCAGCTCCAGAAATGTACATCTCAGTGCAGAATGGCATTTTAAATCAATTACTACGTGCTGAAGGATTTGCTGTAATTGACAGAGCTTGGCATCAGGAAATAAGAACGGATGTATGAAGAGGGCAACATTATCCTCCTCTATTGTGAACTCTTGAAATCTCGACTGAAAGATATCCAGAAGACTTTCAACTTTTACTTTGTACTGTAACAAGTCATATTTCTTTTCCACCACAAGCGTCTTCAGAGTTGGAAACGCCTCTAAAGACCCTTAAGTCAGCAGTCCGATAAACCGTGGTAGTCTCATCTCATCTAATCTCATCTCTTCTCATCTCATCCCATCTCATCTCATCTCATCTCATCTCATCTCATCATGTTCCTCTTGTACCTTGCGGTGTCGAGGTGAAGTATAAACATTGCGAGAGTGCCCGATTATGAGCTAGTCTCAATTTAAATGAAAAAATGTCATCGCACAAGTTTGTAAATAGTTCGTTTTTTCCCCTGGATCCTCGCATTTAATGAGTTTAAATGAGACGTGATGACAGGTCATTAAGCTAGTCATCGTTCAGCAGACATTCCTGTTTTGTAGGCACTTCATTTATTTCAGACAGAAAGAGAGAGAAACTTTCTTTCAGTGCCCAGAAACGCGACCTGACATCACAGTGTAACGAGTATTCCTCGTTCAGTTCTGATAGCCTGTTCAGCGCCTTACTTCGAATTTTGTTCACACGTCTCAGAACAACATCCACGACTTGTTTCAGATTTAATTTATTTCCACACAGAGCTTCTCGCTGAATGATATAATGATATTTTAATATAGTACGGCCAAGAAACTGTTCCAATAATGCTAGACATCCAGACTTTTTACCCGTCAATGCCAGAGCACCGTCGGTGCATACACTGTCCAATTTGGTCCATTCTATGTTGTTTTTCTCTACACACAACTTCAGAGTTTCAAACAGATCAGTCCCTTTAATAGTCGCATGCATTGATTCAAGCCCTAGAAGTTCTTCAATGACTTCAATATTATCTTTTATTGCTCGAACAGAAACTGCTACCTGAGCTGTGTCAGAAATGTCAGTGGATTCATCCACTGCCAATGAAACAATTTTACAATGTTTGATATGTACTGTACTTGGAACTTGACGATGAACATCGTTGGCTAATTCTTCAACTCGCCTGGCCATAGTATTATTAGGCAAAGGTATCTGATAATACTTTGTTTCACACATTTTATCTCCAAGCATTCTAGCGGCAATTTTAAGGGAAGGCTTGATTATTTCTTTTGCATCAGTAAACGGCTTTTCTTTCCGAGACTACAGAAGAGCGAATTCGTACGACGCTCTGTTCGTTAGCCTTGGTGAAAAATGACTGCTACCTGGTCAGAGAACTTTCTTGTTCAGCTATGAAATCTTTTCTTAACTCCGAATTGATCGGATATTGAGCATTTATGTCTAATTCCAACACAATATTACCGACTCTGCTAAACAGTTGTTATAGGCGACAACATGGCACCTTGCGCACTCTGATTGGTCGACAAGGCGTTGTGAACTGAACAGGCGCATTCGATAATATATTAGCATAACAACCACGAGCAGAGTAAATTATCGCACACTAACGGGGAGCTCCTAGTGCATTTTTGAAATTATTAAAATATATTATATTAAATAACGTGGCCTCGCGTGCCACTTTCTGACATCTGGCGGGCCACAAGTGGCCCGCGGGCCGTGGTTTAGGAACCTCTGTTCTAGAGTATTGGACTGTATTTTGCGTATGGATTAGCTTTCCCTATTGTTAGTGCCCCTCGCCATCAGGCGAACCCAATCCGACTTTATAGGTACTTGTAATTTACGTCCCCAAGTCAAGGAGGAGAGGTTAACATTTTAGTCCAACTGTCCGGTGTAGGGGTTGAACCCCTTACCTCGGCATCAGCACGTCGGATGTTTAAGAACGCGGGTTCTTAACCATTCGGCCATGCTGACCTCCTGATTGGATATGAGAATGCTGAAAATACCTCGGACAGCCAAGATGATTAATCTACGTTTTTGAAAGAGAATACGACACAAGGATAACAGCATACACATAAGAAAGAATCAGTCGTAATTTGTGGAAGTATTTTGAGAAGCCAAAATACTGAAACATTTTGTAACAACAAGAAAGATTTGTGGAGTGAGAGGTAGAAATAAAGAGAGAGAGAGAGAGAGAGAGAGAGAGAGAGAGAGAGAGAGAGAGAGAGGGAGAGAGAGAGAGAGAGAGAGAGAGAGAGAAGGGGGTGGAGAGAGATGGAACTATAGACAGATAGAGATAAGGACATGGAGAGATATGCCGAAAGCGAGAGAGAGAGAGAGAGAGAGAGAGAGAGAGAGAGAGAGAGAGAGAGAGAGAGAGAGAGAGAGAAAGAGAGCATTTTTGTAGCGCCTTTTGTCACAGCGTAGACAGGTGCTAGAACACTAATTTAAATCTGCTGTTGAAGATTGCAATTCGTGGACAAGCATGAACGCCCAAACCAGTCGACAAGGTGCTTGATGATAATGGCGATGATGACAGTGATGATGATGAATATACAGTGGTTGAGATTCAATGGGAAGAGCGTATAAGCGTCGCTTGAAAATGGTGACAAATATATTCAACCAAGTGGTGTGAAAACGTGTGACAGAAAGAGGGTAACAAATTACAACATTACTCCTCTTCGTAACTAATCGTAGTACATTTCTTTATTTTCTTTCTAAATCCTTACTTGCCTTATGTTATTATATAAATTATATAAATAGAATAATTAATTTAATCCCCATCTATTAATGAGGTTGCTTTTCACAGATTTGCCACTTGCGATTTTCCATAAGATAGAGTTGAACAAACAATGATACATGATGGCTGTTGCACGAGAAAACACAAGTCGATGATTATACGGCTATAAATGATCGAATCAGGACCCTGTTCGGCACTAGCAGGAAGAATCGTGGTTGAGGACGAAGCAGGTGCCTGCATAACTATTTGGTCACTGGAGCTATAAGTATTCCTACTCTTAGATATTATCTGAGGAGACAGGGTACCCATGGACATGTCCCGAATGTCTTGACGTCGGTTAAGGATGAAAATCATCATCATCATTAAGTGCCATGTCAGTTGGCGTAGGCATTCATGACTCTCCGCAGATCTGGGCCCATGGTGTTCTGGATCAACTCTGCTGTTGATATTCCTCCTTGGAACAGTCCCAGTCCATCCAGCATCATCTCTCTCGGTCTTCCTCTGCCTCTCTTCCCCTCGATCTGTTACGATGTTCCCCAATGCCTCACTTCTCATCACATGACCAAAAACAGCTGTTTCTCTCTTTCTCTCTCTCTCTCTCTCTCTCTCTCTCTCTCTCTCTCTCTCTCTCTCTCTCTTTCTCTCTCTTATTGTCGTATCTAATGTTCTAGTGACTAATAATAATTTATTGGGCAATGAAGAGCATTTTATGTGATATTCACAGGCGCAGGAACGTAGCATAATGGGGACAAACTGTGAAGTTAGAACCGCGACTAACTAACTAACTAGTTTCATTAGCCTCTTTCAGGCAATCGTTGTTAGTTATTCTGGCAGGCCAAGGAAATCGCAACATTCGTTTCAGGAACCATATCTCTGCTGATTCCACGTTCTTCCTAATTTTTTTATTTACATTCCAAGATTCACTGCCATATAGCAACACATGTTCTATATAGCACTTTAGCACCCTCTTCCTTACATTCAATGATAGTGGCGTATTGCACAAGATACTCTTCATTTTCGGAAATGCTGATTGTGCTTGCCATATTCTACTCTTAATCTCTGTTGTGCATTTTCCATCTGATGCCCCAAAGTATTTAAAATTATCGACTTGGTTAAGAATTGTCCCTTCTATTTTCATTTCACATTTTGGTGTCTCCTTTTACTTTGATCTCACCATTGTTACAGTTTTCTTGCTATTCAAGGGCAATCCTTTCTTGGAAATCTCTGTTACTACTATGTTGGATAAAAAATACATTCGTAAAAAGTGCATTCGTAACATCAGTTATTTTGTTAAAAAATTAGAACATTCTCATGACGACATTATGTATCCCCCTCCAGCCCACCAATTGAGCTAATGATGAAATACGGAAGAGAATCATGGACAATTAGTAAACAAGTGTGGGATTATGTGGAAGCTGCGGAGATGTGGTTTTATAGACGAATGACAAGACTTCCATGGGAGGATAGAAAGAGTAATGAAGATATCTTGAAAGAAGTTAACTCACAAAGAGAACTGGATTCTCCATCAGAAGAAGACAGTCTATATTCTTTAGGGGTGTCATGAGTAGGAGAAGGCTGGAGTGTGTCGTTACAAAGGGAAAGCTGGAGGGTAGAAGAGGCACAAGGAGATCAAGAAAGAAGATGCTGGGCAGTTTGACATCATGGCGTAGAGGAACATCACTAACAGAAATTATTGGCAACACGCGAGAAAGAAGGCTTTTGGCAGATATGATAACCAATGCCACACGGCATGGACTATAAAAAGAAGACCTATATCAATGTATGTAATCTTCAGTTGACATATGCGTCTTTGTGCACGACTATTTCTCCCTTCTGAAACAAGAAAACTTCACAAAATATGGCCGATCTCTTGTGCATGCACTCCCACTCAGAGATTTAATTTAATTCTTTGTTTCTACTTCCTTCATTGATGCTTTACTTTTCAAGGCGTAACTGTGGAAAAGGCAAAGTTCACCATTAAGTTTTTCAAAATAATGCATTGCTTTGGTGAATTTAATCACAGAAGCCACAAACAATATGTTGCACGATTTCTTGCCTGACATATTTCGCTGTATCACGTCAGGTGCATACTGCAGAGCTATATATCATATGAAATGAATAATACTTTGGATGTTTTATGCAAACAGCAAGAGTTCATGCTAAATTTGAAAGAACCGCGAGGATAACAGTTGGTCTACGTTTGAAAAATACCTCTGACTATGCGTTTTAATTGTTTCAGCTAAAGTATTATTAATGTATTCACTTCATATGATATATACAAAGGCCTAGGACATATTCTGCCCTACCACGACGTTCAGTCTTCAGGTTGAATTGTCTCGCACCACGGTGAGGCTTGTACCCTCCCAACTGCGCTCCTTCGCACGAAACCGTTGGTACAGTGTGGGGTATCGGGTTTGGCCTATAATCGAAGCTTCTTTTTTGTTTGCACATCCTTTACATGACATTGCAGTCAATACCAGCATTTTTCAGTTGCTGTTGATGTCTTGGCAAGTTTTACGTTCAGTAGTTTGACATTGCTTTCTGAACAACCAGGTCACATACTTCCGTAAGTAAGCACGCGACGCAATCCGCTGCAGAATCTCGCGCAGCTGTGTTTCGTGCAAGAGTATACGGGATTGCGAACAAAGTCCTTAATCCCTAGGCCAGGGAGTCCGGCTAATCGAAGTTTCAACAGGCAGATAATTAGAGCATTGTTTTGCTGATACGACAGATTCTGCAGCAGATGTATTGGTGTTACATATCCTCTGAAGTAAAGTAGACAGAGAGAGAGAGAGAGAGAGAGAGAGAGAGAGAGAGAGAGAGAGAGAGAGAGAGAGAGAGAGAGAGAGAGAGAGAGAGAGAGAGAGAGAGAGAGATCATGCTGCATGGCCAATTCATGGTCTGTACAATTCAGCCCAGGTCTTTTGCTATAGAGAAGTGTAGCTGTCGTGCCTATTTTTGAAGCACAATGTAACAAACTATCGTCTGTCAAGACGGCAATGTGCCAATCAATGATATATAACTCTGATGAGATGCAGCGGAAATCTCACTGTTTGTGGCTTCTGTATCACTCACTCACTCACTCACTCACTCACTCGCTCGCTCGCTCACTCACTCACCCACTAAATAACTAACTAACTAACTAACTAACTAACTAACTAACTAACTAACTAACTAACTAACTAACTAACTAACTAACTAAATCTTTATCTAACCCACTCACTCACTCACTAGCTAACTAATTAATTAACTAACTCGTTATCTAACAAACAAAATAACTAACTAAACAGTTATCTAACAAACTAACTTATTAACTAAACAGTTATCTAACAAACAATGTAACTAACTAAACAGTTATCTAACAAATTAAGTTACTAATTGGTAAAATTAGAGAGCATACAGAACGAAGCTATGCGGGTCATTCTGGGATGCACCAGAGACACCCCAGTAGTGTGTATGCGTTACATCCTTGGTTTGCCGACTGTTGCTGGTAGGCTCAAGGTGATGCAGGCGAAGGCATACATCAGAGTTGTTGCTGACACAGATCACCCGTTGCATGAGGCGCTAGACGCAGTTAAGGGTCAGCAACTGATAAGAGGGAAATCATGGATGGCTCAGGCGGAGGATACGATCAGACAGGTGTGCATCTTGGAGAACATTAGGCGAGGAGAGGAGTGGGTCAGAGTGCCAGCGGAGCAGTCAGACGTGTGCAAAGGTATAATCACATTGAGCCGGGAGTGCAGGGAGTGGCCAGCAGGGGCCACGGAAGTGGAAATCCAGCAATTAATTCAGGATAATGCTCACCCAGGCGATGTGATTATATGTACAGATGGTTCGATTTTGAGAGGCAGGAAAAGTGCCTGGATGTTCTTAGCAAAAGCTAATGGTCGCCGTTTGGTGCAGGAGAGCCTGGCATATGATACCACAACATCTAGCTTAAGAATGGAGGTGGAGGCGGTCAGTGCAGCTTTCCGCTGGATGTAGAATACGATACACACACACATCGTGATTGTAACTGACTCAGAAAGCATGCTGAATAGGATGAGGACAGGCAAGCTTCGTGCAGAGTGGCTTGCCTCGCTTCGGAAGTCACGAGTGATAAGCATCGTCTGGATCTTTTCTCCGGGGCATGCTGGTGTGCTGGGGAAAGAACAGGCGGACAGATTGACTGGCTCTGCAAAACTTAGTGGAGTATTGATGCATGATAAGGCAGACGTGGTTGCGGCCTTGTGGGAGCACGTGTACACATCGGAGTAGCAAGAGGATGACTATGGTCTGGCAAGAATGCGACAACGAAGGGTGACGAGGGGATCTGGCCGACGATCGACGCTCAGAGGAAAGGTGAGACGGACATATAATCAGATTGCTACTGGTACTATTAGTGTTGGAACTCTTCGCTGGCTGCTGAGTATGGGGACGGAGCGCTTATGGGAATGCCCCGAATGCTGTGATGTCGGTTCCTAAATCAATCAATCAATCAATCAATCAATCAATCAATAAATCAATCAGTTACTAACTAAACAATTATCTAACAAACAAAATAACTAATTAAACAGTTATCTAACAAACTAACTTACTAACTAAACAGTTATCTAACTAACTAACCAACTTACTAACTCACTAATTAATATAAGCACTTTGGAGTCTTAAGCACAGGCAGGTCGTGTTTCCTGCACAGGTTTTTAATTATTTCATTGTCAACAAACGCCAACCGAATGGCAAACTCATTCATTCATTCAGTAGCATGTACTTTTCAGAACCTCGCACCCATAACAACCTACCAGAAAACTTCTTGGTCATAAGCAAGACGACCCGCGTCCGATACTCCCTCTGGATATCACCCGCAACATCCTGCACCCATCTTCTCTTTGGCCTTCCTCTTCCTCTCTTCCCAGGCAAATCAATCAATAATGCGCCATGCCGGAAAGCGTGGGCGGTCATGACTCGCCATTTCACTCATCACCAGCGTCGTGTATCAACTCGTCCATGCCATGTGGCCAAGCTATCTAGGTATTTTCCTTTCGGTCTTCCTCTTGGTCTGTTCCGTTCGATCTTGCTAGTTGTCACTAAGTTCTCCAATCCATTTCTTCTCATAACATGTCCAAAAAATGTTGACAGTCTGCGTCTAATTTCTCTAATCAATTTAAGATTTTCATTTGTCTCCTGTAGTACCTGGTCGTTGGTTTTTCTGTCTGTCCATTGTATTCTTTGCATTTTCCTCAGAAACCACATTTCTGCAGCCATCAGATCTTTTTCAGCTTGACTGCACATTTTCCAAGTTTCACATCCATACAAAAGAACAGAATCTATGTATCCCCTCAACATTCTTTATCTCGTTTCAATTGACATCTTTTATTTAGTCAGAATGTTTTTCATCTTGTAAAGGCTACTTTCGCCATGGCGATTCTTGTTATAATCTCTTCAAGGCATCTCCTATTAGATGTTATGACTGTTCCGAGATAATTGTACCGATTCACTTGTTGAAGAATATTCCCATTTACTTGTATATTACATTGTGGTACTACGTTCTTCCTAGTGACGACCATAACCTGTGTCTTCTTACAATTTAATTCTAACCCCAGCTGCTCAACTGCGTCTACTAATTGTTGTAGATCTTGTGCATTGTCTGCAAACAATACTGCATCATCTGCATATCTAATGTTATTGATGCTTCGTCCTCCAATGCTGATTCCATTTATATCTTCTACTTTCTTGAAAATATTTTCACTGTATAGGGAAACAAATATCTGGAGACATTACACATCCCTGCCTAACACCTCTCTTAATAGGTTGATATTGTCCCACTTCATTATCAATCTTATGGCAGCTTGTTGTTTCCAATATTTGTTTTTTATAAGTCTAATGTCTTTCCCATCAATTTGTAGATCTACAAGCATATCTACCATGTTGATGTGTCTAACTCTATCAAAAGCCTTTGTGTAGTCAATAAAGCAAAGTTGTATATCTTTGTTTTCTTCTATAGAACGTTCAGTAACTGTTCGCAGCATATACACAGCATTTACTGTACCCTTTCCTTCTACAAACTCACAGTGTTCTTCCCCTATTTCAGGTTGTATTTTCTTCTTCACTCTTTGCATGATAATTCGTAGCAAAATCTTTGTGATGTGGCTCATTATACTAATTGTTCTATGTTGATAACATTCCAAGGTTCCTGATTTCTTTGTGATTGCAATAAATATAGAGTTACACAATTCAGAAGGTATATCTCCAGTATCATATAATGTGTTCAGCAGTCTGGTGACTTGATCTAGTCCAAATTCTTCTAAAGCTTTAATCATTTCTGTTGTGATGTTATCTGCACCCGGGGTCTTGCCAGATTTCATATGCTTAAGAACATTTCGAACCTCCATCTTCAAAATTGGCGGCCCTTCATTATTAAATCTAATATTATACTGTTCCTCTCTGTTATCATTATAAAGGTTTTTCACATAATCTATCCATACATGTAGAATCTTATCTTTTTCTATTATGATTTTGCCTTCTTTAGTTTTTGGACAGCCTGTTGATGTACTTGTTCTTTTATTAGTAAGTTCCTGAATTCTTTTGTGCACTAATTTGGTATTTTGACTGTTGTGTTGGTTTTCAATGTCTAAGCACTTTTCCTCAAGCCATGCTTCTTTTGCCTCCTTATATAATATTCTGACTTGTCTGTGAATTTCTTCATATTTGGCAGGATTATTTTTGTTGAGTCTTCTTGTTTCCATTAGGTGTAAAATTTCTTCTGTCATCCATTTCTTACGACCCACCTTCTTTAATTTTGGAATAGTTGTTTCTGCAGCCAAACTGATTGAATTCTTCAACATTTCCCATTGATCATCCTCATCCTGGAATAATATCTCTAGATCAGACAATACATCAAATCTGTTCTGTACTTCTATGTTGAATTTGTTTTGTATTTCCTTGTCATTACTCAATGTACACAAATCATATTTAGTGTTTCCTGTTATATATTTGACTTTCTTCAACGTTATCCTCAGTGTTCCTGTAAGTTGTCTGTGGTCACTATAACAATCAGCACTGGGAACTGTTTTTGCTATTGTTAGTGCTTTTCTAAATCTTCTGCTAATCAGAATGTAGTCAATCTGGTTTCTGATCCTGCTATCAGGACTCCCCCATGTCCATAATCTTCTAAGGTGTTGCTTAAACCAGGTGTTTCCTACAATCATTTCCTGTTCTTTTGCCCACTATACGAGTCTGTATCCTCTTTCATTTCTCTCTCCTAAACCATAGTTTCCTACTGTGTATCTATCACCTTGATTTCCTACTTTTGCATTGAAGTCTCCTATTATGATGTTTATTTCTGAATTTTTACATTTCTTTAAGGCAGACTCTATGTCCTTATAAAATTCCGCTACACTATCTTCACTGGATTCTCCTGTTGGGACATATACTTGAATAACATTTATGCTAAATGGTCTGCCACTCAATTTAACTAGTAGAAATCTGTCCGACACGGTCCAATATCCTTGAACAGATTTTGATGTTTTCCGGTCCAAAATAATAGCCGCTCCCCTTTGTCAATCTCACCTCCAGAATAAATAATCTTAAAATCTTCATCTATCTTGATGCCTTCTCCTGTCCATCTCGTTTCACACATTCTTAGAATATTAGTTTTGTTTCTCTTTCTATTTCTTGTTTTATGGTCTTTAATTTTTCGTCGTCGTTTAACGTTCTAACGTTCCATGTTGCTAATTTTAATGTCTTTGTTCTTGTCTTGTTGATCAGTGTTAAGGCGAACCCAGGAATATACCCCTAAATTATTGTTCTCTCCAAACTTTCATGACGTTCACGTGACCAAAATATTTCAAATTTCTTTGTTTTATCGACTTTAATAGAATGAAAACTACTGAACTAATATTGCATAGTACATCACAAACAGCCAATAAATGCTGGGGCTAACTGCAAAGTCCTGTAAAGGGCATGCCACTAACTTTGACTCTTAACATAAATGTAACAACCGCCTGGGACAACAACAAAAACGTCCATGAACATTCTATCATATTCTGATGCGGCCAACCACCACGTGGGGAATTGGTTCAGTCTACAGCGAGTTGCATTGATTACCTCCATGCCCTGCTGGTAAAGTGTATCAGCCATCTTTCGTACTTACTCAACAGCATGATGTCCAGACACGACGCAGATGAACACGAACACCGCTATGAAGTTGTACATGAAACTTGGGATTTGAACTGCAAGCTTCGGTTGAAATTATGAAAAGGCAATATTTGAGGTTAAGGGAGCACTCATGAATGAAGAGTCTGTTTGCTTCACATTAAACCAATCACTTCCACGCATGCAATCTTTCTGGCTCATATCGCACCAATAATTCAGCTTAAACATACAGTTTGCTTATGCTAAGGTAAGGGGTTAAAATCCCTACACCGGACAGTTGGACTAAAATGTTGACTTCGCGTCCTTGACTCGGGGAAGCAAATTACAAGTACCTCTGAAGTCTGAGTTGGTTCGTCTGATGACGAGGGGCAATGGTAATAGGGAAATCTAATCCACATGCAAAATTCAGTCAAGTGAGTGCAAAAACAAAACAAAAAACTAAATAAATAAAAATGAACAAACGAAAAATATTCAGCCTGTCTCAACTCCAGCCAATCATTATGTCTTTTTAATGTCCAACCAATCAGCCTGTCTGTTTATTTCCCTTTTGTTTTTCTTTCTATTTAATCAACCAACCAATCACCTAACCAATTAGCTTGCCAGTATGTTTCACCTCCAAGTAATCAATTTGTCCGTTCCATCTCCAACCAGTTGGACGTTATCTCTGCATTTTCACCTATAACCATTCAATATGGCCGTCGTATCTTCAATTAATCAGTAAATACGTTTCGCCTTCAGTCGAACGCCCTGTTTCTGTCCTAGTCAATCGCTCGTTTGCCTCACTTCAAACCAACTGACCGACCAACCATTCAACTAATGAATCAACTAACCAATCAACCAACCAAGAAACCACCAACCATTCAACAACACATTTACGCTTATGAATTAATGCTTTTACTCGCTTTCAACAAATTAGCATATATGTTTCAAACCAATCCATCAACTCGTCCTCCTGTCCATCAGCCAACCAACTAATCAGTCATTCAACCAACTAAACAATCAACTGATGCATTTATGTATCTATCACACCTTCAGTCAATTAGTATCTCTGTTTCAAACCAACCAATTAACCGCCTGTTCTTGAATCGATCAATCACCTATCGAGGAACTCAACTAATCAATCAGTCAATCCCTTTCATCTCCAACCAATCATTCTGCTGTTTCACTTTAACCAATGTAATCCATTCGACCTGTCTCTCCACCAATCACGTGCCATACCGATAAGCGTGGGCGGTCATGTTCTACCATCTCACTCGATCACCAGAGTCGTGGATCAGCTCCGTGTTCCTGTCTCGACCGTGCCACGTGGCCAAGCCATCCAAGTATTTACTTCTCGGTCGTCCCCTTGGTCTCTTCCCTTCGATCTTGCCAGTTGTCGCCAAGTTCTTCAAGTTATTTCTTCTCATAACATGCCCAAAAAGTTTTGACTGTCTACGTCAGTGTTTCCCAACCTTTTTTGTGCTATGCCCCACCTAAGCTTTTCTAAAATTCTTATGCCTCGCCCCCTTAACTTATACATTATTTTTAATATTCAAAAATTGAAATATTCACTAAAGAAACTTGAATGATAGGTTTTAGGAAGAAATCACTAGGAAATTATTGAGCAAACACAGTAAGTAAATTTTCAAAACATATAATGGAGAAGTGAAATTCAAGTACAAAATAATTTTAATGAAAGATTTTTCTATATTATTTTAATTATTAGTAATTATTTATTATTTAAATTTAGTGAGATCCTTGCGCTTGATGCTTGCTGCAAAGAGATTTTATGTCAGGTTCCAATTTAGTTAACTTCAGTCTCAAGTCTGCCCGTTTTGTTATATCCAGCCGATTTCTTCCATTTTCAAATTGCCCCCCTTAACAATCGAATTGCCCCCCTGTGGGGCGTGGGCCCCACGTTGGGAAACACTGGTCTACGTCTAATGACTCTAATCCGTTTAAGATCTTCATTAGTTTCTTGAAAAACTTGTTCATTGGTTTTTCTGTCTGCCCATAGTATTATTTGCATTTTTCTTAGAAACTACATTTCCACAGCCATCAGCTGTTTTTCAGCTTGACTGCTTATTGTCAACGCTTCAGATCCATACAAAAGTATAGGTTCTATGTAGAACTTCAACACTCTTTTTATCGTTTCAATTGATATCCTTTTATTGGTCAGTATGTTTTTCATCTTGCAAACGGCTACCTTCGCAATGGCAATTCTTGTTCTAATCTCTTCAAGGCATCTCCCATCAGATGTTATGACTGTGCCGAGATAACTGTATCGATTCACTTGCTTAAGAATATGCCCATTTACTCGTATATCACATTGTGGTACTTCCTTCTTCCCAGTGACGACCATAATCTGTGTCTTCTGAATATTCAGTTCTAACCCTAGTTGTTCCTGTCTCTACTCACCCCCAAAAACTCCATAAAGTCAAAGACCTGTTTGACCATTTCGCTGGCAAGAGTAATGCAGAAAACCCCAATGGCGTACACAGTTACAGCGGTGGTCGGCCGATCCAGCACGCTCATCACACCAGACACCCACTGTTTGAATTTATGTGTCGAACCTGTACAGAAAAATGATCTGAAGTGTTGTAATAATATGGCTTGTGGAAGGTGTGTAATAATATGGCTTGTATACGTGCTGTAATAATATGGCTCATATAAGTGCTGTAATAATATGGCTTGTAGAAATGCTGTAATAATATGGCTTGTAGAAGTACTGTAATAATATGGCTTGTAAAAGTGTTACAATAATATGGCTTGTATACGTGCTGTAATAATATGGCTTGTGGAAGGTGTGTAATAATATGGCTTGTATACGTGCTGTAATAATATGGCTCATATAAGTGCTGTAATAATATGGCTTGTAGAAGTGCTGTAATAATATGGCTTGTAAAAGTGTTACAATAATATGGCTTGTATACGTGCTGTAATAATGTGGCTTGTAGAAGTTCTGTAATAATATGGCTTGTAGAAGTACTGTAATAATATGGCTTGTAGAAGTTCTGTAATAATATGGCTTGTAGAAGTACTGTAATAATATGGCTTGTATACGTGCTGTAATAATGTGGCCTGTAGAAGTTCTGTAATAATATGGCTTGTAGAAGTACTGTAATGATCTGGCTTGTAGAAGTGTTACAATAATATGGCTTGTATACGTGCTGTAATAATGTGGCTTGTAGAAGTTCTGTAATAATATGGCTTATAGAAGTGCAATAATAATATGGCCAGTAGAAGTGCTTTAATAATATGGCTTGTAGAAGTGCTGTAACAATATGGCTTGCAGAAATGTTGTAATAATGTGACTTATAGAAATGTGGTAACTGAATGGCTTGTAGAAGTGCTGTAACACTAGTAGTAGTGCTGTAGTAGAAGTGCTGTAATAATATGGGTTGCAGTAGTGCTGTAATACTATGGGTTGTACTAGTACTGTCATAAAACGAAGCTTGCCAGTCGGTACGATGGTCATGTGCTCGAATCGCAATTGAGATTCACTTTTATAAATGTGGCCTGGCCTTCCAGACAGTGGCCGGCGTGACATTGATCACACAACCCAGGGAGTGACAGCGGCCGGGGTGATATTGATCACTCAACCCATGCAATGACAGCGGCAGGGGTGACTTTGATCACACAAATCAGGGAGTGAAAGCGGTCGGGATGACATAGATCACACAACCCAGGGAATGACTGCGGTCGGGGTGACATTGATCACACAACTCAGGGAATGGCTGCGGTCGGGGTGACATTTATCACACAACCCAGGGAGTGACAGCGGCCGGGGTGACATTGATCACTCAACCCAGGGAGTGACAGCAGCCGGGGTGACATTGACCACACAACCCAGGGAGTGACAGCGGCCGGGGTGACATTGATCAAACAACTCAGGGAGTGACAGCGGCCGGGGTGACATAGATCAAACAACTCAGGGAGTGACAGCGGCCGCCGTGACTTTGGTCACACAAACCAGAAAGTGACAGCGGCTTGCGAGACATTGTTTACACAACCCAGAGAGTGACAGCGGCCGGCGTGACTTTGATCACACAAATCAGGGAGTGACATCGGCCGGCGTGACATTGATCACACAACCCAGTGAGTGACAGCGGTCGGCGTGACATTGATCACACAACCCAGGGAATGACTGCGGTCGGGGTGACATTGATCACACAACTCAGGGAATGACTGCGGTCGGGGTGACATTTATCACACAACCCAGGGAGTGACAGCGGCCGGGGTGACATTGATGACACAACCCAGGGAGTGACAGAGACTGGCGTGACTGTGGTCACACAAACCAGGGAGTGACAGCGGGCGGCTTGACATTGATCACACAACCCATGTAATGACTGTGGCCGGCGTGACATTGATCACACAACCCATGTAATGACAGTGGCCGGCGTGACATTGATCACACAACCCAGGGAATGACAGCGGTCGGGGTGACATTGATCACATAACCCAGGGAGTGACAGTGACTGGCGTGACAATGATCACAAAACTCAGGGAGTGACAGTGGCAGGCGTGACATTGATCACACAACCCAGGGAGTGACAGTGGTCAGCGTGACATTGATCACACAACCCAGGGATTGACAGTGGCCGGCGTGACATTGATCACACAACGCAGGGAGTGACAGTGACCGGAGTGACATTGATCACACAACCCAAGGAGTGACAATGGCCGGCGTGACATTGATCACACAACCCAGGGAGTGACAGTGACCGGCGTGACATTGATCATACAACTCAGGGAGTGACAGCGGCCGCCGTGACTTTGGTCACACAAACCAGGGAGTGACAGCGGCCTGCGTGACATTGTTCACACAACCCAGAGAGTGACAGCGGTCGGCGTGACTTTGGTCACACAAATCAGGGAGTGACATCGGCCGGCGTGACATTGATCACACAACCCAGGGAGTGACAGCGGTCGGCGTGACATTGATCACACAACCCAGAGAATGACTGCGGTCGGGGTGACATTGATCACACAACCCAGGGAGTGACAGCGGCCGGGGTGACATTGATGACACAACCCAGGGAGTGACAGAGACCGGCGTGACTTTGGTCACACAAACCAGGGAGTGACAGCGGGCGGCTTGACATTGATCACACAACCCATGTAATGACTGTGGCCGGCGTGACATTGATCACACAACCCATGTAATGACAGTGGCCGGCGTGACATTGATCACACAACCCAGGGAATGACAGCGGTCGGGGTGGCATTGATCACACAACCCAGGGAGTGACAGTGACTGGCGTGACATTGATCACACAACCCAGGGAGTGACAGTGACCGGCGTGACAATGATCACACAACTCAGGGAGTGACAGTGGCAGGCGTGACATTGATCACACAACCCAGGGAGTGACAGCGACCGGCGTGACATTGATCACACAACCCAGGGAGTGACATTGGCCGGCGTGACAGTGATAACACAACCCAGGGAGTGACAGCGACCGGCGTGACATTGATCACACAACGCAGTGAGTGACAGCGGCCTGGGTTACATTGATCACACAACCCAGCGAGTGACAGCGGCCGATGTGACTTTGGTCACACAATCCAGGGAGTGACAGCGGCCTGCGTGACATTGTTCACACAACCCAGGGAGTGACATCGACCGGCGTGACTTTGGTCACACAAATCAGGGAGTGACAGCGGCCGGTGTGACATTGATCACACCACCCAGGGAATGACAGCCGTCGGGGTGACATTGATCACACAACCCAGGGAGTGACAGTGGCCGGCGTGACAATGATCACACAACTCAGGGAGTGACAGTGGCAGGCGTGACATTGATCACACAACCCAGGGAATGACAGCGGCCGACGTGACTTTGGTCACACAATCCAGGGAGTGACAGCGGCCTGCGTGACATTGTTCACACAACCCAGGGAGTGACATCGACCGGCGTGACTTTGGTCACACAAATCAGGGAGTGACAGCGGCCGGTGTGACATTGATCACACCACCCAGGGAATGACAGCGGTCGGGGTGACATTGATCACACAACCCAGGGAATGACTGCGGTCGGGGTGACATTGATCACACAACCCAGGGAGTGACAGTGGCCGGCGTGACATTGATCACACAACGCAGGAAGTGACAGCGGTTGGCGTGACATTGATCACACAACCCAAGGAATGACAGCGGTCGGGGTGAAATTGATCACACAACCCAGGGAATGACTGCGGTCGGAGTGACATTTATCACACAACCCAGGGAGTGACAGCGACCGGCGTGACATTGATCACACAACCCAGGGAGTGACAGCGACCGGCGTGACATTGATCACACAACCCAGGTAGTGACAGTGGCCGGCGTGACATTGATCATACAACCCAGGGAGTGACAGTGGCCGGTGTGACATTGATCACACAACCCAGGGAGTGACAGCGGCCGGCGTGACATTGATCACATAACCCAGGGAGTAACAGTGGCCGGCGTGACATTGATCACACAACCCAGGGAGTGACAGTGGCCGGCGTGACATTGATCACACAACCCAGGGAGTGACAGTGGCCGGCGTGACATTGACCAAACAACCCAGGGAGTGACAGTGGCCGGCGTGACATTGATCATACAACCCAGGGAGTGACAGTGGCCGGCGTGACATTGATCATACAACCCAGGGAGTGACAGTGGTCGTCGTGACATTGATCATACAACCCAGGGAGTGACAGTGGTCGGCGTGACATTGATCCTACAACCCAGGGAGTGACAGTGGCCGGTGTGACATTGATCATACAACCCAGGGAGTGACAATGGCCGGCGTGACATTGATCACACAACCCAGGGAGTGACAGTGCCCAGCGTGACATTTATCTTACAACCCAGGGAGTGACAGTGGCCGACGTGACATTGATCACACAACGCAGGGAGTGACAGTGGCCGGCGTGACATTTATCATACAACCCAGGGAGTGACAGTGGCCGACGTGACATTGATCATACAACCCAGGGAGTGACAATGACCGGCGTGACATTGATCATACAACCCAGGGAGTGACTGTGGCCGGCGTGACATTGATCATACAACCCAGGGAGTGACAGTGGTCGGCGTTACATTGATCATACAACCCAGGGAGTGACAGTGGCCGGCGTGACATTGATCATACAACCCAGGGAGTGACAGTGGCCGGCGTGACATTGATCATACAACCCAGGGAGTGACAGTGGCCGGCCTGACATTGATCACACAACCCAGGGAGTGACAGTGGCCGGTGTGACATTGATCATACAACCCAGGGAGTTACAGCGGTCGGGGTGACATTGATCACACAACCCAGGGAGTGACAGTGGCCGGCGTGACATTGATCACACAACCCAGGGAGTGACAGTGGCCGGCGTGACATTGATCACACAACCCAGGGAGTGACAGTGGCCGACGTGACATTGATCATACAACCCAGGGAGTGACAGTGACCGGCTTGACATTGATCACACAACCCAGGGAGTGACAGTGGCCAGCGTGACATTGATCATACAACCCAGGGAGTGACAGTGGCCGGCGTGACATTGATCATACAACCCAGGGAGTGACATTGACCGGCGTGGCATTGATCATACAACCCAGGGAGTGACAGTGGCTGGCGTGACATTGATAATACAACACAGGGAGTGACAGTGGCCGGCGTGACATTGATCATACAACCCAGGGAGTGACAGTGGCCGACGTGACATTGATCACACAACCCAGGGAGTGACAGTGGCCGGCGTGACATTGATCACACAACCCAGGGAGTGACAGTGGCAGGCGTGACATTGATCATACAACCCAGGGAGTGACAGTGGCTGGCGTGACATTGATCACACAACCCAGGGAGTGACAGTGGTCGGCGTGACATTGATCACACAACCCAGGGAGTGACAGTGGACGGCGTGGCATTGATCACACAACCCAGGGAGTGACAGTGGCCGGCGTGACATTGATCATACAACACAGGGAGTGACAGTGGCCGGCGTGACATTGATCATACAACCCAGGGAGTGACAGTGGCATGCGTGACATTGATCATACAACCCAGGGAGTGACAGTGGCCGGCGTGACATTGATCATACAACCCAGGGAGTGACATTGACCGGCGTGGCATTGATCATACAACCCAGGGAGTGACAGTGGCTGGCGTGACATTGATAATACAACACAGGGAGTGACAGTGGTCGGCGTGACATTGATCATACAACCCAGGGAGTGACAGTGGCCGACGTGACATTGATCACACAACCCAGGGAGTGACAGTGGCCGGCGTGACATTGATCACACAACCCAGGGAGTGACAGTGGCAGGCGTGACATTGATCATACAACCCAGGGAGTGACAGTGGCTGGCGTGACATTGATCACACAACCCAGGGAGTGACAGTGGTCGGCGTGACATTGATCACACAACCCAGGGAGTGACAGTGGACGGCGTGGCATTGATCACACAACCCAGGGAGTGACAGTGGCCGGCGTGACATTGATCATACAACACAGGGAGTGACAGTGGCCGGCGTGACATTGATCATACAACCCAGGGAGTGACAGTGGCCGGCGTGACATTGATTATACAACCCAGGGAGTGACAGTGGCCGGCGTGACATTGATCATACAACCCAGGGAGTGACAGTGGCTGGCGTGACATTGATCACACAACCCAGGGAGTGACAGCGACCGGCGTGACATTGATCACACAACCCAGGGAGTGACAGCGGTCTGCGTGACATTGTTCACACAACCCAGGGAGTGACAGCGACCGGCGTGAATTTGGTCACACAAATCAGGGAGTGACAGCTGCCGGAGTGACATTGATCACACAACTCAGGGAGTGACAGCGGTCGGGGTGACATTGATCACACAACCCAGGGAATGACTGCGGTCGTGGTGACATTGATCACACAACCCAGGGAATGACTGCGGTCGGGTTGACATTGATCACACAACCCAGGGAGTGACAGCGACCGGCGTGACATTGATCACACAACGCAGGGAGTGACAGCGGCCTGGGTTACATTGATCACACAACCCAGCGAGTGACAGCGGCCGACGTGACTTTGGTCACACAATCCAGGGAGTGACAGCGGCCTGCGTGACATTGTTCACACAACCCAGGGAGTGACATCGGCCGGCGTGACTTTGGTCACACAAATCAGGGAGTGACAGCGGCCGGCGTGACATTAATCACACCACCCAGGGAATGACAGCGGTCGGGGTGACATAGATCACACAACCCAGGGAATGACTGCGGTCGGGGTGACATTGATCACACAACCCAGGGAGTCACAGTGGGCGGCGTGACATTGATCACACAACCCAGGAAGTGACATCGGTTGGCGTGACATTGATCACACAACCCAGGGAATGACTGCGGTCGGGGTGACATTTATCACACAACCCAGGGAGTGACAGCGACCGGCGTGACATTGATCACACAACCCAGGGAGTGACAGTGGCCGTCGTGACATTGATCACACAACCCAGGGAGTGACAGCGGTTGGGGTGACATTGATCACACAACCCAGGGAGTGACAGCGTTCGGCGTGACATTGATCACACAACCCAGGGAGTGACAGCGGTCGGGGTGACATTGATCACACAACCCAGGGAGTGACAGCGGTCAGCGTGTCATTGATCATACAACCCAGGGAGTGACGGCGACCGGCATGACTTTGGTCACACAACCCAGGGAATGACAGCGGCTGGCGTGACATTAATCACACAACCCAGGGAATGACAGCTGTCTGGGTTACATTGATCACACAACCCAGGTAGTGACAGCGGTCGGGGTGACATTGATCACACAACCCAGGGAGTGACAGCGGTCGGGGTGACATTGATCACACATCCCAGGGAGTGACAGCGGTCGGGGTGACATTGATCACACAACCCAGGGAGTGACAACGGTCGGGGTGACATTGATCACACAACCCAGGGAGTGACAGCGGTCGGGGTGACATTGATCACACGACCCAGGGAGTGACAGCGGCCGGCGTGACATTGATCACATAACCCAGGAGGTATAGATTGTACTATGAAATATGGCAAGACAAGTTAGCACAGAGCCCTTTATGTACCGTTTCTTATTTGGCATATGGTGCTAGAAAAAATTATTTAAAATGTTGGCCAAATATAGAAATATATCGAACAGACTTATAAAATATAGTAATAATTTTTACCCAAACTTATAAAACTCGTGGTCAAAATAAGAAATATCTCAACCAAGCTATAAAAAGCAGGAAAAAGGCTAGTCAAACTAATGAAGAGGTTGAACAAATACAGAAATATCTCGACCAACTTATAAAATGTAGGAAAATTGTTAGCTAAACTGACAAAACAGTTGGCCAAAATAAGAAACGGCTCGACTAACATTTATAAAAAGTAGGAAAAATGGGAAACGAACTAATTAAAAATGGTGACTAAAATAGGAAATATCTTGACCAAACTTATGAAAAGTAGGAAAATTGTTTGTCAAATGTTAAAAATATTGGGCAAGTAGGAAATCATGTTAGCCAAATAGGAAAATATATCGATCAAACTTATAGATGTCTCGACCAAACTTATAAAATGTATGAAAATTTGTTAGCCAAAGGTGAAAAATATTGACCAAGTAAAGAAATATCTCTTCCGAATTTATAATAAGTAAGAAAACATGCTAGTAAAATCAAGAAATATGTCGACCGAAGTAATACAATAGGTAAAACGATGGACAAACTTATAAAGATGTCGACCGTTATAAGAAAATGTGTTACCCAAATTAGGAAAAATGTTGACCAAGTTTTGAAATATCTCGACCAAACTTCCAAAAAGTAGGCAAATATGTCGACTAAAGTAGGAACATTTGTTAGCCAAAGATGAAAAATAGTGGCCAAGTAAAGAAATATCGCATCCAAACTATTAAAATGTATGAAAAGTTGTTAGCCAAAGGTGAAAACTGTTGTCCAAGTAAAGAAACATCTCGTCCAAACTCATAAAAAGTAGGGAACTTTCTTAACCAAATGTGAAAAATAGTGTCCAAGTAAAGACATGTTTCAACTGATCTTATAAATAAGTTGTACAAACTTATAAACATTAGGAAAATGTGTTAACCAAATGGGAAAAATATTGGCCAAGAGGAGAAATATCTCAACCATACTTATGAAAAGGAGGAAAATGTGTTAACCTAATGGGAAAAATATTGGCCAAGTGAAGAAATATCTCATTCATTCTTATAAAAATTAGGACAATGTGTTAACCTAATGAAATAAATATCGCCCAAGTGAAGAAAAAATTTACACAGAACTTGTAAAACTTAGGAAAATGTGTTAACCTAATGAGAAAAATATTGACCAAGTAAAGAAAAATTTACACCAAACTTATGAAAAGTAGGACAATTTGTTCACCAAAAGGGGAAAAAAATATGGACTAAACTATGAAATATGTTGACCGAAGTAAAAAAATGTGTTAGCCAAATGGGGAAACATGTTGGTCAAAACATGAAACATCTCTACCAAACTTAAAAATATCTCGTGTAAACTTATAAAATAGTAGGAAAAAATATTGCTTCTGTAGTTATGTCAAACGTGTCTTGAACATGTATATGAAAAGACATTCACACTACATAATTAGCAACGCCACCACTTTCCCTCTGTTACATTACCGAAAGCTTCAACTTACGATTCCAACGTACCCTGCTAAAGAAGCACTTATACAGACTACGAATCATTTCTCTACATTTTTGCTTTCTTTCTACCATAACAATATCTGTCTTTCATAGATAGCTTCACAACTTGTCCATGTCGCACCACTAAGAACTTCAAACTTTCCTTGTACATGAGCTCTAATGAAACAGTCATAACAACATTTATGCCATTGCAATCTGTGGCTCCACATGGGATAGTTTCTATATCATCTAGGCATTCATCATCACGGAACCATTTACCATGGCCACCATCTTCAACTTTTTATACCACAATGTCTACTACACTATCCTTTCAATGTTCACTCTTTCAACAATACATTGGTTTTTCTCGAAGTCTAGCTAAAATAACATTTCTTACTTTGTCCACCTCTATCACACTTTGTCATTTCACAGCTACAATAGCGGTAAGTCTGCAACCAACCAACAGTGTCTGTTATGAGGTCGGCCTTTCTTAAAACAACGTCTGCTTTATTGAGCCCTTGAATACCATCTACCACATCTTCTAACCGACTTTCAACATTTCATACCAAATAATACTAACCTTCTCTTTGATTACATAACAGCCGATTTTCTGCTGACTAAGCAGATTTTCCAAACTTATAGAAATAAAGCATCTGTCCCCCTAGCCTACTAGGCGCTATTCTATACAACGAATATGGTCATCGGCCATCACCCATAGGAAGAACTTGAAAAAAGAGAGAGAGATATGATTCCTGAGACGAATGATTTTGAATTCCTTGAACTACCAGAGTAACTAACGATGATCGCATAAGAAAATCCTAGTGAAAATTGAGCATTATATACATCACACACAACAAACTCTTTCTTAAGAGGCTTAGATACAAACCAGTATTAGTAATGGAAAAGTTAAATTTGTGTGATTAAATTTTAATTAACATTTAAAAATAATAAATCGCAATTTTATTGCACGCTTCACTTAATATACAGGTATAGGCTAGGTATGGGTATAGGACGTGTATCGAGCTTATATCTTGCCCAATAATATTGCGATTTATTATTTTTAAATGTTTAAAATTTAATCACACAAATTTAACTTTTCCATTACTAATACTGGTTTGTATCTACGCTTCTTAAGAAAGAGTTTGTTGTGTGTGATGTATATAATGCTCTATTTTCACTAGGATTTTCTTATGCGATCATCGTTAGTTACTCTGGCAGTTCAAGGAATTCAAAATCATTTATCTCAGGAACCCCACCTCTCTCTTTTTTTTTCAAGTTCTTCCTATGGATGGTGGCCGATGACCATATTCGTTGTCTAGAATAGCGCCTCGTAGGTTAGGGGGACAGATGCTTTAGAAGATGTGGTAGATGGTATTCAAGGGCTCAATAAGGCAGACGTTGTTTTAAGAAAGGCCGACTTCATAACAGACACTGTTGGTTGGTTGCAGACTTGCCACTATTGTAGCTGTGAAATAACAAAGTGTGATAGAGGTGGGCAAAGTAAGAAATGTTATTTTAGCTAGACTTCGAGAAAAAACATTCTATTGTTAGGAGAGTGAACAAGAAAGGTTAGTGTAGCAGACATTGTGGTATAAAAAGTTGAAGATGGTGGCCATGGTAAATGGTTCCGTTATGATGAATACCTAGATGATATAGAAACTATCCCATGTGGAGCCACAGATTGCATTGGCATAAATGTTGTTATGACTATTTCATTAGAGCTCATGTACATCGAAAGTTTGGAGTTCTTAGTGGTGCGACGTGGAAAAGTTGTGAAGCTATCTATGAAAGACAGAGATATTTTTATGGTAGAAAGAAAGCAAGAATGTAGAGAAATGATGCGTAGTCTGTATAAGTGCTTCTTTAGCAGGGTACGTTGGAATAGTAAGTTGAATCTTTCGGTAATGTAACAGAGGGAAAGTGGTGGCGTTGCTAATTATGTTGTGTGAATGGCCTTTCGGATACAAGTTCAAGACACGTTTGACATAACTACAAAAGCAATATTCTTTCCTACTATTTTATAAGTTTACACGAGATATGTATAAGTTTGGTAGAGATGTTTCATGATTTGATCAACATTTTCCCCCATTTGGATAACACATTTTCTTACTTCGGTCAACATATTTCATAGTTTAGTCCATATTTTTTTCCCCTTTTGGTGAACAAATTTTCCTACTTTTCATAAGTTTAGTGTAAATTTTTCTTTACTTGGTCAATATTTTTCTCATTAGGTTAACACATTTTCCTAAGTTTTACAAGTTTTGTGTAATTTTTTTCTTCACTTGGGCGATATTTTTCTCATTAGGTTAACACATTGTCCTAATTTGTATAAGAATGGATGAGATATTTCTTCACTTGGCCAATATTTTTCCCATTAAGTTAACACATTTTCCTCCTTTTCATAAGTATGGTTGAAATATTTCTCAACTTGGCCAATATTTTTCCCATTTGGTTAACACATTTTCCTAATGTTTATAAGTTTGGACGGCATATTTATAAGATCAGTTGAAACATGTCTTTACTTGGACACTATTTTTCACATTTGGTTAAGAAAGTTCCCTACTTTTTATGAGTTTGGACGAGAAGTTTCTTTACTTGGTCAACAGTTTTCACCTTTGGCTAACAACGTTTCATACATTTTAAAAGTTTGGATGCGATATTTCTTTACTTGGCCACTATTTTTCATCTTTGGCTAACAAATGTTCATACTTTAGTCGACATATTTTCCTACTTTTTGTAAGTTTGGTCGAGATATTTCAAAACTTGGTCAATATTTTTCCTAATTTGGGTAACACATTTTCTTATAACGGTCGACATCTTTATAAGTTTGTCCATCGTTTTGTCTATTGTTTTACTTCGGTCGACACATTTCTTGATTTTACTAGCATGTTTTCTTACTTGTTATAAATTCGGAAGAGATATTTCTTTACTTGGCCAATATTTTTCGCCTTTGGCTAACAAATTTTCATACATTTTATAAGTTTGGTCGAGACATCTATAAGTTTGATCGATATATTTTCCTATTTGGCTAACATGATTTCCTACTTGCCCAATATTTTTAACATTTGACAAACAATTTTCCTACTTTTCATAAGTTTGGTCAAGATATTTCCTATTTTAGTCACCATTTTTAATTAGTTTGGTTACCATTTTTCCTACTTTTTATAATGTTAGTCGAGCCGTTTCTTATTTTGGCCAACTGTTTTGTCACTTTGGCTAACAATTTTCCCACATTTTATAAGTTGGTCGAGATATTTCTGTATTTGGCCAACCTTTTCATTAGTTTGACGAGCCTTTTTCCTGCTTTTTATATGCTTGTTTGAGATATTTTTTATTTTGACCACGAGTTTTATAAGTTTGGGTAAAAATGATTACTATATTTTATAAGTCTGGTCGATATATTTCTATATTTGGAAAACATTTTAAATAATTTTTCTAACATGATATCTTATTTGACAGTTTAAGTGATACAAAGAAGGTGTACCTTTGTCTGGTTGTGATGTGTGGCAATGAGCCGACACATTGAAAATAAAAACAACATATATTGGTCTTGATAATGGATTTCTGGAGAAAGATGCAAAGACCCCTATGGACACATAGAGAGGTAATGAAAGTGTAAATGTCTAATTTGGTACGCGATAACTTCGCTGGTCGGGACAGCGGGTACGTGATATGTCATGTTATTTGAGACGCCTAAGATTGAGTCGGGATAGTTTGTTGTGTTCACGGGTAATATTATACAGGTGATAAAATAGTTAAACACTCGTGAGTTATGACCCGATAGCTGTTAAGTAAAAGGTACACCTGCCCCAACTGGCCTCAGTGCTCACATATCTCCTCTATGTCTATGAGAAAGGGTTAGTCGAACACTGTGATGACTTGATTATAGTTGTGTATACTATATTCGAAACTGCCTTGTGGTGTATAGAGGCCTCGGTAGTATTAGTTTCGTGTTCTTTGCTGTTACTTTGTGACCCTAGGACGCCTTGGACATAGAAACGCTAGAGAAGGGGGACCTTTTTAAATTTCTGACGATCTGTTGACGCGGGGGAAGAATCACTCCCGAACACTGTGGTCATCACGAGTTAGGTCCTTTGGTTTGATCGCCAACAGAACACCGTTTTTTTCTGTAGTATCCCTCTTAACCATGTGTCTCGAATGTGCCTATACGCATGTGACAGGATGCAACGCCCTCTATGACCGACTGAGTCATTAGACACGTGTTTCACGTGAATCGTTATGCATATCACTGGATACCACGCCATCTTTGACCGGTTGAGTCATTAGCCCCATGTACTAGGTGTACTCTTATGCATGTGATCAGAAGCAGGGGCATCTTTAGTTGGTTTTAGCTCGTGAGCCCATGTGTCGGATGTACCATTACAGATGTGATCCACTGCGACGCAATCTTTGGCCGGCTGTAATTATGACCCACATGGTCTGGTTGTGTCCTTATGCATGTGACAGGAAGCTCCAATTCTTTGACCGGGTTTAGCCAGTGAGCACATGGTCTGGTTGTGTCCTTATGCATCTGACAGGAAGCACCGCCATCTTTGAATGATTTTAGCCAGTGAGCACGTGGTCTGGTTGTATCCCTTAAACATGTGATCATGTGAGTGGTTTAACCATCACACAGCCCGATGACACAGCTTCAGTTCACGACCACCAACCACCATTAACCCACCACCATGTCACTACAGTACTTTCGTCTACAATTTAAGTGGTCACTCGACCCCTTGACCACAACTTGACCTTAATTTGACCACCTCTTGATCATCACAATTTCCCTATAGTACTTTTCTCTAAATTTAAGTGATCACTCGATCACTTGACCACTACTTTACCACTACCTGACCACAACTTTACCACGTCATCTACCACTTTATCCAATACCGTTTCGCTACACGTACTCCTCCGATTTCGGAGAGTATCTGCCTGTACGGCGAGGAAACACCAGTCTGCACACCAATAAGCCATACATGGGACAACGGATACTCACGCAAACTTCAGGTCGTGTATGAAATCACACTGATGTTGGACAACAGCATGCCTTCATTCGACATAAAGCCTTCGCGTCTAAGCTCAATCCAACGAACACAGGCAAGCAAGACAGCACTACACGTACTTTCCCCTGCAATTTAAGTGGTTATTCGACCACTTGACCACTACTGGACCACCTCTTGACCATCACCATGTCACTAAACGTACTTTCCTCTACAATTGAAGTGGTCATTCGACCACTTGACCACTAGTTTACCACTACTTGACCACCTCATCGATCACTTTCTCTATCACCATGTCACTATACGTACCCTCCTCTACAATTTAAGTGGTCACTCGACCACTTGACTACTACTTGACCACTACTTCACCCCATCATCTACCACTTTATCCACTACCGTTTCAATATAGTACTTTCCTCGACAATTTAAGTGGTCACTCGACCACTTGACCATTACTTGACCACTACTTGACCACCTCAGCGATCACTTTATCCACCACCATGTCACTACACGTACTCTCCTGGACAATTTATGTAGTCACTCAAACACTTGACCATTACTTGACCACCTCTTGCTAATCACCATATCACTACAGTACTTTCCCCTACAGTTTAAGTGATTACTCGACAACTTGACCCCTACTTGACCACCTCTTTACCACAAATACCTGCTACCCACCCCTTACCACCGAATGACACTACACCATATCCATTACAACCGACTACTTTACTTTTTAATGTTTTATTTGTAACATCTGTGATGATTGTGAATTAGGCACTACGGCCCTCTACATAGCACTAATAACCACCCCTTATCAACTAATTTCACTAAGTCATACCCATTATTACTACTGTCACCACCGCAACTATTCCTTCTATTCCTACTAATATACACCACCAATGTGTTAACAGTTCAAAATATTTTAACACACCACCCACCAACGTTTTTACATCCCTTTACTTAATGACTTTTTTCCACCTCTTATACACCCCCTTCTGTTATAAACTGATCACCGTCACACGCGCCCGAGATTTTCCCACACTTCGTCGACGTATATCTTCCCGGTACTAACTTCCAGATTTTCCCACACTTCTCAGCCCCCCAAAAATATATAACTTTGTCTATATATGTTTTATTAAAAGTTATTATATATAATATTATATAACGGTGCGCATCGCAAATTGCAAAAAAAAAACAACCGCAAAATGACTGGATAAGCCCGAGTTACACTACTGTCGTAATATTCTAAGTTTATTGCTGAAAACGTGTTACTGATGTTTTTAAAAATCCTCTTCATGCAACACCACTCTTTGACAGCATAATTCCATTGTATGTGTTGTTAGCCTTTACTGTCCATAGGCCCTTGTCTTCTTCTTCTTCTTCTTCTTCTTCTTCTTCTTCTTCTTCTTCTTCTTCTTCTTCTTCTTCTTCTTCTTCTTCTTCTTCTTCTTCTTCTTCTTCTTCTTCTTCTTCTTCTTCTTCTTCTTCTTCTTCTTCTTCTTCTTCTCCTTCTCCTTCTCCTTCTCCTTCTCCTTCTCCTTCTCCTTCTCCTTCTCCTTCTCCTTCTTCCTCTTCCTCTTCCTCTTCCTCTTCCTCTTCCTCTTCCTCTTCCTCTTCCTCTTCCTCTTCCTCTTCCTCTTCCTCTTCCTCTTCCTCTTCTTCTTCTTCTTCTTCTTCTTCTTCTTCTTCTTCTTCTTCTTCTTCTTCTTCTTCTTCTTCTTCTTCTTCTTCTTCTTCTTCTTCTTCTTCTTCTTCTTCTTCTTCTTCTTAATTTATTAGCATACTGCTGTTCTATTGTTGAATCGAGATTTCGAGTACTTCATGTGTTTGTACACAGCGGGAGTTATGTTGTTGTATCGAGTTTCCGAGTTATGTTGTTTGTCCATCAAGAATGATGATGACCATTCATTTCATCCAGTGGGGTTGAAAGAATGGAGCCGTGAATTCTAAGACGGGTGATAAGGCCTATTTTGGCTCGAAATGTTCTTTGACAATGTGGGCAAAGAAAGCTTGACTTTCCAGGAGGAGGATCTCCTGCAGTGGTTTTCCTGTGCATCCTTTTTTTTTCACAGCTCTGGCAATCATGTTTAGTTCACAAGTGACTACACCCTTGCGTAATTAAGTACAGTGAAAGTATTTTCAGAAATGTTGAAGATATGAATAGAATCATCATTGGGGGTCTTAACATCAATAACATTGGATTTGCGGATGATAAGTATAGATTGCAGACACTGATCAGTGTCACAAAGTGACTGACATAAAGGCGTGGCTATAGTTGTCTAGCGGATGTCAGTTGTATGTCTATATGAACACGCTGCAGGTTTACTGATGCACAGCTATAGACACTAGAAAAACACTGTTTCGCGCACACCAGTTTATTAATGACACAGGTACATGAACACTATTTCCAGTAAATGCATTGGCACAGGTACATAACACAACTGTCTTCGATCGGCCTGATGATATGACTAATATGCCTCGGACTAGATCCCGTGTCCGAGCGTCCTAACTGCCTGGCTGAGATTTCCTCCTCAGCCCGAACTCCGAATAACTGGCTAGTTACTTCCCTTAAACGTAGCCCACACTGAATACTTCTTCCTGAACGCCGCTTTCTGGCTGGTGTCCCTCACTCAGCCAAAAATATCATTGCCCAAAACTCAGACCTCCACTGTCTGACTCAAAGCTCAGCTCTCCTCTGAGTATCTTCGCTCTTGACCCAGATCCCTTCACTGGACCATGACTTAATGCCCTCGCTACGTCTCCCTGCCGCAGCAGCCTCAGACTCCACTGTTTGAGCATCCACCAGGCGGAATTGTCCCTAACTCCGCCACGACTCCACTGTCGGGCTAGTTCTCCACACCTAGCCCCAGCCTCCACTCGGCTGTACTCGACTCGAATCCCCTTTCACTTTCCCAGCCTTGAGTATTTATCCCCTCTTTGCAGACCACCTACTAAACACACCATTTGACCTCTGGAACCCTACTTTACATAACTCCAACATTCTATTCCTGATTTCTCTTTGTCTATCAGTCTAATGTCACGTATACGCATCTCATTAGTTACCTCCTCTTAGCCCGTGCGTGTCCTAACACTCCCTGTGTTGGGTTTTCCCATTGGTCTAGAGTTTCTAACTTGACTTATTTGACCTCGAATCAGCTCCCCTCTCATGTTTTATCTAGTGCCTACGCGACTAAGGTTGACAACATCATGATCTACTCTCCACTATCTTTAGACCGTCATTGTACTTGAAATTTCTCCCTCAACCTTTAATGACCTAACATCTCTGAAACTTTGTTGTAAATCTCACATTCTTGGGTAGTACCATGACCCAATTACATTGCTAGAATTAGCAGATTCCTAACCGGTCGTTTACCCCTGTCAGATGCAAAACTCACGCTTGTTACAAGCAGTATCTGCAACATTTAGTAGATGCGATTGTTGCACACAGCGAACAACATGGGTTAGAATTAAATTGTAAGAAGACATAGATTATGGTCGTCACTAGGAAGACGGAAATACCACACTGTAATATACAAGTAAATGGGAATATTCTTAAACAAGTGAATCGGTTCAATTATCTCGGAACTGTCCTAACATCTGATGGGAGATGCCTTGAAGAGATTAGAACAAGAATTGCCATGGCGAATGTAGCCTTTTACAAAATGAAAAACATAAAGACCAATAAAAAATATGTCATTTGCAACGAGAAAAAGAGTACTGCGTTGCTATATAGAACCTGTGCTTTTGTATGGATGTGAGGCGTGGGCAATGAGCAGACAAGCTGAAAAACATCTGATGGCTGTTAAAAATGTGGCTAAGGACAGACTGAAAAACCAATGACCAAGTCCTACAAGAAACAAATGAAAAACGTAAAGTGATTAGAGAAATTTGACGTAGACAGTCACACGTTTTTGGTTACGTTATAAGAAGAAATAAATTTGAGAACCGGGTGACAATTGGCAAGATCGAGGGAAGAGAACAAGGGGAGGAAAGAGAAGTAAATACCTGGATGGCTTAGCCACGTTGTATGGTCGAAACAAGAACACTGAGCTAATCCACGAATCTAGTGATCGAGTGAGATGGTAAAACATGACAGCCCAAGCTTACCGGCATTGTTTTGCTGATATTGCAGTTTCTGCAGCTTGGCTTGTACCATTTGTATTGGAATTATCTTTCCTCTGAAGTAAACTAGGCAGACCGAGAAGGGGATCACGCTGCTTGAGCAACACAAGGGTTCAACAATTCAGAACAAACTGTGTGCTATTGAGAGGTATAATATTCACTACCCCATTAGTTGTGGTTATTGTGCCTTGTTAGAAGCACTTCGTAAGAAACTTTCGTCTGCCAAAACGATAGACTGCGATACTTAGTTAGTCTTTCCTCTTGAGCCTAAGTCGGCGCATAGGGCAGAAGTCATATCTCTCCATGTCTGGCGGTTCGCTGCTGCCTGTTCACTTGGGCGTTGAATGAGCCTTCTCTGATGATGATTCTACGCAGAGTCTCTCTTGGTCTTCCCCGTTTTCTTTTCCCTACTGGTGACCATAAGAGGGCTTGGTAGGGGAGTCTTGTCTTGTCCATTCTGAGTACATGGCCGATGTAGTTCCAACGGCATTTTCTTATAAAATTGGATACAATATCTTGCTTAGTCTCTTGTCTTATGTGCTCATTCGTTTTGAAATCTGTCCACTGGATGTTTAGAATTCTTCTAATACATTTCTTCTCAAAATTGTCTAATTTTTTTTATCTAAAGCTACCGTTGATTTCCAACTTTCACATCCACACGTTAGCACTGGAATCACACAAGAAGTGAAGATTTTAAGTTTCGTATGTTGGCTGAGTGACTTTGACTTCCAGATGTTTGACAGTTTATTGAAGGCACCAGATGCCAGTGAGATTCTAGATAATATTTCTGATGTTGAGTCCCCTGCAGATGTCATTTTGCTTCCTAGGTATGTGAAGCTGTTGACATTTTCAAGAACATGGTTGCATAATTTGGTGTTGTCTGAACTGTTGGTAAATGCGATACTAGTGGGAAGATAAATTAAGATATAGACGAACAGCAGTCTCACAGGATGTACAATCAAGGCGAGAGAGAAAGAGAGAGAGAGAGAGAGAGAGAGAGAGAGAGAGAGAGAGAGAGAGAGAGAGAGAGAGAGAGAGAGAGAGAGAGAGTATTGGGGATCCATTGCGGCTAACCTTCACTGTGGAGACATTGAGAACTCCGGAACTTACCCGAACTTCTTCTGCGTGAATTTTGACTAAGCATGTTTGGGAGTAAGAACGCCTCCGACCTGGCTAGATATTCTGATCCTTAATACTGTTCTGTGAATTCTTTATCAGGAAGAATCGTTCCACGTGACAGAATACAAAATCGTTTATTTCGCGGATATATAAAACACAGAGTGAAGTTGGTGTTTGCTGAAATACTATCACCTCTGTGCTTGCGGTTAGATGAAATAGGCTGGTCTGTTGCCACGCACTGCGCTCGGTGCTTTGTTGCGCCCGAGATATTAGAATTCCCGATTTCTTTTTTCGTTTTTTTTTTTCTTTTAAGAAAGAGATACAGATAATTATATATTATCAATCAATCATATGCCATGCCGGAAAGCGTGGGCGGTCATGGCTCGCCATTTCTATCTGTCCATGGTATTCTTTGCATTTTCCTCAGAAACCACATTTCTGCTGCCATCAGATGTTTTTCAGCTTGACTGCACATTGTCCAAGTTTCACATCCATACAAAAGAACAAGCTCTATGCACCCCCTCAACACTCTTTTTCTCGTTTCAATTGACATCTTTTTATTGGTCAGAATGTTTTTCATCTTGCTAACGGCTACTTTCGCCATGGCGATTCTTGTTCTAATCTCTTCAAGGCATCTCCCATCAGATGTTATGACTGTTCCGAGATAATTGTATCGATTCACTTGTTGAAGAATATTCCCATTTACTTGTATATTACATTGTGGTACTTCGTTCTTCCTAGTGACGACCATAACCTGTGTCTTCTTACAATTTAATTCCAACCCTAGCTGCTCACTGTGAACAACAAACGCGTCTACTAATTGTTGCAGATCCTGTGCATTGCCTGCATATCTAATGTTATATATTATAGCAGCGCTATAAATGAAAGCGTAATCCCGTATATTCTCGTGAGTAACGCAACTACACGAGAATCGGAAGCGGTTCACACCGCGTTGGTAAACAAAGGGGGTATGTGAGCCGGTCGCTCAGAAAGTAATGGCAAACTACTAAGCGTAATCTTGCCTAGTACATCAACAGCAACTGAAAAATGCTGGTGTTGACTGCAACGTCCTGTAAGGGATATGCAACATAAACAACAACAAAGATAGAGGAAAGACAGTGTGTGAGAATCCTTGACAGTCTTGTGTTGTGGCACGGAAAGGAGTCAACACAAGAATTCATCCATGCCGTCGGAGATCGCAATTTGTGGAGAAGCATGATCGCACACTCCAGCCGACAAGCCACAGGATGATGACCCTGAGGATGACAGCAGTAGTAGATTTCATTATAAAACAGCAACTAAAATGGTTCGGCCATATAACTAGGCTATCAACTTACAGTATACCACAACAAGCACCTCTGAAATCGCAGTGGGTTCGCCTGATGGCGAGGGACACTGTTAATAGGGAAAGCTAATCCACACGCAAAATTCAGTCAATCACTACTATAGTGTGTATGGACTACGCTTGAGGTCAAAGCGAGCGAGCGCAAAACAAAAACAAAAATACCACAACAAGCAATGATGTTCCAAATGGAACCAGGGGAAGAGGCCGACCATGTAAGCGATGGGCACAGACACTGGGAATGTCGATTCACGAAGCCCATAAACGAGCACTCTACCGCTGTTTGTGCTTCACCTCGAAGCTATAAGAAGGTATAAGAGAAGCAAGATGAGATGAAAGGTAAATTACATGTTTTAGTGTCATGTTCCACATCGGCCACTAAACTTCATCTTAGTCTTTTCCGTCTTCCATTTACCTCACTGCAGTAGAGCAATCATGTATGAGATTGCACTGGAGCCTAACGCATCCGTTCTTATAAACTTGTACAAAAATTTACTGTTGAGAATATATCTCAGATGTACTTTAAGTACCCACCAGACCTTCCATCAATAGATAATGACTCTCCGTGAGACAACTACCTGTCTCCGTGACACTCCTATTATATCCTTCCACTATGTCTCCGTGAAAGCTCATCTCCGTTGTCTCCTATATAAGTGATATTTTATTTCTAGTTCCAAGAACGCATTGTTGTGTTGTGCTATGCTTAAATGTGTGTGGTTAATCCATTTTACCTTCTTGTTCTATATTATTGCAGGTTACATCTCATTGTGTTTTGTTTACGCTTCCTTTCTTAATTATTTCATAGAATTATTTTCGGTTTGCAATTGAAATCTTCAATACTTCTTTTCAATAATATTAATCATACTTCAGCCACGATGTGATCTCTCTAATCCAGAGGTTCCCAAACCACGGCTCGCGGGCCACTTGTGGCCCGCCAGATGTCAGAAAATGGCACGCGACGCCTCGTTATTTAATATAATATATTTTAATAATTTCAAAAATGCACTTGGAGCTCCCATTTAGGTACGATAATTTACTCTGCTCGTGGTTGTTATGCTAAGATATTATCGAATGCGCCTGTTCAGTTAGCAACGCCTTGTCGACCAAGTGCGCAAGGCGCCATGTTGTCGCCTATTACAACTGTTTAGCAGAGTCTGTAGTACTGTGTTGAAATTAGATTTTTTTTCAAATAAAACTTTACCGTTAAGGCCTATAAACATAAGTGTGGAAAATCTAAAATCAAGCAATGGTAAAATGCGACAATGTGAAGACGTTGCTTGCCGTAAATTCAACGCAGACCGAACGGAGCACTTTATGTTTATGATTGATTGATTGATTGATTGATTGATTTAAGAACCGACATCACAGCATTCGGGGCATTCCCATAAGCGCTCCATCTGCATCCTCAGCAGCCAGCGAAGAGTTCCAACACCAATAGTTCCAGTAGCGTTATGATTATATGTCCGTCTCGCCTTTCCTCTGAACGTCGAGCGTCGGCCAGATCCTCTCGTCACTCCTCGCTGCCTCATTCTTGCCAGACTATGGTGATCCATTTGCTCCTCCGAGGTGTACACATGCTCCCACAAGGCCGCAACCACGTCTACCTTGTCATGCATCAATACTCCATTAAGTTTTGACGAGCTAGCCAATCTGTCCGCCTGTTCATTCCCAAGCACACCGGCACGCCCCGGAGAAAAGACCCAGAAGATGCTTGCCACCCGTGACCTCCGAAGCGAAGCAAGCCACTCTGCTCGAAGCCTGCCTGACCGCACCCTCCTCAGCATGCTTTCTGAGTCAGTTACAATCACGATGTGTGTATGTATCGTGTTCTCTATCCAGCCTACCCGTGGTGGTAAACCCGTTTGCTTAATCTGCGGGTTTTGTGTTTCTGTTACAAAAAAATTTAATCTGGAACGGCACTTCACGACCACACATTCAGACATAAATTCTCAATATCCGATCAATTCGGAGTTAAGAGAAGATATCATAGCTAAACAAGAAAGTTCTCTGACCAGGCAACAGTCAATTTCCACCAAAGCTAACGAACAGGGCAAGAGTGCGGCTGTTGGCATCGTACGAAGTCGCTCTTCTGTTGTCTCGCAAAAAGAAGCCGTTTACCGATGCAGAAGAAATAATCAAGCCTTCCCTTAAAATTGCTGCTAGAATGCTTGGCGATAAAAAGTGTTAAAAAAAATTTGATCAGATTCCTTTGCTTAATAATACTATGGCCAGGCGAGTTGAAGAATTAGCCAACGATGTTCATCGTCAAGTTACAAGTAGCAGCTCTATCCTGCCACTGGATTCAGATGGACTCAGGCGAGAGAGTGAGGTCGACGAATTGCGCAACTCTTCCTCACTTTAATCCAATTCATCGCACAAGTCATTCTTCATCCAACAACAACAACAACAACAACAACAACAACAACAACAACAACAACAACAACAACAACAACAACAACAACAACAACAACAACAACAACAACAACAACAACAACAACAACAACAACCACAACAACCACAACAACAACCACAACAACCACAACAACCACAACAACCACAACAACAACACTGACATTTCTGACACAGTTCAAGGCGCAGTTTCTGTTCGAGCAATAAACGATAATTTGGAAGTCATTGAAGAACTTCTAGGGCTTGAATCAATGCATGCAATTACTAAAAGGACTGATCTGTTTGAAACTCTGAAATTGTGTGTAGAGAAAAACAACATCATCATCATGATGTGCCATGCCGGTAAGCGTGGGCGGTCATGTTTTGCCATCTCACTCGATCACCAGAGTCGTGGATCAGCTCTGTGTTTCTGTCTCAACCATGCCACGAGGCCAAGCCATCCATGTATTTGCTTCTAGGTCTTCCTCTTGGTCTATCCCTTCGATCTTATCAGTTGTCACCAAGTTCTCCAATTCATTTCTTCTCATAACATGCCTAAAAAATTTATTTTGACTGTCTGCGTCTAATATCTCTAATCAGTTTACGATCTTCATTTGTTTCTTGAAGGACCTGTTCATTGGTCTTTCTGGCTGTCCATGGTATTCTTTGCATTTTCCTCAGAAACCACATTTCTACAGCCATCAGATGTTTTTCAGCTTGACTGCTCATTGTCCAAACTTCACATCCATATAAAAGTACAGGTTCTATGTAGTACCTCAACACTCTTTTTCGCGTTTCAATTGACATCTTTTTACTGGTCAAAAACAACATAGAATGGACCAAATTGGACGGTGCTCCGGCATTGACGGGTAAAAAGTCTGGATGTCTAGCATTATTGGAACAGTTTCTTGGCCGTACTATATTAAAATATCATTATATCATTCATCAAGAAGCTCTGTGTGGGAAAACATTAAATCTGAAACAAGTCATGGATGTTGTTCTGAGACGTGTGAACAAAATTCGAAGTAAAGCGCTGAACAGGCGTGAGTTCAGACATTTTCTATCAGACCTGAACGAGGAATACTCGTTACACTGTGATGTCAGATGGCTATCCAAAGGCAAAGTTTTGTTGAAGATCAAGTACACTTGCATCCAAATATCCAATGGCCACACGAATTTAGTTCCACAATCGAACAACTCATCTAGTCTTGAAGTGGCACCACAGCGTATGTTTCTTTGTTGTCGTGTGACGCATCTCGTCTCCCTTAGTTTCTTTGTGCACTATCCACTTTGGTGTATACTTAGGAAAAATCCCTTTATCCTCTCTCCGCATCCTGTGTTGCTGTAATAGCTATATGGCACTACAGAACGAGAATGTCTGCTGAACGATGACTGGCTTAATGACCTGGCATTTTTAGTGGACATCACGTCTCATTTAAACTCTTTAAATGCGAGGATCCAGGGAAAAAACTAACTAGTCACAAACTTGTGCGATGACATTTCTTCATTTAAAATGAGACTAGCCCATAATCGGGCACTCTAACGATGTTTATATTTTACCTCGACACCGTAACGGTTACTATAACTAATTTACCCGGGAAGGTTAACCAGGTCAACAAACGCCCACAGAAGTCGGATGTGTCGGCCTACAGGCGGAGTATCGCAGCTCCGCTGTAAACAGGCACAACACAATCACATCCGAAAAAAAGACTCCGAATAAACGCAGCAGAAGAAGAAGTAACCAATTTAATGAAGTTTTAGCAATATTTTTATTACGACATAATGTTTCAGACTTGTTCTACATACAAAGTGTAGTGAGACTTTACAAACACTCGGTATTTTCAGACGATCAGCGACGAGGGCAGACTGCTAAATCATATAAAAAACTAACGTATGTCAAGAAAAGTGTCAGTGCGTGATTCGGTTAACGGGTGCAATATTTTCACAGACCTTTGTGGGTCATCGCAGGAGCTACAGAGTTGATGTTCTGTGCCACGGTTTCGGCATGAAGAGCAGCTAGAAAGTCGAATAGGGCCCTGGAGACGTGAGTATACAGAAGAATGTGTCGTATTTCATGGAAATAGAAACAATCAAATACAGAGGTTCTAGAACAACTGGGAATGAAAAGAGAGTAGATGAAAGAAACAAAAAAAAGTGGCAAGTTAAATATTTCGGCCACGTTAGAAGACATCGCACTCTTATAAAAATCATACTGGAGTGCAAGGTTGAGGACAAGCGAGCAAGAGGTAGACAACGATACAAGTGGGAAGATAACAAGAGATGGACTAACATCAACCTGACAGTTAGATAGGTAGTTAGTCGACAGATCATTATCATTGCACATCGAACCATTCAGTCCGTAAGTGCTCGGATTCCCTCCTCAGCAAATCCCGCAGCGTGTAGCGGCTCGCGACACCAGTTCTGTGTTGGTTTATTACTGTTCTTTGGCTTCCTGCGTAGTGTTCTTGTTTGGCCACACCTCTTTCAACTTGCTGTTGTAGATTCCCAGTCATCGCTTGGTTCTCGTAAACGACTTATTTCTCGTAGAGCATTCAGAATGTGTGCCTGGCCCATGGCTCGCCAGCCTTCCATAGTAGCCGTACCTGCAAGCCTGTCAGCCCGCTCATTCTCTTGTACACCCACATGCTCTGGCATGAAGATGAAACTAATCTTTACCAGCCGAGACCGCTCCAGAGACAGATGCCACTCTCTTCGGACCCACCCCATGTCTATCCTCCTGAGCATACTCATTGTGTCACTAAGGACACATGCCCGATTGAATGTCTGTGTCTCGAGCCATGTTATTGCTTTACTTACTGCCATGATTTCCATAGTCAGGCTGCTTGTGGTCAAAGCAAAAGGGCCAGACTCTTCCTTCACAATTTTCCCTCCGGCCTGAGCCGTAAAGGTCCATGAACTTCTCACTCCTCGGACGACCGACCCATCCGATGTCGTGTAAATGACAGCACATCCTTTAAAGAATTCTCGAAGATCAGAGACTGTACTTCCGCCTCCACAGCAGCTAGATTTTCTAGTCTGCATTTCCTGTCTCGTTGTGTGCACACTGGAAAGGATGTACAGAACTATGTTGGCATTTGTACCCACTCCTCGCCAGGTTCTAAGTCCTCAAGTGAACACGCCTGCTGAAGAATGTCTTCTGCTTGACCCATCCACGACTTTCCTCTTTTTAACCTGTTGCCCTTTACCTTCTTAATCTCGCTATGCAGTGGATGATGTGTGTTTGCGTTGACTCTGAGATGGGCAGGCGTTCTTTCTACCGTCTCTGAACCGAGATTTGCAGTTGGCGTGGGGTGTTGACAATATGGTTATTCAAAGAGAACCATGTCACTGTTGCCTTTGTTGGGTTGACCATTGCCCCAGCTTCAACACACCAAGTGCTTATGCGACTGAGTTCGGTTTGTAGTTCCACAGAAACCTGATCTGTATCCTTACCTTAACGATACACTAAAACATCGTCTGCATACGATAATGTCCTCCCCGGTCCTATGATTTGCTCTCGGGTAATTCTCACAGTGTAGGCGTTGAACAGCACCGGAGATAATGGTGATCCTTGTGGTAGGCCAGGATATATTGTTATTGGTTCCGAAGTCCAACTGCCACATCTAACAACTACTTTCCGTTGGGAGAGGGCTGCAGCGATCCAGCCTAAAGGACTTATCTTGAGTTCAAGGATCTGAAGCATTAAAAAATCCAATGGTACTTTGTTGTACGTGTCCTCAAGATCAATCGCTGCAGCAAATGTTTCAATGCCGGAGTTGAAACCTTCATAGACATCATGGGCAAAAACTGCTGCATTGATCCAGATTTCTCTTTTTGGACGGTACCCTCCCAGGGTAGGTGGGAAAACACCTTGCCTTTCTAAATGGCTTGATATCTTTCTGGCAATTAACTTCTCCAGCAGCTTATTTATTGTATTCTGCATGGTGGTGTGGCGTGAACTGCATGCTAGGAAAATGGCGAACCTGGCTAGATCTCATCTCATCTCATCATGTTCCCCTTGTACCTTACGGTGTCGATGTGAAGTAAAAACATCGTGAGAGTGCCCGATTATGGGCTTCATGTATGGATATTCCCATGGACTCTGCTATTCCCTCCGTCCTACGTTTACGTGTTCGGCCTCTTCCTCTGTTTCCATCTGGTCTGTACATCATTGCTTGTTGTGGTATGATGTTGACTGGTAACCTACTTGCATGGCCAAACGAATTGACTTGCTGCTTTCTAATAAAATCTAGTGCTGCTATAACCCCCACTTTAGTCCTGATTTCTTCATTTCTGATCTTATCTCTTCTTGATATGTTAGTATTCTTCTCAGGAATCTCATTTCTGTTATTGTGATTTTCCTTTTCTCTTTTTCTGTCATTGTCCAAGTTTGGCATGGGTAGGATAGAGTTGGTAGGAAGATTATATTGTAAAGTTCTTTCTTAGCAGTTATTGATACATGTTTGTTCTTTAGTATTGGTGCCATTTGTCCAATGAGTTGGTTTGCCTTATTGCATCTATTTTCGATCTCGTCTTCTAATCTGCCATTTGATAATATTATACTTCCTAGGTACTTGAAAGCAAGAAGCTGGCTCGATAACATCTAGAAACGGAACAACAACATCTAGAAATATCTGCATGTATGGCAGCTGGTGTGTCGCAGAAGATACGAGTTTTTCTTGCCTTATTCGGAAATGTGTGGCTTTTAGTTTTCTTGTGACTGCCGTTTCCATCGATGATGAAATGTGTTTTCGAGGACTTTTGTGTTGGCATTCTGGCGACGGCATTATGTTCAGTGAAATATTTCTTTACATCTGCCCGAGGTTGTTTTGTTGCGTGAATTGAATTTCGGAGGGCAAATGGCGTGGCTGGCTAGAAAACATCTAGATACGGAACAACAACATCAAGAAACATCGAGACTTTGTAGGTGAACATCTGGTTGGGAAAGTGACTGCCAATTCCATCAAGGATGAACTGTATGTTTCGTAGAGGACTTATGTGGTGACATTCTGGCGGCGACATTATGCACAGTTGCCTGGGCGGGCCGTTGTTTGTTGATACTCCTGTCTTTTCCACTTTTCACATGGGGCAGTGGGGAACATTTTATGTGATATTCACTGGCACGGGAATGGGGCATAATGGGGACGACCCATTGCTGTTATGTTGGAACCGCGACTAACGACTAACGATTCTGTATGGTTATTACTCGATATCCCTGAACTTTTATGTGGTCTTTGCCATGCTTCGGCAAGGGAATCAGATTCCTGTGTAACTACTCCTCCTTGGTGCTAGCACTCCCTATACTGTTGTTGTACATGTCTGATAGTTTCTCTAGCTCGTTGTCGGTACATATATTGATGTAGTCATATCTTATACCATCTGGCCCTGGAGCGCTGATTTTGATCGTCGAAGCACAGCCCTGATCTCTTTCACTGTCACTATATCTTCGTCCGAAATGTTCTGGGTCTTGCACATCTCTGAGGTAACCTCCGTGGCAAGATTTCGGCCTCTCATGTCTATCTGGTTGCTCTGCTCTAGATAGTGTTCGAAGAGGGCTTTGCTCTTATTCTCGTCAGTCTTCTGTCAGATGAGGTCAGTACTTTGGAAGCCAGGAATACTCTTTTTCTTGACTACCCTATATAACAGTGCTGATGTTATAGAGCAGAGACAAAGTCCTCGCTGTATTTCATATGTTTATTCAATTGAATACATCGTAGAATATAAAACAGCATACAATGACTTTCTGGACAGATGTTATTAAAATAGGTGTTGCTAATCCAAGGTACAGATGGTAACTAACTATTTCCTACCCCCCGCGTCACAGCTTGAGCGTCCCTAGTTACATCCCAACGGGATGCTCAGCCGTGCCTTGTATACTAGTCTTTTCCCCTTTGCACACCACCCATTAAACCCTAACAGAGATGATGCTCTGTTATATTCCTCTCTACCCTCAACAAGACTTTTCCCCGAAAAGTCTTACTCCAAATTCTATGACTTTCTAAAACACTTAACTAAACGCTCTCACAAAATTACTTCATCCTCAAACCATTAGCAATCCGCTTACATATTTTACACTGAACAATTTAAACCTGTCTCAAGCAAAATCTATCTCTATTTCTCTATCCCTCTATCCCAACAATTCATTATTATAACGTAAGTATATTTTACAAAAGCTCCTCTTGCAATCCCCGTCACAGAGCAATGCGCTTTAATAAAAAATATCGATCTAAATTATGATTAACAAAAACTGAAGATTGAGAAACCCTATAAGAGAGACGGTAGGTAGTACAAATATGGTTTGTTGGAGTTGTGGCCAGAGGGGACACGCTTCTAGATTTTGTGGCAACAGACGTGCTCAGGTTAGTGCACAGAATAGAACTGTAAACAGTGGACCAAATAGAAATTTTGAAGACAGACAGAGGAATTTTACAAGGCCAAGAACGCAGGAAAACTGGCGTCCCACTTACTGAGTAGGACCTGCGGTAGGAGGGAAAACAAAAAGGTTCCAAAAATGAGTGAATATATCAATTACCCAAATGACAAGTATAGGAGGACAAGTAGAAATAGAGAATATAGAAAATGACATTTTAATCTACACAGCAGGAGACGTACAAGACCATCTGAAACATGTAAAAGTAGTATTTGATAGGCTAAGATTACACGATGTTAAATTGAAACTCAGTAAATGTGAATTCCTAAAAACAGAAACTAAGTATTTGGGGCACATCCAGATCTAGACAAACAATTGATTTTATATACACATGCTTCAGATAACGCCATAGGAGCATGTTTAACGCAACCATATGAAGGAGAAAATTCAGGAATACCAGGAGTTAAAAACGAAAGACCAATCTACTTTTTGTCACACAAACTTAGTAAATCTCAGAAAAAATGACCGACCATAGAAAAAGAGGCATACGCTATACACTATGCTTTACAGAAACTAGATTATTACTTACATAACGCCAATTTCATTATAAGAACTGATCACATGCCATTAAAATCTTTGTTAGAAGCCCCAGTACAAAATAGAAAAATTCAAACATGGGCGCTAAATTTACAAGGCCATAACGCAAAAGTGGAGTATATATCTGGTAAAAATAATACACGTGCCGATTTATTATCCAGAATTCCATATCCAGAAAACACAGAAAGTACCGAAGATGAGGGTGAACCGGAGATAGACGACCGAAACTGGCAAGTAAATATACTAGATTCAGCCATCTTAAATAGAGAAAATTTAGGAGCTCACTGTCAGATCAGGAATCCGAACCAATAGCGGAAGATCCACAATTAATGCAGTTTGATATGAAAGAAGAACAAGAATTGGATCCGAAAGTAGTAGAAATAAAACAGAAGTTAAAAGAAACGGGTGAAAACAGTTATAAGAAGTATTTTTTAGTCTTGCAGAATGACAATCAGTTATATTATGTGAGTGAAAAAAGTGAAGAGTTGAGAAAATATATTCCAAAACATTTGGAAATTAAGATTCTAAAGGCATATCATGATGAGAATGGTCACCCTGGTCACGGCACCATTGCTACTCATATAACAGTGCTGATATTATAGAGCAGAGACAAAGTCCTCGCTGTATTTCATATGTTTATTCAATTGAATACATCGTAGAATATAAAACAGCATACAATGACTTTCTGGACAGATGTTATTACAATAGGTGTTGCTAATCCAAGGTACAGATGGTAACTAACTATTTCCTACCCCCCGCGTCACAGCTTGAGCGTCCCTAGTTACATCCCAACGGGATGCTCAGCCGTGCCTTGTATACTAGTCTTTTCCCCTTTTCACACCACCCATTAAACCCTAACAGAGATGATGCTCTGTTATATTCCTCTCTACCCTCGACAAGACTTTTCCCCGAAAAGTCTTACTTCAAATTCTGTGACTTTCTAAAACACTTAACTAAACGCTCTCACAAAATTACTTCATCCTCAAACCATTAGCAATCCGCTTACATATTTTACACTGAACAATTTAAACCTGTCTCAAGCAAAATCTATCTCTATTTCTCTATCCCTCTATCCCAACAATTCATTATTATAACGTAAGTATATTTTACAAAAGCTCCTCTTGCAATCCCCGTCACAGAGCAATGCGCTTTAATAAAAAATATCGATCTAAATTATGATTAACAAAAACTGAAGATTGAGAAACCCTATAAGAGAGACGGTAGGTAGTACAAATATGGTTTGTTGGAGTTGTGGCCAGAGGGGACACGCTTCTAGATTTTGTGGCAACAGACGTGCTCAGGTTAGTGCACAGAATAGAACTGTAAACAGTGGACCAAATAGAAATTTTGAAGACAGACAGAGGAATTTTACAAGGCCAAGAACGCAGGAAAACTGGCGTCCCACTTACTGAGTAGGACCTGCGGTAGGAGGGAAAACAAAAAGGTCCCAAAAATGAGTGAATATATCAATTACCCAAATGACAAGTATAGGAGGACAAGTAGAAATAGAGAATATAGAAAATGACATTTTAATCTACACAGCAGGAGACGTACAAGACCATCTGAAACATGTAAAAGTAGTATTTGATAGGCTAAGATTACACGATGTTAAATTGAAACTCAGTAAATGTGAATTCCTAAAAACAGAAACTAAGTATTTGGGGCACATCCAGATCTAGACAAACAATTGATTTTATATACAGATGCTTCAGATAACGCCATAGGAGCATGTTTAACGCAACCATATGAAGGAGAAAATTCAGGAATACCAGGAGTTAAAAACGAAAGACCAATCTACTTTTTGTCACACAAACTTAGTAAATCTCAGAAAAAACGACCGACCATAGAAAAAGAGGCATACGCTATACACTATGCTTTACAGAAAATAGATTATTACTTACATAACGCCAATTTCATTATAAGAACTGATCACATGCCATTAAAATCTTTGTTAGAAGCCCCAGTACAAAATAGAAAAATTCAAACATGGGCGCTAAATTTACAAGGCCATAACGCAAAAGTGGAGTATATATCTGGTAAAAATAATACACGTGCCGATTTATTATCCAGAATTCCATATCCAGAAAACACAGAAAGTACCGAAGATGAGGGTGAACCGGAGATAGACGACCGAAACTGGCAAGTAAATATACTAGATTCAGCCATCTTAAATAGAGAAAATTTAGGAGCTCACTGTCAGATCAGGAATCCGAACCAATAGCGGAAGATCCACAATTAATGCAGTTTGATATGAAAGAAGAACAAGAATTGGATCCGAAAGTAGTAGAAATAAAACAGAAGTTAAAAGAAACGGGTGAAAACAGTTATAAGAAGAATTTTTTAGTCTTGCAGAATGACAATCAGTTATATTATGTGAGTGAAAAAAGTGAAGAGTTGAGAAAATATATTCCAAAACATTTGGAAATTAAGATTCTAAAGGCATATCATGATGAGAATGGTCATCCTGGTCACGGCACCATTGCTACTCATATAACAGTGCTGATGTTATAGAGCAGAGACAAAGTCCTCGCTGTATTTCATATGTTTATTCAATTGAATACATCGTAGAATATAAAACAGCATACAATGACTTTCTGGACAGATGTTATTACAATAGGTGTTGCTAATCCAAGGTACAGATGGTAACTATTTCCTACCCCCCGCGTCACAGCTTGAGCGTCCCTAGTTACATCCCAACGGGATGCTCAGCCGTGCCTTGTATATTAGTCTTTTCCCCTTTGCACACGACACATTAAACCCTAACAGAGATGATGCTCTGTTATACCTACTCATGCTTTTATGTGGTCGCCAGAACAATTTCAGTGCTTACTCTTTGACATACCTCTGCCCATTTTTCATTTGTAACCACCTTAATTAGTTTTTTATTTTTTTTTAATTTTTTAATTTTTAATTTTTTTTTTAAATAGCTCAATTTTGGGTGCATCTCTCTAGGTGCATGCATTGACTAGGATGTGCAACTTTATTCTTCTTGGCGTTTTGCCATTTCCTTACAGCATTATGCTTATCCACCCAAGACCTTTTCCATCTCAAAATTCCACCACGGTGGCTGCTCCCAGCTTTTTTGTCCTGCCCTGAAGCTTTCTGCGCGTGTCGCGCCTTATTTTGCTCACCACATCTTGCGCTGTACTGTCATGCTGGAAAATCTTGACAGTTGACTTGTGCTGCCTGGTTCTGCCTTTCTGCACAAATATGCTGCAAGGGTGGTGGTCGCTGCTATGGTACTCTAGGACACAACATCTACACCCCATCTGTTGTGAGTGAAGGAGAAGCCAGCACCAGGTCAACAACACTATCCTCATGAGCTTCTCACATGTCGGACGACCAACCCATCTGTGTAGATGACATGCAAACAGAAAAGGACGTACAGAAATCTGTTGGCACTTGTACCCATTCCTCGCCAGGTTCTAAGTCCTCAAGTGCACATACCTGTATAAGAATGTCTTCAGCTTTACCCATCCACGACCTTCCTCTTTTTAACATGCCGACCTTCGCCTTCCTAATTTCACTATGCAGTGGATGTTGTGTATTTGTGTTAACTCTAAGGTCGGCACGTGCTCTGCAAATTTGCATTCTGTCTTCAATGGTTGGAAAATCAAGAAGGTAGCGCATCGCCCTGTATGCTGTATCTCTTGTACATCCAAAAATAATGTGTATAGCTTCGTTCTGTATCCTTTCCATCCTAGGGCATGTTTCCTTAGTGACTCAGTGAGCATGCTCAAGAGGATAGAGATGTGGTGGATCCGAAGAGAGTGTTTCTGGTCTCTGGAGCGGTCTCGGCTGACAAAGATTAGTTTCATCTTCGTGCCAGGGCATACGGAAGTACAAGGAAATGAGCGGGCTGACAAGCTCGCAGGTAAGGCTACTGTGGAGGGCGGACGCACCATGGACCTGGCTGACATTCTGCGAGAACCAAGTGATGACTGAATCTACAACCATGGTCAGACTGCGAGAACAGCAAATTAAAAGAGGTGTGGCGAAACAAGAACAATACGCGGGAAGGCAAAGAAGATTGATAAACCAACACAGAACTGGCGTCGTTAGGCGCTACACGCTGCGGGATTTGCCGAGGAGGGGATCCGAGCACTTATGGAATGAATGGTTCGATGTGCAATGAGGATGATCTGTCGACTGACTAACTAACTAACTAACTAACTAACTAACTAACTAACTAACTAACTAACTAACTAACTAACTAACTAACTAACTAACTAACTAACTAACTAACTAACTAACCTAACTAAGCAACTAACCAACCAACCAACCAACCAACCAACTAACTAACTAACTAACTAACTAACTAATACAGTTGAGATTTCGAAAAATTGTTAATGGAACACATTTTTGCACAGAAATGCCACTGAATGATGATGATGCTGATGATTAGATATAACACAGGCTTGAACAGAACATTGATATTTCTTTTTAAACATTACTTAATAAACCCTTAAATTAAAGTTATAAGTATTAATTTCGACAATTTGTAAAAAAGCAACAATAGCTCGGTTGATAGTGGCCTGGATTTACGAGACAATGTGAACACAGGTTAGAGCAGTGGTTCCCAAGCTTTTCAAGCAAAGGGCCATATTTACTATTTTCTGTAGTTAAGCGGACCACAACGTTATAAAATTGTAAAAATCGTGCAATGTCATTCTTACCTTTCTTAACTTTCGTCAACAAACTTCTAAAACTTTAAAGGCAGTCAATGTCAGTACTTCTTCTTCTTCAGCGTTCCGAGCCATTGAGGTTCTTTGCTGCAGATACAATCCGTCTCCATTCGTCTCTCTGGTTGACCTTCTCTTGTCAGTCGTTGATTCTAAGTGCTTGTAGGTCTGTATATATATTATCTGTCCAACGTCTTCTTTGTCTACCTCGGGGTCTAAGGTCATTTATTTCCTGAGGGTAAGCGAGTTTTGTTTCCCTGTTGTCTTCCATTCTTTCTATATGCCCCAGCCATTGTAGTCTATTAGCCTTCATGATACCAGTGATTAGCGGGGACTTAAACAGATCATAAATGTCTTTGTTACTTCTTCTTTTCCACTCTCCACTTTGTGTATCCCTGTTGAGTTGAGTTGAGTTGAGTTAAGAACCGACATCACTGCACTCAGGACATTCCCAAACGTGCTCCGTCTCCTCGTTCAACAGCCAGCGAAGAGTCATACTACAAATCGTTGCCACCGCTATCTGATTAAAAGTTCTCCTGGTCTTCCCTCTCAGTTTTGATATTCTTCCAGAACCCCTGCCGATCCCCCACAATCTCATTCTTTCCACATATGGGTTCTCAATCTGTTCCTCCGCCTTCTCCACCTGGTCCCACAAGCGCACGACCACCTCCCCTTTGTCTATAGGCAAAATACCACCAAGAGGTGCCCTCCCTGCTAGCCTATCAGCCTGTTCATTCCCTCGCACACCCGCATGGCCAGGGCAAAATATCCATACAATTCTTACGATCTGTGACCTCTGAAGCGACGAGAGCCATTCCACACGAAACATTCCTTTCTCCGCCTTGCTAAGCATACTCTTTGAATTGTGTATCCCCAATGGGTCTAAAGATGCGTCTCAAAACTTTGTTCTCAAAGGTTTGTAACAAGGCTTCGTCTCCTTTCATTGTACTCCAGGTTTCAGAACCATACAGCACAACTGGTCTGATAAGTGTTTTGTATATTGTGATTTTGGTGTTACGAGATAGCGCATTTGATTTTAGTAGATGTTGTAGTGTATAGTATATCTTATTTCCTGAGTTGATTCTAGTTTGTATTTCTTCCCTTATTATTTTGGAGCAGTTGAAGATTGTACCCAGGTATTTGTATGTTTCCGTTCTTTTAATGGTCATATTATCTATTTGTACTACATTGTGGTAAATTTTTGGTTTACAAATCACAAGTTCATTTAACTGCCTGTTAGTCATTTACAGCCAATGTAGTACCTTGCGGTGTACGGCAGGGGGGTCTTTGAGCCTGAGGAATTAAGGCCGCCTGGCTAGTGCAGTCGCCGCGAACTTTGCAGGTTAGGATTTTCTTTTTTCCCCCGACAGAAAAAAATCCCACGCCTTACCGAGGATTCGAACATGGGTCTCCCGAAGGAGAATCTGGCATTCTAGCCACTCGTCCAACCACTCCTCTGTTCATTTAACAATACATTTCAGTTCAGTTTCGAAAATCACGATTAATGAATAAATTTACAATTGTAACTGTTCTTGGTAACCAGTTACGTAAGTTCAGATGCCAGTTTATCAATGTCTGGGCACAAATCTGTCGTGCCCAAAGTCATAAGCGCAGCTAGGTTACTGTCGGTGAGTCTGGACCGTTGCTTGTTTCTTTTTTTTTGTAACGATCATTGCGGAAAATGACTGTTCGCATCTTAAGTCGAGCCAAAACGACAAATGTATCTCTGGGCGAATGAATACAAGTGTTCAAATTGTTCGACAGGCAATAGTCACCAGAATGAATCATATGATGAGTTGAAGGTGAAGCAAGCAGCTCCAGAAATTTACATCTCAGTGCAGAATTGCATTTTAAATCAATTACTCCGTGCTGGAGGTTTTGCTGTAATTGACAGAGCTTGGTATCAGGAAATACGAACGGATTTATGAAGAGGGCAACATTATTCTCCTCTATTGTGAATTCTTGAAATCTCGACTGAAAGATATCCAGAAGACTTTCAACTTTCACTTTGTACTGTAACAAGTCACATTTCTTTTCCATCACAAGCGTCTTCAGAGTTGGAAACGCCTCTAAAGACCCTTCAGTCAGCTGTCCGATAAACCGTCGTAGTCTCATTTTCTCATCTCATCTCATCTCATCTCATCTCATCTCATCATGTTCCACTTGTACTTTGCGGTGTCGAGGTAAAATATAAACATCGTGAGAGTGCCCGATTATGGGCTAGTCTAATTTTAAATGAAGAAATGAATTGTGAATTGTTTTTTTTCCCTGGATCCTTGCATTTAAAGAGTTTAAATGAGACCTGATGTCCACCAAAAATGCCAGGTCATTAAGCCAGTCATCGTTCAGCAGACATTCCCGTTCTGTAGGCACTTTATTTATTTCAGACAGAAACAGATAGAAAATATTTTTCAGTGCCCAGAAACGTGACATAACTTTCCCTTTAGATAGCCATCTGACATCACAGTTAACGAGTATTCCTCGTTCAGGTCTGATAGAAATTGTCTGAACTCACGCCTGTTCAGCGCCTTACTTCGAATTTTGTTCACACGTCTCAGAACAACATCCATGACTTGTTTCAGATTTTATGTCTTCCCACACAGAGCTTCTTGATGAATGATGTAATGATATTTTAATATAGTACGGCCAAGAAACTGTTCCAATAATGCTATACATCCAGACTTTTTACCCGTCAATGCTGGAGCACCGACGGTGCATACACTGTCCAATTTGGTCCATTCTATGTTGTTGTTCTCTACACACAACTTCAGAGTTTCAAATAGATCAGTCCTTTTAGTAGTCGCATGCATTGATTCAAGCCCTCCCCCGATATGTCTCCACCATGCCGTGGTGGGGGAGCTTGCGTGTCCCATCGACCCCATGTGCTTGCCGATGGATGAAAATTACATATCGGACAGCTTATGGGATAGGGGCCAGTCTAAGAGAGACACAACCTGCTGCTCTGCTGGTAGACTGAGGATAGCAGTCAAAATCTTACATCAGGCGCCCGATGGCAGAAGTTCTTGGTCTGGACAATACTCTAAGGCTCTCTGTCGAGGGTTTAGGCTAAAGGCCGCTAAGCCACAGACCCTCGGATGTGAGAGCCGGGCCGATACCCACCTACCGAAAAACAGAGGTGGCATACTGAGCACGCTACATGCCCAGTTCTGATACTTGTTCGAAGGCTCTCAGCTGGGGGATATGAGGGCCTGGCCGTTTCTCGTTCACTGCTGCACGGAGGTAAAGTGCTGAGCCGGCAGCACATGTAGCCTACCTCGTGAGCGAGTACTAAAATGCAGAAAGTGTCCGAGTCGAATGAAATGGCTACGAAAACTGTCTGTATCTAACCCATAGAGTGTAGACAAAAGTGAAAAAAACGTCTCAATAACACGAAATGGAACGCACGGCTAGCAAATCCATTGCGTGGTCCGAAGTCAAAAGCAAAAGCTTACCGAGTGGATGCCGCCCGCAGTCTGACCGTTCCTAGTGTGTGCTTGAGCGACCAGTGGCAAGCCCAACACATGGAAGTGAGGAACTAAAGCAGCCATGAGCAGGACGTCGCATCTCTTTGGGTGAGCCCAGTCTCAGAGCAATATGTGTAGGCTCTGCAATTATGGAAGCCTCTTTGGGTAGCCTTGGAAGGCCCATGGTCTGCCCCTGCCTTCCCTTGAGGGTTAACCGTGATGTCGATGATCGTTCTATCTTGACCAGCTGAGATGTGGGCGACATCACTACATTAAGTCTAACGTGCCTCGAAACCCGAGGAAGGCTAACCTCATTAAAAATGCCTGCTGAAGTCGGAAGTGCCGTCCTACGGGTGGCAAACTAAAAATTGGCACTACGCATTTACGTCCGAGTGAAATGTCTCGTCGGAATGTCTCTTGTGCTAGGAACAGCTCTGACTACCTAGTTTCCGAATGCCGCTCTTGTTCGGAACAGCTCTGACTATGTAGTTTTCCGAATGTCCGACGTGTCTGGAACAGCTCTGACGGACACAACGACAAGCACGTGTCCGAAAAACTCGCTAAGTGGATATTGACTGCAGACCAGTCTGGTCTGTGCGGGAACGGCCCGATATATTGAAGTGAGGAATTAAAGCAGCCATGAGCATGACGTGACGATTCCCACGGAGAGCCCAGCACCAGGGCGTTATGTGCCGGCCCTGCAATTTTGGAAGCCACCCTGGATGGCGGAAAATGCCATGGAATGTCCCTGCCTTCCTTTGAGGGACGACCGTTGTCTTCGACCGTTCCAATTTGGCCAGCTGGGTTGTGGACGGTACCTCAAACAGTGAGAGTCTCCCAGGAATGCTACCTGGTCAAAAAAAAAAAAAAGCACGCTTAAGCCGGTTGTGTTGGCCTACGGGTTTCGGCCCAAGGGCGCATAAAAGACACACCGCAATCACATCTGAAAAAACACTCCGGATGAACGCAAAGAAGAAGAAGAAGATTCAAGCCCTAGAAGTTCTTCAATGACTTCAAAATTATCGTTTATTGCTCGAACAGAAACTGAGACTTGAGCTGTGTCAGAAATGTCAGTGGATTCATCCACTGCCAATGAAAACAATGTACAATTTTTGATATGTACTGCTACTTGTGTTGTTGTTGTTGTTGTTGTTGTTGTTGTTGTTGTTGGTGGTGGTGGTGGTGGTGGTGGTGGTGGTGGTGGTGGTGGTGGTGGTGGTGGTGGTGGTGGTGGATCAAGGACGACTTGCGGGATGAATTGGATTAAAGTGAGGAAGAGTTGCGCAATTCGTCGACCTCCCTCTCTCGCCTGAGTCCATTTGAATCCAGTGGCAGGACAGAGATGCCACTTGTAACTTGACGATGAACATCGTTGGCTAATTCTTCAACTCGCCTGGCCATGGTATTATTAAGCAAAGGAATCTGATCAAATTTTGTTTTACACTTTGTATCGCCAAGCGTTCTAGCAGAAATTTTAAGGGAAGGCTTGATTATTTAAGGCTTGACTTCGTACGACGCCAAAGAATTATTGAGATTATTGAAGGCTTGACTTCGTACGACGCCAAAAACCGCACTATTGCTCTGTTCGTTAGCTTTGGTGAAAAATGACTGCTGCCTGGTCAGAAAACTTTCTTGTTTAGCTGTGAAATCTTTTCTTAACTCCGAATTGATCGGATATTGAGAATTTATGTCTGAATGTGTGGTCGCGAATTGTCGTTCCAGTTTAAATTGTTTTGTAACAGAAACAGAAAACCCGCAGATTAAGCAAACTGGTTTACCACCACAGGTAGGCTGGATGGAGAGCACGATACATACACACATCTTGATTGTAACTAATTCAGAAAGCACGCTGAGGAGGGTGAGGACAGGCAGGCTTCGAGCAGAGTGGCTTACTTCGCTTCGGAGGTCACGGGTGGCAAGCATCATCTGGATCTTTTCTCCAGGGCGTGCCGGTGTGCTCGGGAATGAACAGACGGACAGATTGGCCGGCTCGGCAAAACTTAATGGAGTATTGATGCATGACAAGGTAGACGGGGTTGCGACCTTGTGGGAGCATGTGTACACCTCGGAGGAGCAAATGGATCACCATAGTCTGGCAAGAATGAGGCAGCGAGGAGTGACTAGGGGATCTGGCGGACGCTCGACGTTCAGAGGAAGGGCGAGACGGACATATAATCAGATTGCTACCGGAACTATTGGTGTTGGAACTCTTCGCTGGCTGCTGAGGATGGGGATGGAGCGCTTATGGGAATGCCCCGAATGCTGTGATGTCGGTTCTTAAATCAATCAATCAATCAATCAATCAATCATAACATAAATTGCTCCGTTCGGTCTTCGTTGAATTTACGACAAGCAACGTCTTCACATTGTCGCATTTTACCAATGTTTGATTTTAAATTTTCCACACTCATGTTTATAGGCTTTAACGGTAAATTTTTATTTGAAAAAATCTAATTTCAACACAGTACTACAGACTCTGCTAAACAGTTGTAATAGGCGACAACATGGCGCCTTGCGCACTTGGTCGACAAGGCGTTGCGAACTGAACAGGCGCATTCGATAATATCTTAGCATAACAACCATGAGCAGAGTAAATTATTGTACACTAAATGGGAGCTCCAAGTGCATTTTTGAAATTATTAAAATATATTATATTAAATAACGAGGCGTGCCTTTTTTTGATACCTGGCGGGCCACAAGTGGCCCGCTGGCCGTGGTTTGAAAACCTCTGGGTTAGAGAGATCAAATCGTGGCAGAAGTATGATTAATATTATTGAAAAGAAGTATTGAAGATTTCAATTGCAAACCGAAAAAAAATTCTATGAAATAATTAAGAAAGGAAGCGTAAACAAAATACAATGAGATGTAACCTGCAATAATATAGAACAAGAAGGTAAAATGGATTAAACACACACATTTAAGCATAGCACAACACAACAATGCGTTCTTGTAACTAGAAATAAAATATCACTTATATAGGAGACAATAGAGATGAGCTGTTACGGAGACATAGTGGAAGGGTATAATAGGTGTGTCACGGAGACAGTGTGGATAAGTGTCACGGAGACATGGCCGATGTGTCGGAGAAATATTGTAGATAAGTGCCACGGACATAGTGGATTTAATGTGGGTGTAGCGGATTAGGTGTGGTTAGTAGTATGTCAGGTCCTAACTAAGTAGCATTTGTGGTGGCAACCACCGATATTTTACTATATAAAAAGTCTATCACCACATAGAAAACGTCATATTTTACGACCACAACGGACCACATTTTCAAAAAAATTGGCGGGAAATTTCTTGGGACTTGTTGTCCTGGTGACTATTTCCGATTGACTACTTCCGGTCCCGGGTACCCCCTACCGATCGCCCATTACACAGGTGCCTCCGCAGACCGCCTTGGCTTCCCCCGACCGCTTCCGAGACCATTCAAAGACAGCGAAGCAAAAACCGTGTATGTGGGAATACTTATATAAGTGTGCGTGTGTGTGTGCGTCTGCGGTGCGGTGTGCGCGACCCCCAGTCATATCGACCCTTCGATGAAGAAGACCGAAGTCAATATGACTGAGAATTGACTTACTTCATCTCTCGAGCTAACCCGAGGATCCATAATTGGATGATGAATAAACTTTTGTACGCTTCAACAGAAGTCCCGACCCCATGTATAACCTTTAACCGTTTGGTGAAAATCTGGTTTAGAAAATATACTAGACAGTCATATAATTTTATAAAAAATTAATCCCAAAACTTAATTAATCACCAAAATTTCTTGTATGTATATTGGAGAATAGGCACGTCAATAAAACCTACGAGTCTCCATTAATTTAAACCATAGAGTATCAAGATATACATTAAAATATGTAATATTATTAAACAGCAAAGTTATACCCCTTAATTATAAAATTATGGCAAGGGGAGAGTAATCGGTCCCTTGACTCAACCAGAATTTTCCCCCTTCTACACACTAACTTCCCCCTGAAGTACCGTTTACCTGCCCGTAAGCAACCAATGACGCTTCACCGAGCACGCCACCGCGAGAAAAATACAAAGGCTAGTCAGCGACGGACATATAAGATTAAACGATACCGGTCATGCAGAACGCCTACGGAATTGTCAATTAACATGGACAACCTTCAATGCTTATTGTAGATAGCGATCAGAAAACTGTGAAGGGAATATTTGTGCCGAAAAGATAAACATATACCTATGCGAAGCTATTACACACATAGATTGGGATATTAAATATAAATAGATATGTATGTATTTATGTATGTAATTCTATAGCTGTAGGTAGGTTGTCCCAAATGGTTAAGTCGTATATATGTACTTGCCTTGATGACTTAGTCACGCGGGATATGTGTGCGAGTCTGTGTGTGTGTGTGTGTGTGTTATCAATTACAGGACGTCGCAGTCAGACCCAACATTGTTTGGCTGGTCGTGTGCCACCATGGTTTACCGTGTCATAGGACGACCAAAGCGTGGGTGTACTGTCGTGTGCGCGCGCGCGTCTGTGTGTGTGTGTGTGTGTGTGCTATCAATTACAGGACGTCGCATTCAGACCCAACATTGTTTGGTACGCATGTACCATCAGGACATCTGTGCACATGTGTGCGCGCATGTATTCGTGTGTGCGTGCGTGGGTGTGCTACCAATTACAGGACGTCGCAGTCAACCTCATCATTCAATGGATTGTCAACCGGCCTTGGGCAAGTTTGCGATTCTCATTTTGAATGAACGCCAACCAGGTCAGGGGCGTATGAAGAGGGTGTATCAACAGCTTGTTGTCTATCTATTACAGGACGTCGTCGCAGTCTGTCCCAATATTGTTTATACAATGTATTTACAGGACGTTGCAGACAGCACCAACATTGATTGATGTATGTGTACCATCAGGACATCTATGTGTGTGTGTGTGTGTGTCTGCGCATCCGTGTGTGAGTGTTTGCGTGCGTGCGAGCGCATGTGAGCGCTCGTAGGAAAACTTCAATATTTGGGGAGTGGCTGTGGAGTGGGCGTAAAAGAGGTTTTCTGGTAGTAAAATGATGGGTGAGTCAAGAGGCGATGGGGGTAAAATGCGTGCGTGAGATTTGTGCTTGCGTGCGCGCGCATGTGCGCTCTCGTAGGAAACTTCAATATTGGGTCTCATCTCACAACCAAAGCTATCACTCGTATTATAGTTGTGTCTATCTATTACATACTACAGTCAAGTTGTAATGGATTGCATTCACAGGACGTCGCAGTCAGCCCCAACATTCATGCTTCTTGGGCAAGCTTGCCGATGTCTTTCTGACCATCCGGTACCCATGATCGTCTGTAGTGTCTGTCACTAGGATTACCATCATCAGCATCACCCACCGCCACCAACAAACAAATCATTAGTATCATCATCATCATCATCATCATCATCATCATCATCATCATCATCATCATCATCATCATCATCATCATCATCATCATCATCATCATCATCATCATCATCATCATCATCATCATCATCATCATCATCATCATCATCATCATCATCATCATCATCATCATCATCATCATCATCATCATCATCATCATCATCATCATCATCATCATCATCATCATCATCATCATCATCATCATCATCATCATCATCATCATCATCATCATCATCATCATCATCATCATCATCATCATCATCATCATCATCATCATCAGCTCATCATCACCAGCATCATCTGAGGGTGACCGACTGGGTTACTCAGCACGGGGCTATGTCAACGGAGTAACCGTTCATGAACGTGTTCAGACACATCTTTGGGAGAAAACGGAGGATAACGCAGAGTGTACTGACCGGGTAAACCTGGTTGAACATGCTTAGACATGTTTTCTATGTTGCATCAGCCATACATTCTGTATAAAAAGGACCACAAAGGCGGGTTTAAGACACTACACTTGCAACAAGACCTATCTAAAACACCTCAGCGAATAGACCACAGTGGTAAGTAGCACCGTGTGTGTGTGCTATATTGTCTTGTTACAGGTCGTCAAGTCGGTATAGTGCTGTCACTAGCGTATAACTCAAAAGCTACATGAGGCAACTAACAAGAATACACCGCAAGGTATACCTGCCCGATATAGGAATACTAATACAGATACTAATGACGGTTGTAATCAACATCAGCTTCACATTTACCATCGAGTGACGTGGGTGGAAATTACGCCTCACATCTCGATGGTTGGCACTGAATAGTATCATTCCGGGTGATTGTCTGTCCTCTCAGACATCAGCTGCTGTAATCCGGTAGGGTAGCGGCTGTGGTGCATTCCAATTGTGTACATATGAAACATGTTTTTCATTAAACCATACTTTCTATGTTCACTAAAATGTATTATGATTTTGTCCATCTACAGATTCAAACCAAGACGACCAGTCCCTCATTGACACGTGACCCACACCGAGTCTGGAACGCACAAACGTATGTGTACATATCAGGTCTCCACTATTTGTAGTGTAACATATAGGCGTCTACTACCATAGCCTCTTTCTATGCAGTGTATGGAAACATGCTGTATTCAACCATTCAGTACTGAACATTATCCCGTTCTCTCTACAGAGGGAAAAAATAATGTGCTGACACTGGAGAATCTATAGTCATGCTCTGTGGTCACTGATGTATTTAATGAATGTATATCACTAATGTATACGATCTCAAAATACTCTTTCTCTTCAAAATGTGTCAAATCTATATAAAACTCAATTATGCGGTGTCAAAGTCAGTATGTAAAATTTTTACTGTCCCTAGTTATTTCATCTTTATCCTTTCCCCATACTGAAAATTTGCAGACACGGAAAAATAGCGAGACCATTGACTGGTTACAAGAAGTGAAATCTCGAAACAATTGCTTACAAGAAGTGAAATCGCGAGGCCATTGCTTACAAGGTTGAAAGCTCGAAGGTATTGAGCGGTGTATAAGAAAGGAAGACATCAAGCGGTCTAGCACAAAATATTGGTATGTATGCTTTCATCATTTTTCATTAACTATCGGTCATCACTAAATATTTTCACCCCTAAGTGGTGGGGACCATTAAAGATAGTCACCATTTCTCACTAATATAGTACAACTCTATGACATACAATATAAAATAACACAAAGAACAAAATTACGAACCAAGGCGTTGCTAACCATCACTATAAAAATATAGTTACGGAGAAGACCCTCTGTAAGGATAAAAAGAAAATGAAATAATTTACTAGGTGTGACATCATAAACTTCAAATCTTTTTGTTTTCTTTTGATTTTTTCCTAACAATGTATGTGATATGAAACAATTTTTGTAGATATGCTATCAGCATGACTATCGCATGTTTTGTGTCGGACTATAATGATGTTGTCTTTTCTTCACAGCTGTTTGACAGTCGGTATATACAACGATTCTGAAAGTCTGAAACTAGTGGAAGACAACACAATTTTATAAGGGTCACTATACCTTTCCATTGGATCTACACACACGAGACATTATATAATACCCGAAACTACAAGAGTGTTGGAAATATTACTGAGCTATCACCAAGCCATTATCTAAATCCAGTCTTTTTCATCACTACATTTTTTTGGGTTCTATCATTATGGCAACTAGGCAGAAAATATCTATCTCTGCTCTATCTGTGGTAAAGTATTTACAGAAAGCCGCAGTCTTACACGTCCCATTAACACCGTACACAAAACCCAAACTCACACATGCCACATTTGCGGTAATCTATACAGTAGGAAAGATGCACTAAAACGACACATTCAAACTGATCACCAGACACCAACACCAACACATGTTACAACTACACCATCAAATGCGGACACTACAACATCAAATACTACACCATCAGGCACTGCATCAAGCAAAAGGAAAGCACAAGTAGACACACAGACATCTAAAATACCTAAACTTGATCATGTGGAATCAGAGGAAGCCGTCTTAGTTGACGAAGTAGATGAGGAACTAAAGACTATAGACATCATCCGCGACCCTGACGTCCAACATAAATATAGAGACGTCTGGCCCTACCTTAAGACACACCAGAACATCCACAAATATGTATCGACCTACAATTTTTTTCATCGACCAGACGCAACACAACCAATTGACTGGACCGAGACTTTAAGACCAATATTTGCTAGTCAGACATACAGGTTCAAAGTAAATTATTCACATCACATGATCTTACGTCATAAGGAGACAAGAGAACTTAGGTTTTTCCATTCTTCATCGAACAATGCATGCCAACTCGACATCCCCCACCTAGTTAAACATGAAAACGACTTTGACGAGTTTATAGAAATAGTTCAGGACAGTGACATGTTTAATTACCCCTACACAACAGACCTGACACTAAGTACCTAGTAGAGACAATCCCTGCGACAAGTTTCTATATATACCACATCACTGAACACCCGCTAGGTTGATTGCTGACATTAATATGATCTATTAAACATTAAAGTGGACATATGTGTGATAGTCTTACATGTGTGGTACAGTGAATTGTCCGTATCATTGAAAATAAAAAGACTCAATGTTGCCTGTCACTGTCTGTCACATTTCAAAAATTAACAATTAAATTTCTCTTTATGTTTTTAACTTGAATGTTTCATGTAGAAATTTAATTGTTAATTTTTTGTACAATTTTATTGTTGAAATTTTATTTTGTTCCTTCAATTATAGTGACATATTACATAAGATACGTTTAATTTTCTTAAATACAACTGTTGTTTGCATAGGGGACAGGCAAATATCTTATAAGTTTCGATGAACTTTGGTCAAACTTTTCACATTTGGTTAACAAAATTTCCTAGTTTTTTTTTTTTTTTTTTTAATGAGTTTTGTTTGAAATTTGGTCAAACTTGTCCAAAAATTTTCACCTTTGGTTAACACATTTTCTTACTTGGCCAAGGTTTTTTTTTACCATTTGGTTAACAAAGTTTCCTACTTTTTATAAGTATTTGTGAAATTTGGTCACACTTTTCACATCTGGACAACAAAATCGCCCACTTTTCATAAGTTTGGGTGAAAGTTGGCCAAACTTTTCAAGTTTGGTTAACAAAGTCTTCCTATTTTTCATATGTTTGACTGAGATTTGTATATGTTTGGTTTGAAATTTGGTTAACCTTTTCACATTTTGTTAACACATTTTCTTACTTGACCAAGCTTTTTGCGCTTTGGTTAACACAGTTTCCTACTTTTCATAAGTTCGGGTGAAGTGTGGTCACACTTTTCACATCTGGACAACAAAATCTCCCACTTTTCATAAGTTTGGGTGAAAGTTGGCCAAACTTTTCAAGTTTGGTTAACAAATGTTTTCCTACTTTTCATATGTTTGACTGATATTTTTATAAGATTGACTTGCAATTTGGCTAACCTTTTCCCATTTGATTAACAAATTTTCTTACTTGACCAAGCCTTTTGCCCTTTGGTTAACAAGTTTTCCCACTTTTCATAAATTTGATTGAAATGTGGCCAAATATTTTTTCACTTTTGGGTAGCAGATTTTCCTACTTGACCTAGATATTCCCCTTTTGGTTAATAAAGTTTACTACTTTTCATCAGTTCGGATGAGATATTTCTGTATTTTGCCTAACATTTTCCCATTTGCCTGACAATTTTCCTTCTTTTCATAAGTTAGGTTGATCTATTTATAAGTTTAGTTGAAATATTTCTCTCTTTGGGTGATATTTTTTCCTCGTTGGGTAACAAATTTTCCTACTCTTCATAAGTTTGGTTGAAATTTGACCAATCTTTTCACATTTGGTTAACAAAGTTTCCTACTTTTTATAAATTTGGTTGAAATTTGATCAACCTTTTCACCTTTGTTTAACAAATTTTCCTACTTTTCATAAGTTTGGGTGAGCTATTTATAAGTTTGGTTGTAATCTGGTTAAGATTTTTTCACTTCCTAATTTTTATAAGTTTAGTTGAGATAATTATAAGTTTGGCTGAACATTCCAGTGTGATATTGTACGTCTCTCTCTCTCTGTTCCATCGTATCTTTGTTCTTGCATGACTTTGGTCTTGTCTCCTTGTTCCATAGTGTGCGTGTGTGTGTGTGTGTGTGTGTGTGTGTGTGTGTGTGTGTGTGTGTGTGTGTGTGTGTGTGTGTGTGTGTGTGTGTGTGTGAATTAATCCACATCTTTGCGCTACATTCAACATGAAAAACAAAGCTCGCATAGTCGTCAACATGAAAACAATGAAAAACCAGAAAGAGAAAAAAAAAAAAAAAACAAGCCAAGCAAGCCACTGAAAAAACCAACAAAACAAGAAATTTCTGTTTTCATTACTTTTATTTTTTCCTTCAAACACAATATTTTCATGTGCACAACATTCAATATTTTTTATTTTTTTTTTTATTTTCAATACAAATAGCATTTTTAATGGTGGGTGAAAATGTGACAGACAGTGACACACAACATTGAGTCTTTTTTTATTTTCAATGATACGGACAATTCACTGTACCACACATTTAAGGCTATCACACATATGTCCACTTTAATTTTTAATAGATCATATTAATGTCAGCAATCAACCTAGCGGGTGTTCAGTGATGTGGTATATATAGAAACTTGTCGCAGGGATTGTCTCTACTAGGTACTTAGTGTCAGGTCTGTTGTGTAGGATGTAATTAAACATGTCACTGTCCTGAACTATTTCTATAAACTCGTCAAAGTCGTTTTCATGTTTAACTAGGTTGGGGATGTCGAGTTGGCATGCATTGTTCGATGAAGAATGGAAAAACCTAAGTTCTCTTGTCTCCTTATGACGTAAGATCATGTGATGTGAATAATTTACTTTGAACCTGTATGTCTGACTAGCAAATATTGGTCTTAAAGTCTCGGTCCAGTCAATTGGCTGTGTTGCGTCTGGTCGATGAAAAACATTGTAGGTCGATACATATTTGTGGATGTTCTGATGTGTCTTAAGGTAGGGCCAGACGTCTCTATATTTATGTTGGACGTCAGGGTCGCGGATGATGTCTATAGTCTTAAGTTCCTCATCTACTTCGTAAACTAAGACGGCTTCCTCTGATTCCACGTGATCAAGTTTAGGTTTTTTAGATGTCTGTGTGTCTACTTGTGCTTTCCTTTTGCTTGATGCAGTGCCTGATGGTGTAGTATTTGATGTTGTAGTGTCCACATTTGATGGTGTAGTTGTAACATGTGTTGGTGTTGGTGTCTGGTGATCAGTTTGAATGTGTCGTTTTAGTGCATCTTTCCTAATGTATAGATTACCGCAAATGTGGCATGTGTGAGTTTGGGTTTTGTGTACGGTGTTAATGTGACGTGTAAGTCTGCGGCTTTCTGTAAATACTTTACCACAGATAGAGCTGAGATAGATATTTTTCTGCAGAGTTGCCATAATGATAGAAACCAAAAAAATGTAGTGATGAAAAAGACTGGATTTAGATAATGGCTTGGTGATAGCTCAGTAATATTTCCAACACGCTTGTAGTTTCGGGTATTATATAATGTCTCGTGTGTGTAGATCCAATGGATAAGATATAGTGACCCTTATAAATATGTGTAGTCTTCCACTAGTTCCAGACTTTCAGAATCGTTGTATATACCGACTGTCAAACAGCTGTGAAGAAAAGACAACATCATTATAGTCCGACACAAAACATGCGCTAGTCATGCTGATAGCATATCTACAAAAATTATTTCATATCACATACATTGTTAGGACAAAATCAAAAGAAAAAAAAAAAGATTTGAGTTTATGATGTCACACCTAGTAAATTATTTCATTTTCTTTTTATCCTTACAGAGGGTCTTTTCCGTAACTATATTTTTATAGTGATGGTTAGCAACGCCTTCGTTCGTAATTTTGTTCTTTGTGCTATTTTATATTGTATGGCACAGAGTTGTACTATATTAGTGAGAAATGGTGACTATCTTTAATGGTCCCCACCACTTCATCATCATCATCAAGTGCCGTGCCGGCTGGCGTAGGCGTTCATGGCTCTCCACAGATCTCGGTCTTTGGTGTTCTCGATCAACTCTGCTGATGATATTCCTCCATGCCACCGTCTCAGTCCATCCAGCATCATTTCTCTTGGTTTGCCTCTGCCTCTCTTCCCCTCGATCTTTCCAGTTGTCACGATGTTCTCCAATGCCTCTCTTCTCATCACATGACCAAAGAAAGATGTTTGTCTCTTTCTTATTGTTGTATATAGTGTTCAAGTTTCATTAGCCTCTTTCAGGCAATCGTTGTTAGTTACTCTGGCAGTCCAAGGAATTCGCAACATTCGTCTTAAAAACCACATCTCTGTTGCTTCTAAGTTCTTCCTAATTTGTTCATTTACATTCCAAGATTCGCTGCCATACAGCAAAACTGGTTCTATATAGCATTTTAGTACTCTCTTTCTTACATTCATTGATAGCGGCTTATTGCATAAGATACTCTTCATTTTCTTGAAATGCTGTCTTTGCCTGCCCTATTCTGCTCTTAACCTCTTTTGTACATCTTCCATCTGATGTTATAAGTGCCCCTAGGTATTTAAAATTATCCACTTGGTTGAGAATTTCCCCTTCTATTTCTATGTCACATTTTGGCGTCCCCATTTTCTTTGATATTACCATTGTTACGGTTTTCTTGATATTCAAGGACAGTCCTTTCTGTGCACTCTCTGTTACTACACTGTCCAACAATTGTTGTAGGTCTGTTGCATTATCCGCTACCAATACTGTGTCATCTGCATAGCGTATATTGTTTATATTATATCCTCCGATTAGTATTCCTGGCTTCTCTTTGATCTCTCTCATTATTACTTCGCTATACAGGGAGAAGAGATCGGGTGACAAGACACACCCCTGTCGTACTCCTAGCTTTATCTGTTCGTAACTACCCTCTTTATTTCCCATTTTAATTGCTGCTACTTGGTTCCAGTATATATTCTTTATTATTCTTAAATCTTTCCCATCAATGTTGATATCTTCCAACATTTTAATCAGCTCATCATGTTTTACTTTATCAAATGCCTTAGTATAATCTATGAAGCATAAATATATGTCTCTTTGTTTCTCTATTGATCTTTCTATTAGTGTTCGTAATATATATATTGCATTGTTTGTACCCTTTCCTTCCATAAAACCATACTGTTCTTCACAAATTTCCATTTATATTTTCTTTCTTGTTCTTCTCATTATAATTCTGAGTAGAAGCTTAGTGACATGGTTTATGAGGTTAATTGTACGAAAATCTTCACAATCAATTGCTCCTGGTCTTTTTGGTATAGCTATAAATACATATTTCAGCATATCACTGGGTAAATATCCACTACTGTAAATATCATTCAACATTTTGGTTAATATATCTACTCCAAATTCTCCCAACACTTCTAATTCTTCTATTGTGATTTCATCTGGCCCAGCTGTTTTTCCTTTCTTCATATGTTTCATAGCATCAGCGACTTCTTCTTTTAGAATAGGTGGGCCTTCTAAGTTACTTTCTTCTGTTAATTCTTCCCTTTCTCCATTATATAATTCTCTTATATACTCATTCCACCTCTTCATTATAGCACCTTACTCCAATATAGTCTGTCCTGTTTTTGATTTCAAACACCCTGTATTTATTCTTATTTTTCTTCCTGTGAGCTCGCTGATTTGTCTGTACATACTTTTTTGATCTTTAATGGAATTTAATTCAATTTTCCCCACCACTTAGGGGTGAAAATATTTAGTGATGACCGATAGTTAGTGAGAAATTATGAAAGCATACATACCAATATTTTGTGCTAGACCGCTTGATGTCTTCCTTTCTTATACACCGCTCAATACCTTCGAGCTTTCAACCTTGTAAGCAATGGTCTCGCGATTTCACTTCTTGTAAGCAATTGTTTCGAAATTTCAATTCTTGTAACCAGTCAATAGTCTCGCTATTTTTCCGTGTCTGCAAATTTTCAGTCTGGAGAAAGGATAAAGATGAAATAACTAGGGACAGTAAAAATTTTACATACTGACTTTGACACCGCATAATTGAGTTTTATATAGATTTGACACATTTTGAAGAGAAAGAGTATTTTTAGATCGTATACATTAGTGATATACATTCATTTAATACATCAGTGACCACAGAGCATGACTATAGATTCTCATGTGTCAGCACATAATTTTTTCCCTCTGTAGAGTGAGCGGGATAATGTTCAGTACTGAATGGTTGAATACAGCATGTTTCCATACACTGCATAGAAAGAGGCTATGGTCGTAGACGCCTATATGTTACACTACAAATAGTAGAGACCTGATATGTACACCATAAGAGTTGATAATGAAGTAAGCCAATATCAGCCTATTAAGAGAGGTGTGAGACAGGGATGTGTAATGTCTCCAGATCTGTTTTCCCTGTACAGTGAAAATATTTTCAGAAATATTGAAAATATGGAAGGAATCAACATTGGGGGACGATGCATCAATAACATTAGATATGCAGATGATACAGTCTTGATTGCAGACAATGAACAGGATCTGCAAAATTTAGTAGATGCGGTTGTTACACACAGTGAACAACAAGGGTTAGAATTAAATTGTAAAAAGACACAGATTATGGTCGTCACTAGGAAGAACGAAATACCACAGTGTAATATACAAGTAAATGGGAATATTCTTCAACAAGTGAATAGGTACAATTATCTCGGAACAGTAATAACATCTGATGGGAGATGCCTTGAAGAGATTAGAACAAGGATCGCCATGGCAAAATTAGCCTTTAGCAAGATGAAAAACATACTGACCAATAAAAAGATGTCAATTGAAACGAGAAAAAGAGTGTTGAGATGCTACATAGAACCTGTACTTTTATATGGATGTGAAGCTTGGACAATGAGCAGCCAGGCTGAAAAACATCTGATGGCTGTAGAAATGTGGTTTCTGAGGAAAATGCAAAGAATACCATGGACAGCCAGAAAGACCAATGAACAAGTCCTTCAAGAAACAAATGAAGATCGTAAACTGATCAGAGACATTAGACGTAGACAGTCACAATTTTTTGGGCATGTTATGAGAAGAAATGATTTGGAGAACTTGGTGACAACTGGTAAGATCGAGGGGAACAGACCAAGGGGAAGACCTAGAAACAAGTATCTGGATGGCTTGGCCTTGTGGCATGGTCGAGACAGAAACACGGAACTGATCCACGACTCTGTTGATCGAGTGAGATGGCAGAACATGACCGCCCACGCTTACCGGCATGGCACATGATGGATGGATGGATATGTACACATACGTTTGTGCGTTCTAGAATCGGCGTGGGCCACGTGTCAATGAGGGACTGGTCGTCTTGGTTTGAATCTGTAGATGGACAAAATACTAATACATTGTAGTGAACATAGAAAGTATGGTTTAATGAAAAACATGTTTCATATGTACACAATTGGAATGCACCACAGCCGCTACCCTACCGGATTACAGCAGCTGATGTCTGTGAGTACAGACAATCACCCGGAATGATACTATTCAGTGCCAACCATCGAGGTGTGAGGCGTCATTTCTCCCCACGTTACTCGATGGTAAATGTGAAGCTGATGTTGATTACAACCGTCATTAGTATCTGTATTAGTATTCCTATATCGGGCCGGTATACCTTGCGGTGTATTCTTGTTAGTTGCCCCATGTAGCTTTTGAGTTATACGCTAGTGACAGCACTATACCGACTTGACGACCTGTAACAAGACAATATAGCACACACACACACAGAGCTACTTACCACTGTGGTCTATTCGCTGAGGTGTTTTCGATAGGTCTTGTTGCAAGTGTAGTGTCTTAAACCCGCCTTTGTGGTCCTTTTCATACAGAATGTATGGCTGATGCAACATAGAAAACATGTCTAAGCATGTTCAACCAGGTTTACCCGGTCATTACACTCTGCGTTATCCTCCGTTTTCCCCCCAAAGACATGTCTGAACACGTTCATGAACGGTTACTCCGTTGACATAGCCCCGTGCTGAGTAACCCAGTCGGTAAATTTCAGATGATGCTGGTGATGATGAGCTGATGATGATGATGATGATGATGATGATGATGATGATAATGATTTGTTTGTTGGTGGCGGTGGGTGATGCTGATGATGGTAATCCTGGTGACAGACACTACCGGATGGTCAGAAAGACATCAGCATGCTTGCCCAAGAAGCATGAATGTTGGGGCTGACTGCGACGTCCTGTGAATGCAATCCATTACAACTTGACTGTAGTATGTAATAGATAGACACAACTATAGTACGAGTGATAGCTTTGGTTGTGAGATGACACCCAATATTGAAGTTTCCTACGAGCGCGCACATGCGCGCGCACACAACCACAAATCTCACACACGCATTTCACCCCCATCGCCTCTTGACCCACCCATCCTTTTACTACCAGAAAACCTCTTCTACACCCACTCCACAACCACTCCCCAAATATTGAAGTTTTCCTACGAGCGCGCACATGCGCACGCACGCACGCAAACACTCACACACGGATGCGCGCACACACACACACACACACACACACACACACACACACACACACACACACACACACACACACACACAGATGTACTGATGGTACACATACATCAATCAATGTTGGTGCTGTCTGCAACGTCCTGTAAATGCATTGTATAAACAATGTTGGGACAGACTGCGACGTCCTATAATAGATAGACAACAAGCTGTTGATACACCCTCTTCATACGCCCCTGACCTGGTTGGCGTTCATTAAAAATGAGAATCGCAAAATTGCCCCAGGCTGGTTGACAATCCATTGAATGATGAGGTTGACTGCGACGTCCTGTAATTGGTAGCACACCCACGCACGCACACACGCCTACATGCGCGCACACATGTGCAGGGATGTCCTGATGGTACATGCGTACCAAACAATGTTGGGTCTGAATGCGACGTCCTGTAATTGATAGCACACACACACAGACGCGCGCGCACGCACACGACAGTACACCCACGCTTTGGTCGTCCTATAACACGGTAAACCATGGTGGCACACGACCAGCAAAACAATGTTGGGTCTGACTGCGACGTCCTGTAATTGATAACACACACACACAGAGACTCGCACACATATCCCGTGTGACTAAGTCATCAAGGCAAGTACGTATATACGCCTTAACCATTTGCGACAACCTACCTACAGCTATATAATTACATACATAAATACATACATATCTATTTATATTTAATATCTCAATCTATGTGTGTAATAGCTTCGCATAGGTATATGTTTATCTTTTCGGCACAAATATTCCCTTCACAGTTTTCTGATCGCTATCTACAATAAGCATTGAAGGTTGTCCATGTTAATTGACAATTCCGTAGGCTTTCTGCATGACCGGTATCGTTTAATCTTGTATGTCCGTCGCTGACTAGCCTTTGTATTTTTCTCGCGGTGGCGTGCTCGGTGAAGCGTCATTGGTTTCTTACGGGCAGGTAAACGGTAATTCAGGGGGAAGTTAGTGTGTAGAAGGGGGAAAATTCTGGTTGAGTCAAGGGACCGATTACTCTCCCCTTGCCATAATTTTATAATTAAGGGGTATAACTTTGCTGTTTAATAATATTACATATTTTAATGTATATCTTGATACTCTATGGTTTAAATTAATGGAGACTCGTAGGTTTTATTGACATACCTATTCTCCAATATACATACAAGAAATTTTGGTGATTAATTAAGGTTTGGGATTACCTTTTAATAAAATTATATGACTGTCTAGTATATTTTATAAACCAGATTTTCACCAAACGGTTAAAGGTTATACATGGGGTCGGGACTTCTGTTGAAGCGTACAAAAGTTTATTCATCATCCAATTATGGATCCTCGGGTTAGCTCGAGAGATGAAGTAAGTCAATTCTCTGTCATATTGACTTCGGTCTTTTTCATCGAAGGGTCGATATGACTGGGGGTCGCGCACACCGCACCGCAGACACACACACACACGCACACTTATATAAGTATTCCCACATACACGGTCTTTGCTTCGCTGTCTTTGAATGGTCTCGGAAGCGGTCGGGGGAAGCCAAGGCGGTCAGCGGAGGCACCTGTGTAATGGGCGGTCGGAAGGGGGTACCCGGGACCGGAAGTAGTCAATCGGAAATAGTCACCAGGACAACCAGACCCAAGAAATTTCCCGCCAATTTTTTGAAAATGTGGTCCGTTGTGGTCGTAAAATATGACGTTTTCTATGTGGTGATAGACTTTTTATATAGTAAAATATCGGTGGTTGCCACCACAAATGCTACTTAGTTAGGACCTGACATACTACTGTGGTTATTGTCACCGCAGAGATGGTGATTAAGTGTCACGTAGACGGTATGTGATACATGATTGTCACGTAGAAATAACAAGGTATATATAGGAGGGTTGTCACGGAGACAGTGTGGGGTATATAGGAGTGTCATGGAGACAGGTAGTTGTCTCACGGAGAGTCATCATCTATTGATGGAAGGTCTGGTGGGTACTTAAAGTACATCTGAGATATATTCTCAACAGTAAATTTTTGTACAAGTTTATAAGAACGGATGCGTTAGGCTCCAGTGCAATCTCAAACATGATTGCTCTACTGCAGTGAGGTAAATGGAAGACGGAAAAGACTAAGCTGAAGTTTAGTGGCCGATGTGTAACATGACACTAAAACATTTAATTTACCTTTCATCTCATCTTGCTTCTCGTATACCTTGCGGTGCCGAGGTGAAGCACAAACAGCGGTAGAGTGCTCGTTTATGGGCTTCGTGAATCGACATTCCCAGGGTCTCTGTCCACCGTTTACATGGTCGGCCTCTTCCTCTGGTTCCATTTGGAACATCATTGCTTGTTATGGTATTTTTGTTTTTGTTTTGCGCTCGCTCGCTTTGACCTCAGGCGTAGTCCATACACACTATAGTAGTGATTGACTGAATTTTGCGTGTGGATTAGTTTTCCCTATTAACAGTGTCCCTCGCCATCAGGCGAACCCACTGCGACTTCAGAGGTGCTTGTTGTGGTATACTGTAAGTTGATAGCCTAGTTATATGGCCGAACCATTTTAGTTGCTGTTTTATAATGAAATCTACTACTGCTGTCATCCTCAGGGTCATCATCCTGTGGCTTGCCGGCTGGAGTGGGCGATCATGCTTCTCCACAAATTGCGATCTCCGACGGCATGGATGAATTCTTGTGTTGACTCCTTTCCGTGCCACAACATAAGACTGTCAAGGATTTTCACACGCTGTCTTTCCCCTATCTTTGTTGTTGTTTATGTTGCATATCCCTTACAGGAAGTTGCAGTCAACAGCAGCATTTTTCAGTTGCTGTTGATGTACTAGGCAAGATTAGGCTCAGTAGTTTGCCATTACTTTCTGAGTGACCGGCTCAAATACCCCCTTTGTTTACAAACGCGGTGCGAACCGCTGCTGATTCTCGCGTAGTTGAGTTACTCACGAGAATATACGGGATTACGCTTTCATTTATAGCGCTGCTAAACTATATAATTATCTGTATCTCTTTCTTAAAAGAAAAAAAAAAACGAAAAAAGAAATCGGAAATTCTAATATCTCGAGCGCAACAAAGCACCGAGCGCAGTGTGTGGCCCAGACCACCATATTTCAACTGGCGGCAAGCACAGAGATGATAGTATTTCAGCAACCACCAACTTCACTCTGTGTTTTATATATCCGCGAAATAAATGACTTTGTATTCTGTCACGTGGAGCGATTCTTTCTGATAAAGAATTCACAGAACGGTATTAAGGATCAGAATATCTAGCCAGGTCGGAGGCGTTCTTCATAGATCTTACTCCCAAACATGCCTAGGTTAAATTCACGCAAAAGAAATTCGGGTAAGTTCCGGAGTTCTCAATGTCTCCACAGTGAAGGTTAGACGCAATGGATCCCCAATACTCTCTCTCTCTCTCTCTCTCTCTCTCTCTCTCTCTCTCTGTCTGTCTGTCTGTCTGTCTGTCTGTCTGTCTGTCTGTCTGTCTGTCTGTCTGTCTGTCTGTCTGTCTCTCTCTCTCTCTGTCTGTCTCTCTCTGTCTCTGTCTCTGTCTCTGTCTCTCTGTCTCTCTCTCTCTCTCTCTCTCTCTCTCTCTCTCTCTCTCTCTCTCTCTCTCTCTCTCGCCTTGATTGTACATCTTGTGAGACTTCTGTTCGTCTATATATTAATTTATCTTCCCACTAGTATCGCACTTACCAACAGTTCAGACGACACCAGATTAAGCAACCATGTTCTTGAAAATGTCAACAGCTTCACATACCTAGGAAGCAAAATGACAGGGGACTCAACATCAGAAATATTATCTAGAATCGCACTGGCATCTGGTGCCTTCAATAAACTGTCAAATATCTGGAAGTCAAAGTCACTCAGCCAACATACGAAACTTAAAATCTTCACCTCTTGTGTGATTCCAGTGCTAACGTGTGGATGTGAAAGTTGGAAATCAACGGTAGCTTTAGATAAAAAAATTAGACAATTTTGAGAACAAATGTCTTAGAAGAATTCTAAACACCCAGTGGACAGATTTGAAAACCAATGCGCAAATAAGACAAGAGACTAAGTAAGATATTGTATCCAATTTTATAAGAAAACGCCGTTGGAACTACATCGGCCATGTACTCAGAATGGACAAGACAAGACTTCCCTACCAAACCCTCATATAGTCACCAGTAGGGAAAAGAAAACGGGGAAGACCAAGAGAGACCCTGCGTAGAACCATCATCAGAGAAGGCTCATTCAACGGCTAAGTGAACATCCAGGATCTACAACAGGTAGCAGCGAACCGCCAGACATGGAGAGCTATGACTTCTGCCCTATGCGCCGACTTAGGCTCAAGAGGAAAGACTAACTAACTAAGTATCGCAGTCTATCGTTTTGGCAGACGATAGTTTCTTACGAAGTGCTTCTAACAAGGCACAATAACTACATCTAATGGGGTAGTGAATGTTATACCTCTTAATAGCACACAATTTGTTCTGAATTGTTGAACCCTTGTGTTGCTCCTGCAGCATGATCCCCTTCTCGGTCTGCCTAGTTTATTTCAGAGGAAAGTTAATTCCAACACATATGGTACAAGCCAAGCTGCAGAATCTGCCATATCAGCAAAACAATGCTCGAACTGTCAGCCTGTCGGCGCTTCGATCTTATACCAGTTTCTGACTAAGGTTTAGGGTCTGCTCTGCCCTGCCATAACATTTCATCTTTGTGGTGCATTTTCTCTGCCTAGGATTGATTGATTGATTGATTTAGGAACCGACATCACAGCATTCGGGACATTCCCTAGGATAAGGTATGTACCCTCCTATATCGTCCTTCTGCTGTTGGGGTGTCAGGTTTAGTGAGCGCCGCCTAACATTCGGCGCTAACAGAAAAGGTTGTGCTATCCACTGTCTTACGGTAGCTCAGTCATATCTGACTAAGACTTTAGACCAACACAGTACTCAATAACGAGTATCAAAGAGTGTGACAGACATTACATGATTAATATTGAATTTAAAGTAGTGTTTAAAGGCGAAACAAATCGACTACATTGAAGGGTCATCTCGTTTATTTTTATGTCCGCTCATGATCCTTTTCGCATTTTCATAAGAAAACAAACACAATTATGTTGCCAGTAGATGTTTTCTCAGATTGCCTGCTTTTTGTCCTTACGTTTCAATCAATCAATAAATCTGGTGCCGTCTCCGCGGTGAAGGTTTGCCACATGGATGGAAAGTTATTCAATCTCAGAAGGCTAAAAGCTAAAACCAAAACTAATAGCGACACTATCAGCTTCTGTTTGCTGACGATTGCGCTCTATATGCCAACTCAGAGGCAGACATGTAACACGATGTTTTAGCTTTCTCATGAGCCTGTGCCAACTTTGGGTTCAATATTACCTTGGAGAAGACTGTAGTTATGTACCAGCCAGCTCCAGGGAATAATCACACCGTGCCGAATGTAAAGGTGAATGGTCATAGACTAAGTGTTGTGGACAAATTAACCTATCTTAGCAGCACTGTGTCACAAGCTGCCACAACTGATGACAGAGTGAATGCAAGAATCTCCGAGGCCAGCTCGGTCTTTTGCAGACTGTACAAGAATATGTGGGACATAAATGGAATAAACCTGAAAACAATGCTGAAAGTCTACAAAGATGTCGTATTAACCACACTTCTATATGCTTGTGAAACCTGGACTGTTTACCAACGACTCATCAGGAAATTAAGCCACTTCCACACAGTCTGTCCTAGGAAGCTATTGAAGATTAAATGGCAAGACAAGATCCCAGACACTGAAGTTCTATGCCCAATACCAACACTCTACTAATGAAGAATCAGATTCGCTGGACTGATCACTTGACTCGCATGCCAGATCACAGGCTCCCTAAACGAATTTTTTTACGGCGAGCTGCGTTGTTGTAAACGCTCCCAAGACGGTCAGAGGAAACGCTTTAAAGACACTCCGAAGCTCTCACTGAAAGTTTTGGAATTTATCACGACACTTAGGCGATTACTGCCAAAGACCGAAATTCGTGGCGTACATCATTCATCATCATCATCATCATCATCATCATGTGTCATGTTTTACCATCTCACTCGATCACTAGATTCGTGGATCAGCTCTGTGTTTCTGTCTCGACCATACCACAAGGCCAAGCCATCCAGATACTTGCTTCTAGGTCTTCCCCTTGGTCTGTTCCCCTCGATCTTACCAGTTGTCACCAAGTTCTCCAAATCATTTCTTCTCATAACATGCCCAAAAAATTGTGACTGTCTAGTCTAAAGTCTCTAATCAGTTTACGATATTCATTTGTTTCTTGAAGGACTTGTTCATTGGTCTTTCTGGCTGTCCATGGTATTATTTGCATTTACAGCAATACTAAAACCCATATTATTACAGCACTTCTACTACAGCACTACTACTAGTGTTACAGCACTTCTACAAGCCATATAATTACTGCATTTCTACAAATCACATTATTACAACATTTCTGCAAGCCATATTGTTACAGCACTTCTACAAGCCATATTATTAAAGCACTTCTACTGGCCATATTATTATTGCACTTCTACAAGAAATATTATTGCAGCACTTCTACAAGCCATATTATTACAGCACGTATACAAGCCATATTATTGTAACACTTCTACAAGCCATATTATTACAGTACTTCAACAAGCCATATTGTTACAGCACTTCTACAATCCATATTATTACAGCACTTCTACAATCCATATTATTACAGCACTTCTACAATCCATATTATTACAGTACTTCTACAAACCATATAGTTACTGCATTTCTACAAATCACATTATTACAACATTTCTGCAAGCCATATTGTTACAGCACTTCTACAAGCCATATAGTTACTGCATTTCTACCAATAACATTATTACAACATTTCTGCAAGCCATATTGTTACAGCACTTCTACAAGCCATATTATTAAAGCACTTCTACAAGCCATATTATTACAGCACGTATACAAGCCCCCTTGGTCAACATCGGCGACGTGGAGAGGGGGAACCTGTTACTGGGCAACAGCTGGTTCTCCGATTTCCATTGCCCAGGCTTGTGCCCTGAAGAGGTCACTTCAGCACCGCGTAAAGCGGTGACACAACACGGGAAGTAGCATTTGCCGGTTATAAGTCTTAATGCTCGATTGGCGTAGAGCAAGGCGCCAGGGGCTACTTCCGACGGTGGGAGAGATCATCGTATCTCACTAGACAGCTACCGCCCGCCTAAGCTGGGCAGCCCCCAGTCAATAAGGTGTTGTCTCGCCACGGTTCATCTGCTCCTGAGGGTGTGTGGAGCTTAGGGGGAAATCCTGACACATGGACCGCAATCTATACACCTAACAGCAAGAAAAAAACAAAACAACCGGCCCTAAGGCTGGGAACATGGAACGTAAGAACCATGACCCCTGGCATCTCAGACGATCTAAATGAGATTGTGGATGCCCGCAAAACTGCAGTGATAAACAACGAACTGCTAAGACTGGGGATAGACATTGTCGCCCTGCAAGAGACCAGACTCCAAGAATCTGGAAGCATCAAGGAGAGGGACTTCACTTTCTACTGGCATGGCAAGCCGTGCGGAGAGACCAGGGAGCATGGAGTTGGCTTCGCTATCAGAAACAAGCTGCTCAATTCCATCATACCACCAAGTGATGGCACTGAAAGAATATTGAAGCTCCAACTCCAGACAGAGGCAGGCCCAGTTAGTATTATAAGCGTTTACGCCCCAACACTAACTGCAGCATCAGAATCTAAAGACAAGTTCTATGACGACCTTAGCAAAGAAATCAGTGAAACACCAGAGAAACAACATCTTTTTATCCTGGGGGATTTCAATGCCAGGGTTGGCTCTGACCACGAATCTTGGCCTTCATGTCTAGGACAGTTTGGCGTTGGGAAGATCAATGACAATGGACAACGTCTCTTGGAATTCTGCAGCCACCATAATCTGTGCGTGACCAACACCTTCTTTGACACGAAACCTCAACACAAGGTGTCATGGAGGCACCCCAGATCAAAGAACTGGCACCAACTCGACCTGGTGCTCACTAAACGCAGCAACCTCCGCAATGTACGGATGACTCGCAGCTATCATGGTGCTGACTGCGACACCGACCATTCACTCGTCTCCAGCAAGGTGAAGATAAAGCCCAAGAGAATCTACAGAAGCCGAACAGAAGGAAGACCACGCATTGACACCAGTGGCACCCAAAATAAAGAGAAGGTCAACAAATTCATGCAGGCTCTAGCGGATACTCTGCCCGGCCCCACAGACGGAGATTCCACCGAGAGATGGAGTCATTTTCGCGACACCATCTACAATACAGCACTATCAACATTTGGCAAGAAGCAAACTAAGTCAACCGACTGGTTTGAAGCACACTCTGAAGAGATGCTCCCAGTCCTGGAGATAAAGAGACATGCATTCTCGATGTATAAAACATCACCTTCAGAGAAAACACTGCAGGCATTGCGAACGGCCAGAAATAGAGTACAACAGATGGCAAGAAGATGTGCGAACAGGTACTGGCTACAGCTCTCTGCTCAAATTCAAACTTGTGCAGACACTGGAAATATAAGAGGAATGTATGAGGGCATCAAGCAAGCTGTCGGTCCATCAAAAAATAAGATGGCCCCTTTACGATCAACTGAGGGGGTAATCATAAAAGATCGAGCGAAACAAATGGATCGCTGGGTAGAACACTACTCAGAGCTATACTCAGTGGATAACACTGTCAGCGAAGAAGCTCTGGAAGCCATCGATCAACAGTCCGCCATGCATGCCTTGGATAACGAACCTTGCCTCACAGAAATCAGCGAAGCACTAGACTCTCTCAAATCCGGCAGGCACCTGGAAAAGATAGTATTCCACCTGAAATTTTAAAATGTAGCAAAGAAACAATCATCCCAGAACTGTATGCAATATTACAGCTCTGCTGGAGAGAAAAATCAATACCACAAGATATGAAAGACGCAAACATCGTTACCCTTTATAAAAACAAAGGCGACAGAAGCGACTGCAACAACTATCGCGGCATTTCCCTTCTCAGCATTACAGGCAAGATTTTTGCCAGAGTAATCCTTAAAAGATTACACATTCTTGCTGAAAGAATCTACCCCGAATCGCAGTGCGGATTTAGACCCAACAGGTCCACCATCGATATGATTTTCTCACTCCGGCAGCTCCAAGAGAAGTGCAGAGAACAGAGGAAGCCATTATATATAGCCTTCATCGACCTCACAAAGGCATTTGACCTCGTGAGCAGAAGCGGCCTTTTTAAGGTCCTTGAAAAGGTTGGATGTCCACCCACCCTTCTTAGTCTCGTGAAATCATTCCACGAAAACATGCAGGGGACCATTTTATTTGACGGCTCAACATCCCAGTCATTCAGCATCAGCAGCGGAGTAAAGCAGGGATGCGTGCTTGCTCCTACACTCTTTGGTATCTTCTTTGCTGTTCTCTTAAGGCAAGCATTTGGGACTGCCACTGAAGGCATATACCTCCACACAAGATCTGATGGCAAACTTTTTAACCCATCAAGACTCAAGGCAAAGACCAAAATAAGACCAAGATGCGTAAGAGAACTACTTTTTGCAGATGATGCAGCACTGACTACTCATACTGCAGAAGATCTCCAAAGGCTCATAGATCGTTTTGCAGCTGCCTGCAAAGACTTTGGGCTCACCATTAGCCTAAATAAAACACAGGTGATGGAACAAGATGCTGATGCGCCTCCGTCAATCAAAATCTCTAATTATGAATTGAAAGTCGTCCACGATTTTGTGTATCTGGGATCGACAATATCAGATAATCTTTCATTAGAGACAGAAATCGACAGACGCATTGGAAAGGCAGCCACAACATTTTCCAGGCTAGCTAAAAGAGTTTGGGAGAATAATAGACTAACAGAGCGTACAAAAGCTCAAGTATATAAAGCTTGTGTTGTTAGCACACTACTCTACGGGTCTGAATCCTGGACCCTGTACTCAAGACAGGAAAGGAAGTTGAATTCCTTCCACATAAGATGTCTGAGACGTATCCTGGGCATAACATGGAAAGACCACATAACAAACAAACAGGTGCTTGAAAGAGCAGATATTACCACAGTGCACACCCTCCTCAAGCAGAGACGCCTCCGGTGGTTGGGCCACGTATCTCGAATGGAGGACGAACGTATTCCCAAAGATCTCCTTTACGGAGAACTAGCCACAGGAAAGAGGCCAACCGGAAGACCCCAAATGCGATATAGGGATGTGTGTAAACAAGATATGAAAACCATTGGAATAGATCCAGACACGTGGGAGAGAGTTGCAACAGACAGATGCTCCTGGAGAAGAGATGTACGAAACGGACTGGTGCTCTTTGAGCGCAATCAGATCCAAAAAACTGAGGAGAGACGGCACAGGCTCAAAGAGCAGTCACTTACTGCGGGACTTGCCTCGTCTCACAGATGCGGAAACTGTGACAGAGATTGTCATTCTCGAATTGGACTATACAGTCACCAGCGGTGCTGCCAGGCACCTCCCAAGCGGCACAACTCTATAGTCCTTCAGGACTGAAAGAGGCCTACTACTACTACTATACAAGCCATATTATTGTAACACTTCTACAAGCCAGATCATTACAGTACTTCTACAAGCCATATTGTTACAGCACTTCTACAAGCCATATTATTACAGCAATTCTACAATCCATATTATTACAGCACTTCTACAAGCCATATTATTACAGCACTTCTACAATCCATATTATTACAGCACTTCTACAAGCCATATTATTACAGCACTTATATGAGCCATATTATTACAGCACGTATACAAGCCATATTATTACAAACATTCCACAAGCCATATTATTACAACACTTCAGATCATTTTTCTGTACAGGTTGGACCCTTAAATTCAAACAGTGGGTGTCTGATGTGACGAGCGTGCTGGATCGGCCGACCACCGCTTTAACTGTGTACGCCATTGGGGTTTTCTTCAGTGCTCTTGCCAGAAAACAGGTCAAACGGGTCTTTAAAGTTATGGAGTTTTTGGGGGTGAGTAGAGACAGGAACAACTAGGGTTAGAACTGAATGTCCAGGAGACACAGATTATGGTCGTCACTGGGAAGAAGGAAGTACCACAATGTGATATACGAGTAAATAGGCGTATTCTTAAGCAAGTAAATTGATCAGTTATCTCGGCACAGTCATAACATCTGATGGGAGATGCCATGAAGAGATTAGAACAAGAATTGCCATTGCGAAGGTAGCCGTTTGCAAGATGAAAAACATACTGACCAATAAAAGGATATCAATTGAAACGAGAAAAAGAGTGTTGAATTTCTACATAGAACATATACTTTTGTACGGATGTGAAGCGTGGACAATAAGCAGTCAAGCTGAAAAACAGCTGATGGCTGTGGAAATGTAGTATCTTAGGAAAATGCAAAGAATACCATGGGCAGACAGAAAAATCAATGAACAAGTTTTTCAAGAAACTAATGAAGATCGTAAACTGATTAGAGTCATTAAACGTAGACAGTCAACATTTTTTGGGCATGTTTTGAGAAGAAATAACTTGGAGAACTTGGTGACGACTGGCAAGATCGAGGGGAAGAGACCAAAGGGAAGACTGAGAAGTAAATACTTGGATGGCTTGGCCACGTGGCACGGTCGAGACAGGAACACGGAGCTGATCCACGACTCTGGTGATCGAGTGAGATGGCAGAACATGACCGCCCACGCTTATCGGTATGGCACGTGATGGATGGAGAGACAGGTCGAATGGATTACATTGGTTAAAGTGAAACAGGCAGAATTATTCGTTGTAGTTGAAAAGGATTGTCTGATTGGTTAGTTGAGTTCCTCGACAGTTGATTGGTCGGTTCAAGAAGAGGCGGTTAATTGGTTGGTTTGAAACAGAGATGCTGATTGACTGAAGGTGTGATAGATACATAAATGCATCAGTTGATTGTTTAGTTGGTTGAATGGCTGATTAGTTGGTTGGCTGATGGACAGGAGGACGAGTTGATGGATTTGTTTGAAACATATATGCTAATTTGTTGAAAGCGAGTAAACGCATTAATTCATAAGCGTAAATTTGTTGTTGATTGGTTGGTAGTTTCTTGTTTGGTTGATTGGTTAGTTCAGTGGTTCTCAACCTTTTTTGGCCCGTGCCCCACTTCACCATATTTTCAGAACATCACCCCCCCCCCCCCTTTCGTATTTCCTACCTTAATATTTGGCTCGTGCCCCCCTTCACCATATTTTCAGAACGTCATTCCCCCCTTTCGTATTTCCTACCTAAAATTCCCCCTCCCACACCTACACATTATACGTAATAATGGAAGCACATACTAAAACAAGTCTAGACGTCCACATAAAACGTGATTTGTGGGTCTACTTACTTTATAAAATGAATTTTAGAAGGGTGGGACGTACAGAACCGTAAAGTATGAGGGAAAAACAAGATCAAGTAATCGGTTCTTGTATTAACGCGATCTTGAAATAATTTTCATTCCACCTCTGGAAACCACAAAATTCCTCCCTGGGGGGGGGGGGGGGAATTTCCCACCGGTTGAGAACCACTGGGTTAGTTGATTCATTAGTTGAATGGTTGGTCGGTCAGTTGGTTTGAAGTGAAGCAAACGAGCGACTGACTAGAAAAGAAACAGAGCTTTCGATTGAAGGCGTAATGTATTTACTGTTTAGTTGAAGATACAACGGCCATTCTGACTGGTTATAGGTGAACATGCAGAGATAACGTCCAACTGGTTGGAGATGGAACGGACAAATTGATTACTTGGAGGTGAAACATACTGGCATAGGTGATTAGTTGGTTGATTAAAAAGGAAAAAAAAAAGAAAAAAAACAAACAGACAGGCTGATTGGTTGGAAATTAAAAAGAAATAATGATTGGCTCGAGTTGAGAGAGGCTGAATATTTTTCGTTTGTTTATTTTTATTCATGTAGTGTTCCCCCCCCCCCCCAACTCACTTGACTGAATTTTGCATGTGGATTAGCTTTCCCTATTACCATTGCCCCTCGTCATCAGGCGAACCAACTCAAACTTCAGAGGTATTTCTAATTTGCTTCCCTGAGTCAAGGACGCGAAGTCAACATTTTAGTCCAACTGTCCGGTGTAGGGATTTTAACCCCTTACCTCAGCATAAGCAAACTGTATGTTTAGCTGAATTATTGGTGCGATATGAGCCAGAAAGGTTGCATGCGTGGAAGTGATTGGTTTAGTGAGAACCAAACAGACTCTTCATTCATAAGTGTTACCTTAACCTCAAATATTGCCTTTTCATAATTTCAACCGAAGCTTGCAGTTCAAACCCCAAACGGTTTCAATGACAACTTCATGGCGGCGTTCGTGTTCATCTTCGTGTGGCTGGACATCATGATGTTTACTAAGTGCGCAAGATGGCTGAGACACTTTACCAGCAGGGCATGGAGGTAATCAATTCAACTCGCTGTAGACTAAACCAATTCCCCTCGTGGTGGTTGGCCGCATCAGAATATGATAGAATGTTCATGGACGTTTTTGTTGTTGTCCCAGGCGGTTGTTACATTTATGTTAGAGTCAAAGTTAGTGGCCTGTCCTTTATAGGACGTTGCAGTTAACCCCAGCTTTTATTGGCTGTTTGTGATGTACTATGCAATATTAGTTCAGTAGTTTTCATTCTATTAAAGTCGATAAAACAAAGAAATTTGAAATATTTTGGTCTCGTGAACGTCATGAAAGTTTGGAGAGAACAATAATTTAGGGGTATATGCCTGGGTTCGCTTTAAGAGTGATCATCGCAATACAAGGACAGATACATTAAAATTAACAACATGGAACCTTGGGACGTTAAATGACGACGACGAAAAATTAGAGAACATAAAACAAGAAATAGAAAGAGAAAAAAATAATATTCTAGGGATGTGTGAAACGAGATGGACAGGAGCAGGCATCAAGATAGATGAAGATTTTAAGATTATTTATTCTGAAGGTGAAGATCGACAAAGGGGAGTGGCTATTATTTTTGACCGGAAAACATCAAAATCTGTTCAAGGATATCGGGCCGTGTCGGACAGAGTTCTACTAGTTAAATTGAGTGGCAGACCTTTTAGCATAAATGTTATTCAAGTATATGCCCCAACAGGAGAATCCAGTGAAGATAGTGTAGAGGAATTTTATAATGACATAGAGTCTGCCTTAAAGAAATGTAAAAATTCAGAAATAAACATCATAATAGGAGACTTCAATGCAAAAGTAGGAAATCAAGGTGATAGATACACAATAGAAAACTATGGTTTAGGAGAGAGAAATGAAAGAGGATACAGACTCGTAGAGTGGGCAAAAGAACAGGAAATGATTGTAGGAAACACCTGGTTTAAGCAAAACCCTGGAAGAATATGGACATGGAGGAGTCCTGATAGCAGGATCAGAAACCAGATTGACTACATTCTGATTAGCAGAAGATTTAGAAACGCACTAACAATAGCAAAAACAGTTCCCAGTGCTGATTGCTATAGTGACCACAGACTACTTACAGGAACACTGAGGATAAAGTTGAAGAAAGTCAAATATATAACAGGAAACACTAAATATGATTTGTGTACATTGAGTAATGACAAGGAAATACAAAACAAATTCAACATAGAAGTACAGAACAGATTTGATATTTTGTCTGATCTAGAGATATTATTCCAGGATGTGGATGATCAATGGGAAATGTTGAAGAATTCAATCAGTTTGGCTGCAGAAACAACTATTCCAAAATTAAAGAAGGTGGGTCGTAAGAAATGGATGACAGAAGAAATTTTACACCTGATGGAAACAAGAAGATTCAACAAAAATAATTCTGCCAAATATGAAGAAATTCACAGACAAGTCAGAATATCATGTAAGGAGGCAAAAGAAGCATGGCTTGAGGAAAACTGCTTAGACATTAAAAATACAACACAACGGTCAAAATACCACATTAGTGCACAAAAGAATTCAGGAACTTACTAATAAAAGAACAAGTACATCAACAGGCTGTCTAAAAACTAAAGATGGCAAAATCATAATAGAAAAAGATAAGATTCTACATGTATGGACAGATTATGTGAAAAACCGTTATAATGATAACAGAGAGGAACAGTATGATATTAGATTTAATAATGAAGGGCCGCCAATTTTGAAGATGGAGGTTCGAAATGTTCTTAAGCATATGAAATCTGGCAAGACCCCGGTGCAGATAACATCACAACAGAAATGATTAAAGCTTTAGAAGAATTTTGACTAGATCAAGTCACCAGACTGCTGAACACATTATATGATACTGGAGATATACCTTCTGAATTGTGTAACTCTATATTTATTGCAATCCCAAAGAAATCAGGAACCTTGGAATGTGATCAATATAGAACAATTAGTATAATGAGCCACATCACAAAGATTTTGCTATGAATTATCATGCAAAGAGTGAGGAAGAAAATACAACCTGAAATAGGGGAAGAACACTGTGAGTTTGTAGAAGGAAAGGGTACAGTAAATGCTGTGTATATGCTGCGAACAGTTACTGAACGTTCTATAGAAGTAAACAAAGATATACAACTTTGCTTTATTGACTACACAAAGGCTTTTGATAGAGTTAGACACATCAACATGGTAGATATGCTTGTAGATCTACAAATTGATGGGAAAGACATTAGACTTATAAAAAACAAATATTGGAAACAACAAGCTGCCATAAGATTGATAATGAAGTGGGACAATATCAACCTATTAAGAGAGGTGTTAGGCAGGGATGTGTAATGTCTCCAGATATTTGTTTCCCTATACAGTGAAAATATTTTCAGGAATGTAGAAAATATAAAAGGAATCAGCATTGGAGGACGAAACATCAATAACATTATATATGCAGATGATACAATATTGATTGCAGACAATGCAAAAGATCTACAACAATTAGTAGACGCAGTTGTTGTACACAATGAGCAGCTGGGGTTAGAATTAAATTGTAAGAAGACACAGGTTATCGTCGTCACTAAGAAGAACGTAGTACCACAATGCAATATACAAGAAAATGGGAATATTCTTCAACAAGTGAATCGGTAGAATTATCTCTGAACAGTCATAACATCTGATGGGTAATGCCTTGTAGAGATTATAACAAGAATCGCCATGGCGAAAGTAGCCTTTACAAGATGAAAAACATTCTGACTAAATAAAAGATGTCAATTGAAACGAGATAAAGAATGTTGAGGGGATACATAGATTCTGTTCTTTTGTATGGATGTGAAACTTGGAAAATGTGCAGTCAAGCTGAAAAAGATCTGATGGCTGCAGAAATGTGGTTTCTGCGGAAAATGCAAAAAATACCATGGACAGACAGAAAAACCAATGACCAGGTACTACAGGAGACAAATTAAAATCTTAAATTGATCAGAGAAATTAGACGTAGACAGTCAACATTTTTGGACATGTTATGAGAAGAAATGGATCTGGGAACTTAGTGACAACTAGCAAGATCGAAGGGAACAGACCAAGAGGAAGACCGAAAGGAAAATACCTGGATGGCTTGGCCACATGGCATGGACGAGACAGGAACACTGAGCTGATACACGACGCTGGTGATCGAGTGAAATGGCAAGTCATGACCGCCCACGCTTTCCGACATGGCGCATGATTGATTGATATGCTTGGGAAGAGTGGAAGAGGAAGGCCAAAGAGAAGATGGGTGCAGGATGTTGCTGATGATATTCAGAGGGAGTATCGGACGCGGGTCGTCTTGCTTATGACCAAGAAGTTTTCTGGTAGGTTGTTAAGGGTGCGAGATTCTGAAAAGGACATGCTACTGAATGAATGAATGAGTTTACAATTCGGTTGGAGTCTGTTGACAATGAAATACTTAAAAACATGTGCAGGAAACATGACCAGCCTGTGCTTAAGACTCCAAAGTGCTTATATTAATTAGTGAGTTAGTAAGTAAGTTAGTTAGTTAGATAACTGTTTAGTTAGTAAGTTAGTTTGTTAGATAATTGTTTAATTAGTTATTTTGATTGTTAGATAATTGTTTAGTTAGTAACTGATTGATTGATTGATTTATTGATTGATTTAGGAACCGGCTTGCGAACGCGGTCTGTGAGCCCGTATACCCGGGTTCGAAACACGGCGGTGCTGGTTTTTTCGAAAAAAGTATAGAGGCCGGTCGTTCAGAAAGCAATGGCAAACTACTGAACGTAACACTTGCCTAGTACATCAACAGCAGCTGAAAATGCTGGTGTTGACTGCAACGTCCCGTAAGGGATACGCAACACAATTTTTTTTTTTTATCACAGCATTCGGGGCATTCCCATAAGCACTCCGTCCCCATCCTCAGCAGCCACCGAAGAGTTCCAACACTAATAGTACCAGTAGCAATCTGATTATATGTCCGTCTCGCCTTTCCTCTGAGCATTGATCGTCGGCCAGATCCCCTCGTCACCCTTCGTTGTCGCATTCTTGCCAGACCATGGTGATCCATTTGCTCCTCCGAGGTGTACACGTGCTCCGACAAGGCCGCAACCACGTCTGCCTTATCATGCATCAATACTCCACCAAGTTTTGCAGAGCCAGCCAGTCTGGTCCGCCTGTTCATTCCTCAGCACACCAGCATGCCCCGGAGAAAAGATACAGACGATGCTTGTCACCTGTGACTTCCGAAGCGAAGCAAGCCACTCTGCACGAAGCTTGCCTGTCCTCATCCTGCTCAGCATGCTTTCTGAGTCAGTTACAATCACGATGTGTGTGTGTGTGTGTGTGTGTGTGTGTGTGTGTGTGTGTGTGTGTGTGTGTGTGTGTGTATCGTATTCTACATCCAGCGGAAAGCTGCACTGACCACCTCCACCTCCATTCTTAAGCTAGATGTTGTGGTATCATATGCCAGACTCTCCTGCACCAAACGGTGACCATTAGCTTTTGCTAAGAACCCCTAGGCACCTTTCCTGTCTCTCAACATCGAACCATCTGTGTATATAATCACATCACCCGGTCGAGCATTATCCTGAATTAATTGTTGGATTTCCACTTCCGTGGCCCCTGCTGGCCACTCCCTGCACTCCCGGCTCAATGTGATTATAACTTTACACACGTCTGACTGCTCCGCTGGCACTCTGACCCACTCCTCTCCACGTCTAATATTTTCCAAGGGGCACACCTGTCTGATCGTATCCTCCGCCTGAGCCATCCATGATTTCCCTCTTATCACTCGCTGACCCTTAACTGCGTCCAGCGCCTCATGCAACGGGTGATCTGTGTCAGCAACAACTCTGATGTATGCCTTCGCCTGCATCACCTTGAGCCTACCAGCAACAGTCGGCAAACCAAGGATGTAACGCATACACACTACTGGGGTGTCTCTGGTGCATCCCAGAATGACGCGCATAGCTTCGTTCTGTATGCGCTCTAATTTCACCAATTAGTAACTTAGTTTGTTAGATAACTGTTTAGTTAGTTATATTGTTTGTTAGATAAATGTTTAGTTAATAAGTTAGTTTGTTAGATAACTGTTTAGTTAGTTATTTTGTTTGTTAGATAACGAGTTAGTTAGTTAATTAGTTAGCTAGTGAGTGAGTGCCGGTCTCTCTGGCTGTGGGGCTACAACACTTTCTCTCTGTAATCCCGTTTATCACGCAGAGTCTCGTAGCAGAGCGAGAGCTGAGGCGGTTCGACCCCCGCTCGTGACTTGCGGGATACTGAGCCGGCCGCTCAGAAAGCAATGGCAAACTACTGAGCGTAATCTTGCCAAGAGATCAACATACAGCTGAAAGATGCTGGTGTTGACAGCTAAGTCCTGTAAAGGATATGCTTAAAAAAAAAAAAAAAAAAAAAAAAAAAAAAGTGAGTGAGTGAGTGGGTTAGATAAAGATTTAGTTAGTTAGTTAGTTAGTTAGCTAGCTAGTTAGTTAGTGGGTGAGTGAGTGAGTGAGTGAGTGAGTGAGTGAGTGAGTAAGATAACGACTTATGTAATTAGTTAATGGGTGAGTGGGTGAGTGAGTTAGATAACGATTTAGTTAGTTAGTGGGTGAGTGAGTGAGATAATGATTTAATTAGTGAGTGAGTGAGCGAGCGAGCGAGTGAGTGAATGAGTGATACAGAAGCCAAAAACAGTGAGATTTCATGCCTGGCAAATTCCGCTGCATCTCATCAGAGTTATATATCATTGATTTTCACATTGCCGTCTTGACAGACGATAGTTTGTTACATTGTGCTTTAAAAATAGGCACGACAGCTACACTTCTATATAGTACAAAACCTGGGCTGAATTGCCCATGCAGCATGATCTCTCTCTCTCTCTCTCTCGACCTGTCTACTTTACTTCAGAAGCTGTCGTATCAGCAAAACAATGCTCTAATTATCTGCCTGTTGAAACTTCGATTAGTCGGACTCCCTGGCCTAGGGATTAAGGACTTTGTTCGCAATCCCGTATACTCTTGTACGAAACACAACTGCGCGAGATTCGGCAGCGGATAGCGTCGCGTGGTTACTTACGGAACTATGTGACCTGGTCGTTCAGAAAGCAATGTCAAACTACTGAACGTAAAACTTGCCAAGACATCACCAGCAACTGAAAAATGCTGGTATTGACTGCAATGTCATGTAAAAGATGTGCAAACAAAAAAGAAGCTTCGATTATAGGCCAAACCCGATACCCCACACTGTACCAACGGATTCGGGCGAAGAAGCGCAGTTGGGAGGGTACAAGCCTCACCGTGGTGCGAGACAATTCAACCTGAAGACTAAACGTCGTGGTAGGGCAGAATATGTCCTAAGGCTTTGTATATAACATATGAAGTGAATAAATTAATAATACTTTAGCTGAAACAATTAAAACGCATAGTCAGAGGTATTTTTCAAACGTAGACCAACTGTTATCCTCACGGTTCTTTCAAATTTAGCATGAACTCTTTCTGTTTGCATAAAACATCCAAAGTATTATTCATTTCATATGATATATAGCTCTGCAGTATGCACCTGACGTGATGCAGCGAAATATGTCAGGCAAGAAATCGTGCAGCATATTGTTTGTGGCTTCTGTGATTAAATTCACTAAGGCAATGCATTATTTTGAAAAACTTAATGGTGAACTTTGCCTTTTCCACAGTTACGCCTTGAAAGTAAAGCACCAATGAAGGAAGTAGAAAACAAAGAATTAAATTAAATCTCTGAGTAGGAGTGCATGCACAAGAGATCGGCCATATTTTGTGAAGTTTTCTTGTTTCAGATGGGAGAAATAGTCGTGCACAAAGACGCATATGTCAACTGAAGATTACATACATTGATATAGGTCTTATTTTTATAGTCCATGCCGTGTGGCATTGGTTATCATATCTGCCAAAAGCCTTCTTTCTCGCGTGTTGCCAATAATTTCTGTTAGTGATGTTCCTCTACACCATGATGTCAAACTGCCCAGCATCCTCTTTCTTGATCTCCCTGTGCCTCTTCTGCCCTCCAGCTTTCCCTTTGTAACGACACACTCCAGCCTTCTCCTACTCATGAGACGCCCAAAGAATGTAGTCTGTCTTCTTCTGATGGAGAAACCAGATCTCTTTGTGAGTTAACTTCTTTCAAGATATCTTCATTACTCTTTCTATCCTCCCATGGAAGTCTTGTCATTCGTCTATAAAACCACATCTCCGCAGCTTCCACACAATCCCACACTTGTTTACTAATTGTCCATGATTCTCTTCCGTATATCATCATTAGCTCAATTGGTGGGCGGGAGGGGGATACATAATGTCGTCATAAGAATGTTCTAATTTTTTAACAAAATAAATGATGTTACGAATGCAATTTTTACGAATGTATTTTTTTTATACAACATTGTAGTAACAGAGATTTCCAAGAAAGGATTGCCCTTGAATAGCAAGAAAACTGTAACAATGGTGAGATCAAAGTGAAAGGAGACACCAAAATGTGAAATGAAAATAGAAGGGACAATTCTTAACCAAGTCGATAATTTTAAATACTTAGGGGCATCAGATGGAAAATGCACAACAGAGATTAAAAGCAGAATATGGCAAGCACAATCAGCATTTCAGAAAATGAAGAGTATCTTGTGCAATACGTCACTATCATTGAATGTAAGGAAGAGGGCGCCTCGTCAACCAACACAGAACTGGCACTATTAGCCACCGGACGCTGATACATATGCTGGGGGGAGGATCTGAGCACCTATGGACATGTCCGGAGTGCAATGAAGATACCCCGACTGATAACTGATAACTGAACTGAAGGAAGAGGGTGCTAAAGTGCTATATAGAACCTGTGTTGCTGTATGGCAGTGAATCTTGGAATGTAAATGAAAAAAAAATTAGGAAGAACGTGGAAGCAGCAGAGATATGGTTCCTGAAACGAATGTTGCGATATCCTTGGACTGCCAAAATAACTAACAACGATTACCTGAAAGAGGCTAATGAAACTAGAACATTAGTTAGTTAGTTAATCGCGGTTCTAACTTCACAGTTTGTCCCCATTATGCTACGTTCCTGCGCCTGTGAATATCACATAAAATGCTCCTCATTGCCCAATAAATTATTATTAGTCACTAGAACATTAGATACGACAATAAGAGAGAGAGAGAGAGAGAGAGAGAGAGAGAGAGAGAGAGAGAGAGAGAGAGAGAGAGAGAGAGAGAGAGAGAGAGAGAGAGAAACAGCTGTTTTTGGTCATGTGATGTGAAGTGAGGCATTGGGGAACATCGTAACAGATCGAGGGGAAGAGAGGCAGAGGAAGACCGAGAGCGATGATGCTGGATGGATTGGGACGGTTCCACGGAGGAATATCAACAGCAGAGTTGATCCAGAACACCATGGACCCCGATCTGCGGAGAGTCATGAATGCCTACGCCAACTGACATGGCACTTAATGATGATGATGATTTGTTATCCTTAACCGACGTCAAGGCATTCGGGACATGTCCATGGGTACCCAGTCTCCTCAGAAAATATCTAAGAGTAGGAATACTTATAGCTCCAGTGACCAAATAGTTATGCAGGCACCTGCTTCGTCCTCAACGACGATTCTTCCTGCTAGTGCCGAACTGGGTTCTGATTCGATCATTTATAGCCGTATAATCATCGACTTGTGTTTTCTCGTGCAACAGCCATCATGTAGCATTGTTTGTTCAACTCTATCTCATGGAATATCGCAAGTGGCAAATCTGTGAAAAGCATGTAAGGATTTAGAAAGAAAATAAAGAAATGTACTACGATTAGTTACGAAGAGAAGTAATGTTGTAATTTGTTACCCTCTTTCTGTCACACGTTTTCACACCACTTGGTTGAATATATTTGTCACCATTTTCAAGCGACGCTTATACGCTCTTCCCATTGAATCTAAACCACTGTATATTCATCATCATCACTGTCATCATCGCCATTATCATCAAGCACCTTGTTGACTGGTTTAGGCGTTCATGCTTGTCCACGAATTGCAATCTTCAGTAGCAGATTTAAATTAGTGTGCCAGCACCTGCCTACACTGTGACAAAAGGCGCTACAAAAATGCTCTCTCTCTCTTTCTCTCTCCACCGCTCTCTCTCTCTCTCTGTCTCTCTCTCTCTCCCCCCCCCCTCTCTCTCTCTCTCTCTCTCTCTCTCTCTCTCTCTCTCTCTCTCTCTCTCTCTCTCTCTCTTTATTTCTACCTCTCACTCCACAAATCTTTCTTGTTGTTACAAAATGTTTCAGTATTTTGGCTTCTCAAAATACTTTCACAAATTACGACTGATTCTTTCTTATGTGTATGCTGTTATCCTTGTGTCGTATTCTCTTTCAAAACACGTAGATTAATCATCTTGGCTGCCCGAGGTATTTTCAGCATTCTCATATCCAATCAGGAGATCAGCATGGCCGAATGGTTAAGAACCTGCGTTCTTAAACATCCGGCGTGCTGATGCCGAGGTAAGGGGTTCAACCCCTACACCGGACAGTTGGACTAAAATGTTAACCTCTCGTCCTTGACTTGGGGACGTAAATTACAATTACCTACAAAGTCGGATTGGGTTCGCCTGATGGCAAGGGGCACTAACAATAGGGAAACCACACGCAAAATACAATCCAATACTCTAGAACAGAGGTTCCTAAACCACGGCCCGCGGGCTACTTTTTGTCCGCCAGATGTCAGAAAGTGGCACGCAAGGCTTCGTTATTTAATATAATATATTTTAATAATTTCAAAAATACACTCGGAGCGCCCCGTTAGTGTGCGATAATTTATGCTCGTGGTTTTTATGCTAGTATATTATCGAATGCGCCTGTTCAGTTCGCAACGCCTTGTCGACCAATCAGAGTGCGCAAGGCGCCATGTTGTCGCCTATTACAACTGTTTAGCAGAGCCGGTAATATTGTGTTGGAATTAGATTTTTTCAAATAAAAATTTACCATTAAAGCCTATAAACATGAGTGTGGAAAATCTAAAATCAAACAATGGTAAAATGCGAAAGTGTGAAGGCGTTGCCTGTCGTGAATTCAACGAATACTGAACGAAGCAATTTATGTTTATGCCTACCCGTAGTGGTAAACCAGTTTGCTTAATCTGCGGATTGTGTGTTTCTTTTACAAAAAAATTTAATCTGGAACGACACTTCACGACCACACATTCAGACATAAATGCTCAATATCCGATCAATTCGGAGTTAAGAAAAGATTTCATAGCTGAACAAGAAAGTTCTCTGACCAGGTAGCAGCCATTGTTCACCAAGGCTAACGAACAGAGCAAGAGTGCTGTTGTTGGCGTCGTACGAATTCGCTCTTCTGTAGTCTCGCAAAGAGAAGCCGTTTACCTATGCAAAAGAAATAATCAAGCCTTCCCATAAAATTGCCGCTAGAATGCTTGGCGATAAAATGTGTGAAACAAAATTTGATCAGATACCTTTGCCTAATAATACTATGGCCAGGCGAGTTAAAGAATTAGCCAACGATGTTCATCGTCAAGTTCCAAGTACAGTACATATCAAAAATTGTAAAATTTATTCATTGGCAGTGGATGAATCCACTGACATTTCTGACACAGCTCAGGTCGCAGTTTCTGTTCGAGCAATAAACGATAATTTTGAAGTCATCGAAAAACTTCTTGGGCTTGAATCAATGCATGCGATTATTAAAGGGACTGATCTGTTTGAAACTCTGAAGTTGTGTGTAGAGAAAAACAAAATAGAATGGACCAAATTGGACAGTGTATGCACCGTCGGGGCTCCAGCATTGACGGGTAAAAAGTCTGGATGTCTAGCATTACTGGAACAGTTTCTTGGCCGTACTATATTAAAATATCATTATATCATTCAGCAAGAAGCTCTGTGTGGAAGTATATTAAATCTGAAACAAGTCGTGGATGTTGTTCTGAGACGTGTGAACAAAATTCGAAGTAAGGCGTGAGTTCAGACAGTTTCTATCAGACCTGAACGAGGAATACTCGTTACACTGTAATGTCAGATGGCTATCTAAAGGGAAAGTTATGTCACGTTACTGGGCACTGAAAAAAAGTTTCTATCTGTTTCTGTCTGAAATAAATGAAGTGCCTACAGAACAGGAATGTCTGCTGAACGATGACTGGCTTAATGACCTGGCATTTTTGGTGGACATCACGTCTCATTTAAACTCATTAAATGCGAGGATCCAGGAAAAAAAAAAAAACTATTCACAAACTTATGCGATGACATTTCTTCATTTAAAATGAGACTAGCTCATAATCGGTCACTCTCGCGATGTTTATACTTCACCTCGACACCGCAAGGTACAAGAGGATCATGATGAGATGAGATGAGATGAGATGACATGAGATGAGATGAGATGAGACTGCGACGGTTTATCGGACTGCTGACTGAAGGGTTTTTAGAGGCGTTTCCAACTCTGAAGACTCTTGTGGTGGAAAAGAAATGTGACTTGCTACAGTACAAAGTAAAAGTTGAAAGTCTTCTGGATATCTTTCAATCGAGATTTCAAGAGTTCACAATAAAGGAGGATAATGTTGCCCTCTTCATAAATCCGTTCGTATTTCCTGATGCCAAGCTCTGTCAATTACAGAAAAATCTTCAGCACGTAGTAATTGATTTAAAATGCAATTCTTCACTGACATGTAAATTTCTGGAGCTGCCTGCTTCACCTTCAGCTCATCATGTGATTTCATTCTAGCGACTATCGCCTGTCGAACAATTTAAACACTCATTCGCCCAGAGATGCCGGCTCCCTGGCCGAGGAGTTAACAGCTTTCTCCGTAATCCCGAATACTCTCGTGGTTGACGTGAGTGCACGAGAATTGGAAGCGGTTCAAGTCGCACAAGTGACTTATGAGAGTATGGAGCCGGTCGCTCTGAAAGTCGTGGCGTGCTGATGAGCGTAATCTAGCCTAGGAATTAACATAAAGCTGGTGATGTTGACCGCTATATCCTGAAACAGGATGGAAACGCAGAAAAAAAAAAATTCGCCAAGAGATACATTTGTCGTTTTGGTTCGACTTAAGAAGCAAGAAGTCATTTTCCGCAATGATCGTAAAAAAACAAAACAAGCAACGTTTCAGACTCACTGACAGTAACCTTGCTGCGCTTATGACTTTGGGCACGACAGATTTGTGCCCAGACATTGATAAACTGGCATCTGAACTTAAGTAAGTGGTTATGAAGAACAGTTACAATTGTAAATTAATTCATTAATAGTGATTTTCGAAACTGATTTAAAATGTATTGTTAAATGAACTGAGGAGCGGCTGGACGAGAGGCTACAACGCCAGATTCTCCTTCGGGAGACCCGGGGTCGAATCCTCGGTAAGGTGTGGGATTTTTTCTGTTGGGGGAAAAAAGAAAATCCTAACCTGCAAAGTTCGCGGAGACTAAACTAGCCAGGCGGCCTTAATTCCTCAGGCTCAAAGACCCCCCCCCCCTCCTTCCTACCATACACCGTAAGGTACTATATTACTATAGGTAACTGTTTCTTACGTGAAAGTGAGACGCGTATTTCCGTAATTCTCGGTCATACCCATTCGAGGGTTCGAAATCAGCTTTGGGAGATTTGGAAGCAGACCACTTTGCGTTGATTTCGATGGTACGAGGCGTCGGCTGTCTAGAAATCAATGGCAAACTACTGAACTAACATTGCCTAGTAAATTACAAACAGCCACTAAATGCTAGGGTTGATTGTAACGACCTGTAAAGGACTTTAAACTCACTTTAAAAATATGCAATCACGTCTCGAAAGTCTTCAATTGATATTGTTTGTTGTCGTTGCTTGTATAGAAAAATGAATAAACTAGTTCATTAGTGAATGTGAATAACGAAGACACAAACAATAGATTGCACGATTTATTGGCTGGCCGATTTCGCTGCTTCTCGGATTGGCCAGCACATTTTGGAATCCAGTCACGTGATTGATGAGGACAATGCGTTTCGTTTTGTTTAACACACAAAATGGTCGCGTGTGAAAGCTGGCAGAGGCAGGTGCCTTTGATTTACAAAAACCAACTTTTTGCAAACAACAGACATGATAGTCAGTTTTAAATTACCGTAGTAGACAATTTAAATTAATGTGTGAATTTAGTTAGTTAGTCTTTCCTCTTGAGCCTAAGGCGGCGCATAGGACAGAAGTCCTGTCTCTCCATGCTTGGCGGTTCGCTGCTACCTGTTGTAGATCTTGGATATTTACTTGGCCATTGAATGAGCCTTCTCTAATGATAGTTCTACGCAAAGTCTCTCTTGGTCTTCCCCAAGTGTTAATGCGTGTATTGTATATTTAAACTCGGAAGAGTTATCTTATTGCTTTTGTTCATGTTGTGTGATTTCTGCAGTATGTGCAGTTTATTGTTTGTGTCTCGTTAGTAAACAAAAATCCAATTGCCCATGGTTCACAGCCACATGTTTCCGTGTAGCTTGCAATGATTCTTGATCTAACCTCCAATGTCAGGGTTTAGAATACACGAAAGTGTAGAACTTCAAACTTCAGTTACTCCTAGTTCACTCTGTGGTCCATGGAATTTATCTTCCACTGTTGTTTCTCTAGGCCAGAAGGTTTGCCTCGATATGTCGTATTTTGGGCAGTCTTGGCGTATTTGATCTGCCGTCTGCAGCTCCAAACTGCATGTGCTCATCGCTGTTTTGTCTATCTTGAATTTTGTATATCTTGTATGTGGTTGTGTAATCTATTGTGTCCTGTTCTGAGGCGCAGAATAATGATTTGTTGTGGTCTGTCCATTATGTGGTAATCGTCTTGAGCTGGTGGTGGGTTTCTGATTGATTTGATAATTCTTTTCTTTTGGTGGTATGTAAGATGTACACCAGGCTTTTCTTTGATTGCCCCTACCGGAGCTAGTCGGTCAGCTCTCTCGTTTCCGGGCATTCCAAGTGAGATGATATCCAATGTATAAGTGACCTTACGCTGGCTTCCTTGATCATAAAGTAGTGTCTGTCTCTCATCTCATCTCATCTCATCTTGTTCCTCTTGTACCTTGTGGTGTCGAGGTGAAGTATGTGGCGGTGTGCCCGTTTATGGTCTTCGTATATCGAGATTCTCAGGGATTCTACTGTTCACTCTGTCCATCGTTTTCGTGGTCGGTCTCTTCTTTTGCTTCCATTTGGTCTGTACATAATTGCTTGTTGTGGTATACTGTTAGTAGGTAATCTAGTTACACAGTGAATGTTGTTTTTTCCGCGTTTCCATCCTGTTTCAGGATATTGCGGTCAACACCAGCATCTTTTCAGCTGTATGTTGATTCCTAGGCTACATTACGCTCATCAGCACGCCACGAATTTCTGAGCGACCGGCTCCATACTCTCGTAAGCCACTGGCGCGACTCGAACCACTTCTAATTCTTGTGCGCTCAAGTCAACCACGAGAGTATTCGGGATTAGCGGAGAAACCTGCTAACCCTCGGCCAGGGAGCCGGCTAGTGACTGTAGTACTGGCAATTTCCCAGACCAGAGCGCCTCAAGTACTGATTTTGCTTCTGTCTTATATAGAATGTTTAACACGCCTTACTGTCAACTGAGACGTTTCCTTGGCCATGGGTTAACGGGCGCAGTTCATAATCCCACATACTGTGTTCGAAACACAACTCCATGCGATTTGGCAGCAGATCGCCTTGCGTTGATTCTTTTACGAAATGCGCTCGCCTGTCGTTCAGAAAGCAATGGCAGACTACTGAACGTAAACTTGCAAAGAGATCACAAACAGTAAAAAATTATGGGGTTGACTGCGATGTCCTGTAAAGAATATGCAACTAATTTCTAACTGTATATGAAGGAGCCGCGGAAGAGCAGTGATTAGCACGCTTGCTTACTGGCGACGTGGACACGCTTTCAAATCTCCATCGAGGCATGGATTAAAACATTGTCCTCTGCTCACAGGGCGATCACCCTAACATAGGTACTAGAAAATTTTGTGGGAAGAAAATGTGGCTGGTGTGATTTTGACCATGTTTCCATTTGCATGCTGGTTGGTCTATAAAAATATGGGACTAGAACCATATACCCAATATCCTCAGCGATGAGAGTGCTCAAGTATTTCGCCATTACCCGGTAAGGTTAAGTATTGGATCACCCCTGGTAGGTGAGGACAGGCAAGCTTCGGGCAGAGTGGCTTACTTCGCTTCGGAGGTCACGGGTGGCAAGCATCGCATGGATCTTTTCTCCGGGGCATGCCAGTGTGCTGGGGAATGAATAGGCGGGCAGATTGGCTGGCTCTGCAAAATTTAGTGGAGTATTGATGCATGACAAGGCAGACGTGGTTGCAGCCTTGTGGGAGCACGTGTACACCTCGGAGGAGCAAATGGATGACTTGGTCTGGCAAGAATGAGACAGCGAGGAGTGACGAGGTGATCTGGCCGACGCTCGACTATCAGAGGAAAGGCGAGACGGACATATAATCATATTGCTGGCTGTGGTGAGAGCAATGTTCGTCAAATGTTTTGATGCGTATTGATGATTATGTTGCGGGGATTCGAACCCTGAGATGATGATGATGATGATTATGATGATGATGATGATGTGTTGATGATAATGGAATTCGAATCCAGCCCCAGAAGAAGAAGGAGAAGAAGGAGGAGGAGGAGGAGGAGGAGGAGGAAGAGGAGGAGTAGGAGGAGGTGAAGGAGGAGGAGGAGGTTTTGGTGGTGGTGAGGGGAAGAGGAAAAAGAAGTTGCAAAACGCAGCTTTAGTATCCCGGGATCCGTGTATCCACCGAGTATAAGGGAACTTATAACTCGGCAACTGTGCAGGGCAGGCCACTCACTTGCCCTCACAATGACATTGGACATTACTTTCTAAGGCAGAGGTAAAATAGTCCTGGTGGATCTACAAAGCAAAGAAAAACCACAACAATTTCTTCCCTAGTTTTTATGAATCAAAGCAGATCGAAGTCAGTAATCACGAAAAGAAGTAATTCAAAATACCAAGAACCAAGATCTGTGGAGAGTTGAACGCCTACGCCACTTGGCACGGCTCGTGATGCTAATGCCAATCTGACGCACTTATTGCTATCACATTCTAATTAGTCTAGCGTGCCTTCTTAATTGTACTTCTTTCCACTATTTTCTACGAGTTTCAATCAATGATTACATAAAAACCATACATACATGTAATTTTGTGTAAAGATTTAAAATTTCGAGTATTCGTCATTCAATTTTTTAATGACAGGCTGCACTGTAATAAAGTCGCTATGTTGGGGTGCACTTAAACTATCGTCATTTTTAAAAAATGTTGCTTATAAATGTTAATAATTAATATTTTTAACTTGGTAAACCTATTTAAAGTTTACTGATAAATTTAACATGCAAGATTTCCTATTTCATTTCTTTATCTAAAATAATATATAAGCTTCTTCTTCTTATGGTATAGTCCATGTCAGTCCACAGCCTTCTTTCTAGTACACTAGAATCAATCTTTGTGATATCAATGTTCCTCCATGCCACGATGTCAAACTATCCAGCATCTTTTCTCGTGGTCTCCCCTTAACACTTTTTCCCTCTAACTTTCCCGTTGTGGCGATATACTCCAGCTCTCCCCTTCTCATGACATGCTCAAATAATAGGAACTGTTCCCGTCTGATAATGAGGTATTAACGGCAGTAAAATCTGGCCACACAGGACAGGTAAAAATGTACGGAAATAAAGTTACCTGAGGGTAACTTGTGGTTGGAAATATGAAAATAAAAACCGAAAACTGTAGTGCAGTTTAGTTAAAACATCAGAACATATCTACATTGTGTTTGTGAATGGTAATGAAGCTAACTTCACGGGTGTTAAAACGTTAACTGATTCAAATTTAAATAAATAATTCACTCAAAATTAAATATATAGATTGATCAGATTCTAAACAACATTAACTCAAACTTTTTAAATCAAATCTCCAATAAATTAATTGAGTTGTATTTTTCGAACGAAACCCTCCAGAAAAACTTCCTAATTTATAATGTGAAAAATAGTTAATAGTGCTAGTATTCTTAATAAGAGGTTAAAGTTGTGAAATAACGTAGATGTGTTCATTTACCATATAATATAATGAAATGATTTTGTTTTGGAGTATATTTTAATTTTGTTTTAAATAGTAAATTTAAAATAGTAACAAAAACAGAAAGTGGGATTGGTCAGTTCTAAAAAAACAAAACCAGAAGTGACAGAACGAACGTTGTGGCTATGATTAGACCTTGGAGAAGTCTAAATCTACAGCGCAAACAATTGAAAAATCAAACTTAAGCCAGGCACAAATATGATTACTTAACAAGGAGACTTGTACTTGTACCAAAGACAAAGTAAGCACTTGATCAACATTATTTCCCTTTTGGCTATCCGCAGCATGATGACAGTGACAGGAGCAAGACTGAAACAACATGGTGTAACAGCTAGTATGATTATTATTAAAAGTATAGGATAGACATAGGTTGTTGCCATGTACCGATATGAGGCAGACAGCGGTAAACGTGTGGACTAAGAGTATGTTTACCGTAGAAGAGGAATTGTCATAGTGAGAGCAGTTCACGCGATCACTATGAACTAACACGCACGAATAAGTCAAGGAAAGTCAGTGCGGAACACATGATGATGCTTAATGACAAAGGGAAACTACTCAAAGAAGTTACGTATCACGTGACTAGAGTTGGGCAGTCCACGGGAAAGCGATATAGCGGGACAGAGTTAGTCCGGTCAGGGTCGCGGTTGAGAAACGACGTGGAACTGAGTTGAATCCAAGCAAGATTATTCGACATTACTTCAGTATTGTAATGATGCTTCAGCCAGAAGCGAAAGTGTTCCAGATAATTGTTCGGCTGAGTGAATAGCCATTCAAAGCCTGTTTACAGTGCGCCGAGTTGACGGCGTTCGAGCAATGCCCCACGCTAGACGTCAAGGGCAGCTGACAGTAAGTGTGACCTTAGCTTAGTCAGCGATTGTGTTAGAACTGTGCAAATGAGACGAGTGTCTCACCTCTAAGTTATGAACAGTGATTATGCACTTTATATACTTATCACATGCTATCCCTCATCCTCGGGAATGTTTGAAGTTATTTGCTGTGATAATCGTCAACAATAAATATTGGAGAATATCAAGGACATCAGGTTGTTCAGTGTTTATGTGCCATGAATGTTCTTGCGCAAGTCTGTCATTGAGGCTGAACAAACGAGCCAGTAATCAGTCCCATGGCAGAAGTGGGTGGCTCTAGTATCAAAAGCAGGAGCACACGAAGGCAATGTCACCTTTAAATCAAATAAAGCAACCACCATATATATGATAAACAAGGTCACCTTGGCGCCATTGGCAATTTTCAAAGCAATTCATCAACAACCAGTTAGATGATAAACAAGGTCACCTTGGGTGCCATTGGCAATTTTCAAATTAATTCATCAACAACTATTTGCATGATGAACATTTGCGCCACGGCACTGAATTCAGCAATATTAATTAAAGTCCAACTATCGACAATATTTACCCTGACTACGACCACGTTTTGTGTGTGAATGTCAAGTTGTACTATTTAATAGGCAGTCATCGAAATTATTAATACAGTGTAGACTGATCAGTGCACAGAAATTGTTAACTGCCTAAAGACTTTTAATAGCTACAAGAAATAGCAGCCAGAAAATAGTATCCTCAAATACGAAGACGGCACATAATCAAGTAGCCAAATTACAGAGACATAATCCCATCAAGAGTCATAGATCGCCATACGAACAGAATATATCAAAACGGCGACTATGTCCTAACTTTGACTGTTAATTCATCATTATTGGCATATAAGTAGTATGTAATGCGGTTATCCAGACGAGTTTAGGGAGCACCAGAAATATGATCAATATACCTCAAAACAGCGACGATGTCCACAAGCTGATGGTTAAAAACAGAATTATTGTCACATTATTAAGATACCAAGCTGTTTTCCACTTAAGTTGAAGATCCGAATATTTGCCAAGAAGGTTGTCATAATTTCAAGTTTTGGTCTACAATCAACATCCAACTACTTGTACAGCCTAGAGAAAGATACCAGATCATTGGAGAGCCTCAACACAACACCACAACAGCGAATCAGCAGTATACCAAACTTTTCTCCATTCAAGTTTGAGAATCCGAAGTTGTCCTAATTTCAAACCTTGGTCTACTATCAACACCCAACTACCTGGACAGCTGGAGAAAGACACTGGACCATTGGAGGGTTTCAACACAGCAGCACAGCAGTGAATCAGGCGAGTTAAATTGTCTGACTGTGTTTGTTTCATTTTGTGCGGTTGTTTAGAGTTGATATTAGAATACTTTCTCCATATATATTTTTGTTGTTGTCTTCATGGTAGGGTCTGGGCTACACACAGCCAGATTAATGGTGATGAATTATTGAGCAATCTGACAGTTCATGAATACCTGTCAGTGTTGTGGAACAATATCTACTTGTTGTAATCATATGTCTTCCATGTCCCTTGTATACGTAAACTAACAGGTGGTATGCGTCACACTTATATTATACTATGTATAGGAGCTATCATCTATCCTGTCTTGTGTAATATTGTGGACATTGTGACAGCAATACACCTCCACTCGAATAACATCGTGAGACAAGAAATACCCCTTGTCCTGAACATCACTTAAGAATATCACACGAACAACTTCTTGATATCCATTCCATCATTCATTATATACACAGAAACAACATATTGTGTATACTAGTGACACCTTGTGTTGCTGACATATGCGTTCCGGTGAGGTTGGATAAAACATCATGAGTAAACATGTATTCCTGCAGGACTTTATAGCTATGGGAGAGAAGTATGGCGAGTCAGGATTTGACCTGATCTCGCAGAACTGTGTTGGTTTACATTCGGAAGAGAGGTGCATTGCCGACATGGATCTTGGGTAATCTTTTTGTTGCGGCAATAGCATTTCTAAAGAAATGGGTTCCACATTTGGTAGAGCGGCTGTCCGCCATATGACAGGGATAAATGTTATGTGGCGGGGGACTGTCTATGCAGGGCGGTGAACTTGTTTGATAGTAGAATCAACTAACTTCTTTTGTTTTTCGAGGTATGATACACAACAGAGTGTCGTTGGGATAAAGAGTGATTTAAAATACAAATAGCTTATAATTGATAACATCATGTGAAGTTGGGTTGCATCAGCACCTGACCGGTGTCGAGATTCGGGGATACACGACGCTGGTTTGGGTATGGTGGAACATAATTTCTCAGAATTTAGTTCATACTCTCCACTGTGTAAATTTACTTGTAGATAATTAAGGCATGCAAAGTGATGGTTGGACTGACATTAGCCGGTCCCATTGCCGGGAACAACTACAGTGTTACCACACTCAACAACTATAGAAATACTAGGTAACATCAATAATCTCAAATAATGCATCAGCCAAGACATTGAAATTTGGGAAAAACAATGCATTAATTTAGGACATGCAAGTTATGCAACAGTAGTTTTCCCAACAAAAGACAAAAGACATCAAATGAACGGGGAGTCAAAGAACTATTTAGAAAATTGTAGTAACGACCAAAGATAGAGTAACTGCTAACAAACAACCTACTATCTACATAGGTCAATAGCAGTTCAACAGAATAAACATATTTATTCTACTATACTTAAAACTGTGATATTAATTAATGTAATGTTGATGTATACGCATGAACATGTGTCTATAAATATCTTATTATTTGCTTGCTTGCTTGCTTGTGTTCGTTGGCTTGAGCTCCAACGCGAAGTCCTGTATGTCGGATGAAGGCATCCTGTTGTCCAACATCAGTGTGGTGTCATACAGGACCTGAGGTTTGCGTGAGTATCCGTTGTCCCATGTCTGGCTTATTGGTGTGCAGACTGGTGGTTCCTCGCCGTACAGGCAGACACTCTCCGACTTCGGAGGAATCGGCGATCCTATTGACTTCAGCCAGGACCCCGAAGGGACCTGTTGCCTAGGACGCTCGACGAGGACGCGTCAATAGGTCTTGGCCAGTATATAACCCGGCCCTGGTGCCTTGGAAACACCTCTGCGTCCCATCGTATTATTTTATTTATGTCGGTCTGAGATATATCCAGTTAACTTTACTATAAGACACACATAATAGACAATAAATTCACAATTGAAGGATATAACATGACTCAAGTCAACAGAAGAAAAAACTCTTTAATAGACATCCAACCTTCAATCCACTTAACATCTCAAACTATGTTTCTTTACTGACTAATACACAATAACATGGCTCGAGACACAGACATTCACTAGGGCTTGTTTCCTTAGCGACTCAATGAACATGATCAAGAGGATAGAGGAGGGGTCGATCCGAAGAGAATGGTTGCTGCCTCTGGAGCGGTCTCGACTGGCAAAGATTAGTTTCATCTTCGTGCCAGGGCATGCGGGAGTACAAGGAAATGAGCGGGCTGACAAGCTCGCAGGTGAGGCTACTGTGGAGGGCGGACGCGCCATGGACCAGGCCGACATTCTGAATGCTCTACGAGAAGTAAGACTTTTGCGAGAACCAAGTGATGACTGTGAATCTACAACAATGGCCAGACTGCGAGAGCAGCAAATTAAAAGAGGTGTGGCCAAACAAGAACACTACGCAGGAAGCCAAAGAAGATTGATAAACCAACACAGAACTGGCGTCGTTAGCCGCTACACGCTGCGGGATTTGCTGAGGAGGGGATCCGAGCACTTATGGACTGAATGGTTCGATGTGCAATGAGGATGATCTGTCGACTAACTAACTAACTAACTAACACATTCTTATGTAAGTATACACATTACTATCTACTACATACTCAATAAGAACACTAATTTTTTTAACTTTCTTACAACTGAACTGTACTATGCGGTAGGGAAACAATCTAAAACGGTTGTATCCAGAGTACATGAAGGGGAACATGGAGATACAGTTATCCGAGTATTAGTTAAAGCTCGGAACTGCCGTATAGAATGAGTACAGATCTCAGCAGTCAATTTGACTTTTTAGGTTAATTGACTTAAATTGATTCAGATATGTACATATTTTTTCCCAATTTATAAATTACCAGAATGGAAAGAAGACGAATGCGAGTGTAGTTGGACCGTGTAAGCACCACCAAAGATCCAAAGATGAATATAGAAAAGGGGGAAGTCTGTGTCTACAATCTGAAGGCACCAAACCCGCAGAAGTGAGCTAGCAAAAAGACCAGCCATGGTAAATAAGTATGACGAACCACACCTACGGAGAATTAATTGAGTAGTATTAATGTTATCTATTAGTAATGTTACTTCATAAACCATATTGATTTCATATTCCATCTATCATGATTAAACCATCATCTCATGAAACAAGAACATATAATTCATCTACCATCCGTACATCATAGAATCAGTGGTAACAAAATATACAGGTATATAAACAGTATCCAACCAATTTGAAAATAAATAAATAAATAACACCACAAGTTTAAAGGTTGAGGATATTACCACATATGACAACAACATCAACCACAAGTACAACGAGGATATTTAGGATGATACTGGTGAAAACATAGCATCATATATATCACATTGATGCTGGGTTAATCTACTTTAAATTTTTCCTTGGTATCGTCACTTCTCAATATATCATTGTATATTTCATCGATAAACATAGCATGTAATATTCACGAGTAAAGAGATCATCACATATATTACAATAATGTCAGAGGAATGATAAGAATATCCTTTTGTACCATTATATAGGATAAGTTGTCATACACATGATCATTTACATGAAATTTTTCTACATGTGCAGATTATGTGTCACTAACAGAAGACTTAATAGTGGATCTTTTGCAGTAATAAAGAAAGGCAACAGTAAAAGCACTAAAGACTAATGCAAGAGACACAAATCATCGGTGATAACAATGGTGGCAACGAAAATAACATGAAGCAACATCGGTCAAGAAACAGATTGCAACGAATGATACGAGTGTATGGTGGTATATAATTTTAATGGTGATGCTATAACATACAAGCATATAAAGCACATTGATAACTTAATTCAATGTCACATTTTAAAATTTTCGTTTCCATTTACAATATGGCATGAGTATCTCAAACATGTCAATGAGATTTAATGCTGATAATTTTATTCTCCAATGGACATATTACATGGTAGAAATATTTGTGCATACAAATGTACATATATTTTATGTTGTATCGCTATTGGTCAACACTAAACAGGTTTAGAACATCAACAGAAGGCCAGAAGATGGTATTTCAGTGAAAGGAAGGAACACTGAAACAGAGAGAAACAGTTCACAATAAAGAATAAGCGTTGTCAAGGCAATGAAGAAGATAAAATGAGCAACAGAAGGTGCAATAACATCAACCAGCAATGGTGATAGACTATCGAAGAATTATAAACTTTGACAGACACTATTGTGTCCACAAATGAGTCGACAGCACACATCCATATGAGCAGGAGAATGAAGATGCGGTTTGAAGATGAAAAGACAACACTTTTCATGAAGAAGAAGTAATCACCCTAGACAAATAAAAGAGTACAAGTAAACCGCAAATAAGCAACTGCTTAGGCAACAACCCCACTTGTGAATATATTAGGTAAACTAAGTCAAACGGTAACCCCAAATGACAAGTAAGAACCACTGCGGTATAGAGTTCATAGATATATTGGTCATATTCCACTATACCAAATACAAATAATAATACAGATTGTCATGGTACCTATTAATCAACCCAGAAGCAAGCACCTGGATGGCTTGGCCTTGTGGCATGGTCGAGACAGAAACACGGAGCTGATCCACGACTCTGGTGATCGAGTGAGATGGCAGAACATGACCGCCCACGCTTACCGGCATGGCACATGATGGATGGATTAATCACGCACGTACCCTCATGCGGATGTAATGGCCTTGATAGGTTTGGGGATGCTTGCCTATAGGGCAAATGAGGAACTACTATGGGGAGGCCACGGGACCTTATGAAGCTCATGGTATGTTAGCCCAGCCCCCCCCCCCCCATAGGCTGGGCTACACGACGTCTGCGGTGGAAGCAGATAGAAGGGCGTGTCTGACTATAATAATTTTTTCCCCATTGGTTTTGTGGAGTGATTAATGAAATGCCATACCATCATGTTATCAGACAAATAGGTATGTGGAAATACATGAATATAGAATATATTTATGAAATGACTAAGAATAATTGTGAATATCGCCACATATCAGAAGAGTAAAAAACCGAAGAGACTGTGAAAATGGCTACACCATTTTCAAAAAAAAAGGGGGGGGGGCATACTGCCATGTACCGATATGAGGCAGACAGTGGTAAACGTGTGTACTAAAAGTAAGTTTACCATAGAAGAGGAATTGTCATAGTGAGAGCAGTTCACGCGATCAATATGAACTAACACGCACGAATAAGTCAAGGAAAGTCAGTGCGGAACACATGATGAGGCTGAATGACAAAGGGAAACTACTCAAAGAAGTTGCGTATCACGTGACTAGAGTTGGGCAGTCCACGGGAAAGCGATATAGCGGGTCAGAGTTAGTCCGGCCAGTGTCGCGGTTGAGAAACGACGTGGAACTGAGTTGAAGCCTAGCAAGTTTATTCGACATTACTTCAGTATTGTAATGATGCTTCAGCCAGAAGCGAAAGTGTTTCAGACAGTTGTGCGGCTGAGTGAATAGCCATTCAAAGCCTGTTTACAGTGCGCCGAGTTGACGGCGTTCGAGCAATGCCCCACGCTAGACGTCAAGGGCAGCTGACAGTAAGTGTGACCTTAGCTTAGTCAGCGATTGTGTTAGAACTGTGAAAAGGAGACGAGTGTCTCACCTCTAAGTTATGAACAGTGATTATGCACTTTATATACTTATCACATGCTATCCCTCACCCTCGGGAATGTTTGAAGTTATTTGCTGTGATAATCGTCAACAAAAAATATTGGAGAATGTCAAGGTCATCAGGTTGTTCAGTGTTTATGTGCCACGAATGTTCCTGCGCAAGTCTGTCATTGAGGCTGAACAAACGAGCCAGTAATCAGTTCCATGGCAGTTGTTATAGGTTTAGAGTTTTAGTGTTGGCGTTTATTGACGCATCATACAACGGATCTACCCATAGTCTTCAAAGATAAAAAACAAACAATACGGGTAAGTAAAACTAAGTATAGTTTATTTGTTCTGTTAATTTTACAATTCTCAGATAATATAATAGGTAACGTTGTTGTAAGTGACTCAGCTGTTTGAATCAGCTTATCTTCTGTTGAATACTAAATAATCTTAATTTTCAGGGCTCACAAGCTATCCAAACAGCTTACAAGTATTAGTTACTTCTTATCAGGATTAGAAAAATTAAAGCACCTGGTCGCCATGGAGCCTGGAGTTTTTTTTTTTTTTTTTTTACCTCATGCCTGAATTTACAAATTTAGTTTTAAAAATATGCAGCCTTATCTTAGTTTAATTCAGGAGTTTCTCAATCCCTCTTTGTGAAAGAAGCATATGCTTCTTCTTGAGAAAAGGGGACAGACTCTTGAATTATTTAAGTCTTGCCCTATCTACTATTGCTACATTTGCAATGAATGCACTTTCCGAATATGAATGTCATGTACTCATGTAGGGGGTACCTGATCAATACTTCATTGTTTGTTTGGTACCATACATAAAGTGTTAATTTGCTGTGTTAATAGAAGATAAAGACAACGAGAGAAGATTCTTGACAGCTTTTTGTTATCTAGTAGTATTGCGATTTGTGGTTTTATAGAAGAATGCTGAAAATTCCTCCGACAGCCAAATTGAGTCATCTAAATGTTCTGAAAGAGGTGCAGACATCAGAAAGAGACAGTCACCATGTTTAGCCAAATAATAATAAGAGACAAACTGAAACATGCTGTGGCAACTGGAAAGATGTATCGAAAGAGAGATAAAGAAAGACAAAGAGGGAAATTTCTCCAAAGCCTCTTGTTATGGCTAGGAGTGGTGTCAGAACAGGAATTGATACTTGTAGAAGATTGTACAATGTAGAGAAGCATGATCACCCAGGCCAGTCGACAAGGCACTTGATTGTGATAGCTTATTAGTATAGTATATGCCATGAGATGGATACGGGAAACAGAGCAAGTGTGTAAACTTATGTCACTAAGACACGAGTTGAGAAACCAACCCGATACCGGGACACGAAGGGGCGGAGTTATGTGGTCACATGACTGCGCCAGGTCAGAAGCCGGAAAAGTGTGCGCTCAGGCAGAGCGAGCTGAGACGTGAAAGGAGAAGGTTGGTTCGGAGAGATTCTGAGAAAGTTGAAAGCGGTTTGCGATGGTTGCAGCTATTCAAGATGCAGTCGACAGTAAAGAGTGTTCCTGTTAAAGAAGGCTGTGATTGCAGAAGCAGTACACTGAAGCTACGACTGACAATGGGCCAGTAAATGGCGACCAGCGGTGGCGAGAGAGCTGACCCCGTTTTTGTGTCACGTCGACAAGAATGACGGAGAGAGAGACACGCCTTGACAACGACTGGTTGGTCACAAGTGTAACGTGCTTGAGTAAATAGAACTGTTATTAACATTTACCAGTGAATTGTGAAATCTATATTGTGCAGCAACAGCAAGGTCCAAATGACGATTAGTTGTACCATGTATTCTCTATTGATAGACAGTAGGTGTGTTGGTCATACACAGAACGCTGAAAGGCAGGAAGCCGGCGGTGTATGATGGCAATCACTGTGATAACTGTGCTACAATAAAGTGATCGTGTGCTCTAAGGACGCGTTCAACTTGTGGTGTTGTATACATGAAAGATTCGTACAGTGTTTATACGAGCCTGTAGAGATATTTCTAAATCTTCTAACCCCTAGACCAAAACCAAGATGTCGGACATGATCAGTGATTCCGGCTCTTGGCAGTATAATTTCCGATTTTTGCAAAGTCAAACCAAAAACTTTAATGCTGCTGTTGTTGTTCTTTCCTCATAGCTCCTCTATTTGAATGCATGGGGACGATTTCTACGCCAGTCGGCAAGGCACTTGATTATGATAGCTTATTAGTATAGTATAGTATAGTTTCAGAGGTTTGCAAAGTCAAACTAAAAACTATATGCTGCTGTTGTTGTTCTTTCCTAATAGCCCCCCTATTTGAATGCCTGGGGAAGACACCATTTGCCTCCCTCCTGGCAGCACTATTGGTGATTATTGGGACATGCGTCTTCTGTGGGATATCATACAGAGCTCTACAGATCATCATCATTGGAGTGTTAAAAAAAAAAAAAAAAAAAAAAAAAAAAAAAAAAAAAAAACTAGCAGGCGGACAGATTGGCTGGGTCTGAACTCCTTTGTGGGGTGTTGGTGCATGATAAGGCAGATGTGGTCGAGCCATTGTGAATCGTGTGTATTGTGCAGAATAGTTAGATCATCATGGCCTGGAGAGAATGGTGATGCAGGGAGTGATCAGAGGATCTAGTCGACACTCAGGACTCAGGAGAATAACCCAAATATGGACACGTAATCAGACTGCTACTGGTACCATTAGTATTGGGACTCTTTGCTAGTTGTTGAAGATGAGAAGACAGAGCATGTATGTGAATGTCCTGAGTGCTGTGATGTCAGTTCTTGCCTCAACTCAACCCAATAACATGTAGTCATAAATGAAAGTGTTCATCATCTGTTATGTTGTAACATATAAAGCTGACCTCTCTTGTCCTTTATCATTTGTAGTTGGTTCTATATTTGCTCATCATCTATTGGTCTGTAATTCCCTTCTCGTTGTCACTATTTTCCTTTACTATATAACATCATCTATTCCCTATCCCCTTTATTAGTTTGCCATTTCTCATTTACTGTAATTCATTCCATATCTACGTATCAATCAATCAGGTGCCGTCTCCACAATAAAGGTTGGCTGCAATGGATCTTCAATACTGTCTGTCTCTCGCCCTGACTGTACATTCTGTCAGATTGCTGTTTATAAGTGTGCTATGTCATTTAGCCTGGTCGAAACATTTCGTCTGTCTCTTTTTTTAAATTTCTTTCATCAACTCTTTTCATTCCTAGTTTTTCTAGAACCTCTGAATTTGATTGTGTTTGTTTCCATGAACACATATATTCCTTATACCTATCTCTAATTCTTGTCACCATGCCATCTCACCGTCATTAAATATTTTCCTTCACTTTAGGTTGGAAGTCCTACAAGTGATGTTTGTAATCATCGGAGTTGTCATGAGAGTGTTTGCCATCATTCTTCTCATCTTCGGCTGCTTGGCCACCGAAGCAACAAGAAGCAACATTTATTCAGGTGCAAAGTGTAACATGGGAGGCAGGATAACAGCAGCATTTGTAAGTTCACGTTTAAGAAATTTGTAATGGTGTTTAAAGTATCATATCCAGTGATGGTGTTTAAGTATCACATCCCATGAATGATGGTGTTTTAAGTATCATATCCAGTGATAGTGTTTAAGTTTCACATCCAGTGATGGTGTTTTGAATATCACATCCAGTGATGGGGTTTTAAATATCACATCCAGTGATGGTGTTTTAAGTATCACAGCCAGTGATGATGTTTAAGTATCACATCCAGTGATGATGTTTAAGTATCACATCCAGTGATGTTGTTTAAGTTTCATATCCAGTGATGGTGTTTAAGTATCACATCTAGTAATGGCGTTTAAGTATCACATCTAGTGATGGCGTTTAAGTATCACATCCAATGATAGTTTTTAAGTACATATCCAGTGATGGTGTATTTTGGTTGCATAAAGTACAGTGTTTGTTCTCAGATAAGGGGTGAGAATAGTGTTCCGAGAACCATGTGTATCTGGTGATATTACACGTTCCCTTGACTTCTTGGGTAATGAAATCAGATACCTAGTCTTCTCAGATACGGGAAAATAGCAGGAGGTCCTATGTGCAAGCTAAAAATCCGATATGGCAGTTGGAATTGGCAAAGAGTAGACCATAAGGACAGAGCTTTCGCAAAATAAAAAATAAAAATCTGCCCACGGGTTGATTCCTTGGATGGAATTTGTCTAGAGGAAGCAAGCCGTACACAAATGCCTGCTGATGTTGGGCATACTGACATCTGAGGTGCAAAACTAGGTGTGGCAGACTTCCCTTGAAAGAGGAACGGAGAAGAAAGGTCCGGGGTCTTTACTGTGACTTTCAAAATGGGTTTTCAGGGAAAGAACTATTTTGATGAAAGGACTTTTTCCCCCATGAGTACATAGTAAGTGAGGTTGGGTTTTGTGGTTAGTAACTTTTACAAGACTATATGGTTTACTTAGTTCTGTATGGTTTGACTATAACCATGTATGGCAGTAAAGTAAAAGAACAACATGGAAATAACACGTCAAACTCTTTTACTCCCTAACAATGTGTAATATGTGATTGACTTTTTCCTGAGAGAGACAGTCATTGCATAAAATTTGGTCAGATAATGCTAAAGAAATCTGCCTTTCCTAGTGGCCACTTCTGCTGTCTATTTAGCCTCACTGAAAGTGATATGGACTCATGATTTTTTTTCCACATTGAAAACCTTCTGGAACTGAAATGGTTCAACTTCAATGAGAGTGAAATATGCTGGCGTGCATACAAGTATAAAAGAAATATCTTGACTGGCATACAAATGAAGAAAAAAATCTGAACTCACATACAAGTGTAGAAGGAATATCTTGACTGGCATACACATATAGAAAAAATAAATTTTGACTCACAAGTGTAGAAGTAATAACTTAACAGGCATACAAATATTAAAAAAAATTATCTTGACTCGCATACAAGTGTAGAAGAAATATCTTAACAGGTATACACATATAAAAAAATAATCTTGACTCACAAAAAAGTGTAGAAGAAATATCTTAACAGGTATACACATATAAAAAAATAATCTTGACTCACAAAAAAGTGTAGAAGAAATATCTTAACAGGCATACAAATATAGAAAAAATCCTGACTGACAAGTGTAAAAGAAATATCGCCATTCTCTCCAAGCCATGATGATCTAACTATTCTGTACAATACACACGATTCAAAAGGGCTCGACCACATCTGCCTTATCATGCACCAATACCCCACAATGGGGTTCAGACCCAGCCAATCTCTCTGCCTGCTGGTTTCCCACCACACCAACGTGACCTGGGGAAAAAAATCCAACAGTAGTTTTCTATTTTTTACTGTTGTGACAACCGGAAAGATTTGCAGAAAGAGAGAGGGGAATATAGCATGAGGGGATTATTGACACTCTTGTGCCATGGCACGGAAGGGAGTCAACACACAAATTGATCCATGCCATGAGAGATCGCAATTTGTGGAGGGGCATAATTGCCCACGCCAGCCAGCAATGTACTGGATGATAAAGATGTTAACAGAGATAATCCAGAACATCAACTATTCAGATCTGTAGAGAGACATGAACACCTACTCCACTTGGCAAAGCACACAATGATGATAAAGAAAACCTAAATACTTACGAACTAATGCTGAACCGAAATTTGTCCTTGAACACTCCAATGATGATGATCTGTAGAGCTCTGTATGACATCCCACAGAAGACGCATGTCCCAATAATCACCAATAGTGCTGCCAGGAGGGAGGCAAATAGTGTCTTCCCCAGGCATTCAAATAGAGGGGCTATTAGGAAAGAACAACAACAGCAGCATATAGTTTTTAGTTTGACTTTGCAACCTCTGAAACTATACTATACTATACTAATAAGCTATCATAATCAAGTGCCTTGCCGACTGGCGTAGAAATCTTCCCCATGCATTCAAATAGAGGAGCTATGAGCAAAGAACAACAATAGCAGCATTAAAGTTTTTGGTTTGACTTTGCAAATATCGGAAATTATACTATACTAATAAGCTATCACAATCAAGTGCCTTGTCGACTGGCCTGGGTGATCATGCTTCTCTACATTGTGCAATCTTCTACAAGTATCAATTCCTGTTCTGACACCACTCCTAGCCATAACAAAAGGCTATGAAGAAATTTCCCTCTTTGTCTTCCTTTATCTCTCTTTCGATACATCTTTCCAGTTGCTACAGCATGTTTCAGTTTTTCTCTTCTTATTATCTGGCTAAACATGGTGACTGTCTCTTTCTGATGTCTGCACCTCTTTCAGAACATTTAGATGACTCAATTTGGCCGTCGAAGGAATTTTCAGCATTCTTCTATAAAACCACAAATCGCAATATCACTAGATAACAAAAAGCTGTCAAGAATCTTCTCTCGTTGTCTTTATCTTCTATTAACACAGCAAATTAACACTTTATGTATGGTACCAAACAAACAATGAAGTATTGATCAGGTACTGTCTACATGAGTACATGACATTCATATTCGGAAAGTGCATTCATTGCAAATTTAGCAATAGTAGATAGGGCAAGACTTAAATAATTCAAGAGTCTGTCCCCTTTTCTCAAGAAGAAGCATATGCTTCTTTCACAAAGAGGGATTGAGAAACTCCTGAATTAAACTAAGATAAGGCTGCATATTTTTAAAACTAATTTTATCAAATTCAGGCACGAGGTAAAAAGAAAACTCCAGGCGCCATGGCGACCAGGTGCTTAAATTTTTCTAATCCTGATAAGAAGTAACTAATACTTGTAAGCTGTTTGGATAGCCGGTGAGTCTAGAAAATTAAGATTATTTAGTATTCAACAGAAGATAAGCTGATTCAAACAGCTGAGTCACTTACAACAACGTTGCCTATTATATTATCTGAGAATTGTAAAGTTAACAGAACAAATAAACTACACTTAGTTTTACTTACCTATATTTTTTTAATTTTTGAAGACTAAGGGTAGATCCAACCTCAATGGCTAGGAACGCTGAAGAAGAAGAAGAAGAAGAAGAAGAAGAAGAAGAAGAAGAAGAAGAAGAAGAAGAAGAAGAAGAAGAAGAAGAAGAAGAAGAACAAGAACAAGAACAAGAAGAAGAAGAAGAAGGAGAAGAACAAGAAGAAGAAGAAGGGGTAGATCCGTTGTATGATACGACAACAAACGCCAACACTAAAACTTTAAACCTATAACAACCTATGTCTATCCTATACTTTTAATAATAATCATACTAGCTGTTACAACATGTTGTTTCAGTCTTGCTCCTGTCACTGTCATCATGCTGCGGATAGCCAAAAGGGAAATAATGTTGACCAAGTGCTTACTTTGTATTTGGTACAAGTACATGTCTCCTTGTTAAGTAATCATATATTGCGCCTGGCTTAAGTTTGATTTTTCAATTGTTTGCGCTGTAGATTTAGACTTCTCCAAGGTCTCATCATAGCCACAACGTTCGTTCTGTCACTTCTGGTTGTGTTTTTTTTTTTTTAGAACTGACCAATCCCACTTTCTGTTTCTGTTACTATTTTTAATTTACTATTTAAAACAAAATTAAACTGTACTCCAAAACAAAATCATTTCATTATATTATATGGTAAATGAACACATCTACGTTATTTCACAACTTTAACCTCTTATTAAGAATACTAGCACTATTAACTAATTTTCACATTATAAATTAGGAAGTTTTTCTGGAGGGTTTCGTTCGAAAAATACAACTCAATTAATTTATTGGAGATTTGATTTAAAAAGTATTTTTCCATATTTCCAACCACAAGTTACCCCCAGGTAACTTTACTTCCGTACATTTTTACCTGTCCTGTGTGGCCAGATTTTACTGCCGTTAAAACCTCATTATCAGACGGGAACAGTTCCTATTATTTGAGCATGTCATGAGAAGGGGAGAGCTGGAGTATGTCGCCACAACGGGAAAGTTAGAGGGAAAAAGTGTTAAGGTGAGACCAAGAGAAAAGATGCTGGATAGTTTGACATCGTGGCATGGAGGAACATTGATATCAAGAAGATTGATTCTAGTGTACTAGAAAGAAGGCTGTGGACTGACATGGACTATATGTCAGATTCTCACCAGTGTTACAACGCGTTATCTGTACCAACGCCAGGCAATGCAACCGAGCTCAACACTGAGCAATGTTAAACACAGCAGATGTAACGCGGCGTCTTCGACGGCGCCAGAGAAGCCAGCCGGGCTCAACACTGAGCGACGCTAAGTAGTCGCTGGTCAGCGGGAACACAGCGTGAACCGTGTGGGGCACAGCAGGTGACTCGACCTGTGTAGGTTGAAAGGCTGGTCAGACAGGGCTTGGGAGTCGTACTAGACATACGTGAGATCGAATGAGGCTTGAGTGTTTGGGCATGTATCGAGAGCTAGCCTGTATGGCAGTTGGAGACTGAATGCCTGTGTGTTTGACTTGTAAGTGGTTTGCATTGATTGTATTTATGATTGTGCATTTGCATTGTATTGATTGTATTTATGATATAATGTTATTGTGAATTGTGATTTGCGCGATGCCTGTGTTGTATCTAATGAATGCATTGCGCGAATAAAGAGTGGGAATTATATCATCGGGTATTCACGTCGAGTGATTTAGTAGTAATATAATATATCTCACTTGTCAGTAAACGAGCTACATTTCTTGCCTTACGCAAGATCCTGATATATACCTGTATACCATAAGAAGAAGAAGCTTATATATTATTTTAGATAAAGAAATGAAATAGGAAATCTTGCGTGTTAAATTAAATTTATCAGTAAACATTAAATAGGTTTACCAAGTTAAAAATACTAATTATTAACATTTATAAGCAACATTTTTTAAAAATAACGATAGTTTAAGTGCACCCCAACATAGCGACTTTATTACAGTGCAACCTGTCATTTAAAAATTAAATGACGAACACTCGAAATTTTAAATCTTTGCACATAATTACACGTATTTATGGTTTTTATGTAATCATTGACTGAAACTCGTAGAAAACAGTGGAAAGAAGTACAATTAAGAAGGCACGCTAGACTAATTAGAATGTGATAGCAATAAGTGCGTCAGATTGGCATTAGCATCACGAGCCGTGCCAAGTGGCGTAGGCGTTCAACTCTCCACAGATCTCGGTTCTTGGTGTTTTGAATTAATTCGTTTCGTGATATCTGACTTCGATCTGCTTTGATTCATAAAAACTAGGGAAGAAATTGTTGTGGTTTTTCTTAGGTTTGTAGATCCACCAGGACTATTTTACCTCTGCCTTAGAAAGTAATGTCCAATGTCATTGTGAGGGCAAGTGAGTGGCCTGCCCTGCACAGTTGCCGAGTTATATGTTCCATTATACTCGGTGGATACACGGATCCCGGGATACCAAAACTGCGTTTTGCAACTTTTTCTTCTTCTTCCCCTCACCACCACCAAAACCTCCTCCTCCTCCTCCTCCTCCTCCTCCTCCTCCTCCTTCTCCTCCTCCTCCTCCTCCTCCTTCTTCTTCTTCTTCTTCTTCTTCTTCTTCTTCTTCTTCTTCTTCTTCTTCTTCTTCTTCTTCTTCTTCTTCTTCTTCTTCTTCTTCTTCTTCTTCTTCTTCTTGGGCTGGATTCGATTTCCATTATCATCAACACATCATCAACATCATCATCATCATCATCATCATCATCATCATCATCATCATCATCATCATCATCATCATCATCATCATCATCATCATCATCATCATCATCATCATCATCATCATCATCATCATCATAATCATCATCATCATCATCATCATCATCATCATCATCATTGCCATATGACAGACACGCCAGAAGAAGATGCAAGGAAAAGAAGATAGGGATTTTTCAAAAGGATGCACCAAAGTGGACGATGCACAGGAAAAACCAAGGGAGACCCGAGACGTCATAGGACAACAAAGAGTCAGACGTTGTGAGGCTGTGCTACAAAACGGTTGTGTTTTTCTAGAGCACGTGTCAAGTGAAGATTTGGATGTAATGATTACGAGGATCGGCAAGTAAACAACAGGAGGAGGAATTTATTGACAAAGAAGCAATCAATGGAAGGACCGGGAGCACAAAACCTAGGCGAATCCTGAATTCGGAACTGTGAAATAGAAAACTAAGCTTCAAGGTGAACAGGATAGAATAGGGAGTTTATTCGTAGACAATAGATAGACGCCGACCCTGCGTTAAGGGCAGTTTATAGTCTAGAAGAGCTAAAGCCTATTATTATTCAGCGCATAATTAAATGTGTGTAAATGTTCGATGGATTGCGTCAGTTTCTTTCACATTTTTCCAAACATTCAGGTGAGAATTTTCTTGTTCTAAGTTAACGAGTTGAAGAAGCTTTTGATGGTAGATTTCATGTTGAGTATTACTGGAGTTACGTCAAGGGGACTCCAACCGGACATTGATTGAATAATTGTCAACATGATTCCCGCCAGATTGCATCCAGCCGAGAAGAGTGCACATTATAAAGTATAAGTGCACGCCAGATTCACTAAAACGCACGATGCGCCATTGAAAACAAGAACGCGAAAAAGCTACACGTCAAAAAGTTGAAGATGTCGTCGGAAAAGCAGGATTGAGAAGATAATGTAATTTATGGCGCCACAAGGTAAAGTGATTTAATAACGATACATTAATAGAATTATTCAGTTGTCGACACAGAAAATACATGTCGAAATTTGCTCCGACGCACACATATTGTGTACAAAAACAGAAATAACTACAACTGATTTCATTACTTGCACAGGCACGTGCGCTTCGGAAACTTACACGCGCATTGTTGCACGAATTTGAACATACCAGCACTGTTTTTAAGAACACACATTACGGAACGATACATAAGATGAAATTGGAAAGTGTCTAAATAACATTGCTATTTTAATGTGTCCATAGTTAACTAATACAACTATGTCTGAGAAAAGTAATTTATTGTTATAGACAGATTATAAACAAAAGATGAAGTCCATACTCAATAGTTAATACATATAATGAAGAGAGTAGGCCTGACTAGAACACTGCCCTGTCGATACACACGAAAGGACAATTGGTAACAACATTTATAGAATACTAGGATTACTAAACGCATGTCTGATAGCATTGACGCATCTCCGAGTTCAACATACACAATACGACATTATTCGAACATAATACGAAACGACACCACCTCCAGCACAGCATACGCCACGCTACTGGACCTGACCTGGACAATACATATCTTAACTCACAGTGACGATTAACCTACACAATTGTGTTACGCGTTGTAACGTGGTCGATGATTCTCTACAACACAGCAGTATTCAAGGCAGTCACGGACGTTCTTCATTGATTTAATATAACGTCGTTAAGGACTTAAGGACACCAATAACATTTGTGAAGGACATTACAACAATACTGACAAATCATTCAACCACCTACGCTTATCAGGGAAATCAGGACTTCACATACACTACCTTTCACCAGGACGTATTTGTATCGGAACTTACACTGCTGTACCGACACCAGGACATTTGGACACTGTTACACATTACGGCACCTCATACATAGCTGAAGGTCTACGGTTATAAACCACCACCGAGCAAGTCGACTCCAGAACTCGGTGACAAGCGCTAAGCTTTGGGTGTTGTGTGTAAAGTCATTGCACTATCGCTACAGACAGGAACAACGTTCGATCACTACTTCAGTTTACACTCATCGTAGTTTGTGTGAAGTGGACCGACCACCTGTTAATTAACGATACATTCAACAAGGCCAGTATAAATTTTCATTGTTGGTTGTTATATTTGTGTTTAATTAGGTGCTAACTAGTTAAAGATGACGAAGTTAACTTTAAATTAACAGCGTTTGGTGTTGGCAATCGTCAGGTCGGTACGAAGTTATTTATATCGATCGCACGGGTGACAGCACTTATTTGTTGTCTTGTTACAGGCGTGTAGTAATAAGTAGTAGTAACTTAGGGGTTAATTGAAGCTTACAAGAGGATAAGTATTAGATAGTATTAGTGTCTTTTATCAATATAAATATGTGTTTACGTCACACGTCACTCGTTTTATATCATTGTTAACTGTCTAGTGTTATATATTCTTTATACTGAATATATTTTAAATACTATTTTCTGTTATTTACATATAGTAACACTTAGGATATTTTTATCGCATTAAGATTGCTGAATTTCTATTGTTGAATTTATTGTTGAGTTCAAGTTGACAGTTTGTTCAACATCTGATATATTGTTTACTCTCGATTGAACGTACTTCAATATCGTCGAGTCCTTTGCATTCCTCTATCTTATTTCAGCTAGAGTACTGATAATTTAAGTAGGACAACGTGTCGATACTTCAAAATTTCATGGACATATGTAAGAAGGGTGGTTTGACTGGAGTACACCTTAGGAATTATGCAAAACGAGGAGCTGAAAGATTAGAAAAGTTGTTAGAGGAGAAAAGAAGGAAACGACTACAAATATATGAAGCTAACACAATGTTTATCATCAATGACGATGAAGACATAGAAGACACCCTTCCGACTCAACAAACATGGGTCAATGGAATATCAATGACCTGTATTAGGGATACTTCTTCAGCTATTGTGGGTGTCGATCACAAGCTAATAAACGAAAGTGATTACACAGGTAATATTATTGGTTGCAGAACATGCGGGGGACCATAGAAACATACAAGACCTCATGGGTCATGATTGATTGCCCATATTACGAAGGTAAAGTATGTGCAGCAGTATTACCAAACCCTGGTGCTGGGGTAATAGTTGGTAATATCCCGAAAGCCAAAGATTTCGTTCAGAAAGTGTCCATCAAACACAAAAATGACGAGACACTCACAGGTATCAAAGTTCACATGACGAAAGAAGAAGAAAATACGCGAGTAGAACAGGGTACATCAACTGTTGACGAACACGATGTAACACAACAGAGTGATAACACAACAGCAAATAATTGTGAACACCAAGATAGTCACAATATGGATGAACCCAAACAAGAAGAAATAAATTCTTCTTCGATAAGTATAACTAAGGATCAAAAACAAGTCAAGCGTGATTACATGTCTTTAAATGACATTTTTCTAAAACATCCCAAAAAGAGAACAAAGGTTACACGCACTCAGTACAAACAACAGAGACAGCCTACTAAAGTGGTGCCTAAACAACCGCAATGGGATCTGATAACAATAATTATTGCTCAGTTTATAACTTTGGCAAAGTCAATCATATCACAGGTTGAATGTGTCGCCACGGACAGCTAAGTTCGAACAAAGATATATGTTAATTGTACCAGTGCATACATATACGCACAGCTCAAGAAACATGATATAAACGGGTTCATACGAACAAAAAGGCATATCATAAACATGCACACAGAAATAGAGAAGTATAGCACAAATATACACACAAAAGGCAAGAAATATATTACATACATACGCACAGGAGTCAAGAAGTCTGTCACAAACGTACACACAGAAGTCAGGAGGTGTATTACACACATGCACGCTGAAGTTAAAATGTATGTCACTAACATATACGCACAATTAAATAAGTACATTGCTTGCGGCATTGCAACTATCTACTCACAAGTCAAGAAAGGATATACACAAACCAGAAAGAAACAATAAATTGGTTAACAGACACCAAGAAATACGCCACAAACACTTGTGCGCAAGTCAAAACAAAGGTAATAACCTTTAGCATACAAACAAAACTATAAGTTACGAAGTTAAGAGGGAAATGCAAAGAACATTACACAAAACAAACTACACTTATCTTTGCTTACTGTGGTTACTTGTCTTACTTCTGGAACAGATTTGCCAAACATACCTCATTGCAGCGTATGCAGTACATATCATACACAAGGGTGAAAATTAAAATATTGTTCCAATCAACAAAGTTACAATGTACAAATATTGGCATGAGTGCAGAAGAAAGATTCTATAGGTTTGAAACAAAGAAAGAGAGAAAGAAATAGAATAAAAGGAAGAATAAAAAGAAAAATTAAAATGGGATGAATGAGAATATTACACTTAGCACACTACAGACACATTAGGGTCTTATTACTTAGTTATTCCAATCTCCTCTCATATGAATCGAGACTTTTCGGAAGGTTCACCCTTTCTCATATTTCTACAATTCATCTGGGAAAATATTTCAGTTCTCTTTTCTTCAATTGTTGTTAACTATATCTTATTAGAGAACGTAATAGTTGTTATGAAGAATATTTGGTTTCAATATTTATTCTGGTTGAATCAGAATATTATATTATATTTCTGATTTAATTTCTTAGAAGTCTTGAATCTTTGAAATAAATGATTCTTCAAAAGTCCATATTTGAAGATCTGCAAGATTCTAGTCAATCATATTCTATGGGATATTCTTAGTCGACTGTAAATAATTAGGTCTACTGCACAGTTGTTCTCTATAATTATAATGTTTTTCTGTGTTATTCATAGAGTGTTAGGAAATTTTTATATATATATATATATATATATATATATATATATATATATATATATATATATATATATATATATATATATATATATATATATATTCAGATAGCACCTAATTGAATATCAATGTATATAACAATCATCAATTGTACAATTATTATTATAAATATATAATTAGTCAAAGGGATACATATTTTGTTGATTTTTCATTGTTGGCAGAGTCATCATGAATTGATGAAATAACTTGGATTGCGATAACTAATTCCTGCACACTCGATGGGTACTTGTAACGTCGTGCTCATACGTCATGCGCAAAACATTGCAGACATTAAGTATTGTTCGTCAGTGAAGATTTGTGATTTTAGTGTGTTATTCACAAAGACATGTTTGAACTGAACAATTTAATCGATAATTGTGGAACATGATAATTGTGTGAATCTCATGAACTGACATCGAACCTTCGTAAATTTAACTTATATGACAAATTGTGTAATTATCATTAACGGAATGAATTTCATTAGTTAGTTATTATATTGAAATAATTACGGTTGTTAAATAGTTAATTACTAATTAGTTATTAAAAATAGTTAATTATGTTATAGTAATTAGTTAGTTAAATAAGTAACTGTGCTATATTAATTAGTAGTATATTAGAATAGTTATATTTCTAATAATTGGTTCATTAGTTAATAACAGTTAATAATTGAACGGATCAATGGTTTCTATAATATCCACACTTGATGATAATGGAATATCTCTAAAGCAAGGTGCATGAAGAAAAGCGAAGGCGTCTACCTTACCTACAGACATTTGATGGGAAAACAATCAAAACAATCAAGATATGCATGAGCAGCGACAACATTCAAAAGCAACTGATATGAATTGCGTGGGACCCCATTAATACCCTCGTCCACAACTCCAGGTATTACCTAGAGCGAGGACACTTGTCCATTTGGACAAGATAGGGACTAATGAAAATTAGTTGGACCGACCTTCCCATGGGTCGGCCACACGACGTCCAACGTGGGTTTGGACAGGTGGGCGTGCCCGTCATATAAATTTATTTTTTCTTGAGGGTGGGTAACGGGATCCATAAGGTCTATTCGGCAATTGCTATAACTTATGTTGGCTATGAATAAGGCTATGAAGCATAACTACATGCATATAGATATAGATTTAAAGAAAAAAAAATGATGTTATAATTTTTTTTTGTCTGGGAGGGGGCATAATCCCATATGACAGGCAGGCCAGAAGAAGATGCAAAAAAAAAGAAGAAAGGGATTTTTCAAAAGGATGCACCAAAGTTGACGATGCTCAGGAAAAACCAAGGGAGACAAGAGACGTCATAGGACAACAAAGAGTCAGACGTTGTGAGGCTGTGCTACAAAATGGTTGTGTTTTTCTGGAGCCCGTGTCAAGTGAAGATCTGGATGTAATGATTACGAGGATCGGCAAGTAAACAACAGGAGGAGGAATTTTTTGACAAAGAAGCAATCAATGGAAGGACCGGGAGCACAAAACCTAAGCGAATCCTGAATTCGGAACTGTGAAATAGAAAACTAAGCTTCAAGGTGAACAGGATAGAATAGGGAGGTTATTCGTAGACAATAGATAGACGCCGACCCTGCGTTAAGGGCAGTTTATAGTCTAGAAGAGCTAAAGCCTATTATTATTCAGCGCATAATTAAATGTGTGTAAGTGTTCGCTGGATTGCGTCAGTTTCTTTCACATTTTTCCCGAAGTTCAGGTGAGAATTTTCTTGGTCTAAGTTAACGAGTTGAAGAAGCCTTTGATGGTAGATTTCATGTTGAGTATTACTGGAGCTACGTCAAGGCAATCATCATCGTCACCGTCATCGTCACCGTCACCGTCACCGTCACCGTCACCGTCACCGTCACCGCCACCACCAGCAGCAGCAGCATCATCATCATCATCATCATCATCATCATCATCATCATCATCATCATCATCATCATCATCATCATCATCATCATCTCAGGGTTCGAATCCTCGCGGCATAATCATCAATACGCAGCAAAACATTTGACGAACATTGCTCTCACCACAGCCAGCCGAGGACTCGATCTATCTTCAGATTCCCTGCCAGGGGTGATTCATGATTGATTGATTTAAGAACCGACATCACGTCGTTCGGGGCATTCCCTTAAGAGCTCCGTCCCCATCCTCAGCAGCCAGCGAAGAGTTCCAACACCAATAGTACCAGTAGCAATCTGATTATATGTCCGTCTCGCCTTTCCTCTGATAGTCGAGCGTCAGCCAGATCACCTCGTCACTCCTCGCTGTCTCATTCTTACGCAGACCATGGTCATCCATTTGCTCCTCCGAGGTGTACACGTGCTCCCACAAGGCTGCAACCACGTCTGCCTTGTCATTCATCAATACTCCACCAACTTTTGCCGAGCCAGCCAATCTGTCCGCCTGTCCGCCTGTTCATTCCCCAGCACACCGGCATGCCCCGGAGAAAAGATCCAGGCGATGCTTGCCACCCGTGACCTCCGAAGCGAAGCAAGCCACTCTGCCCGAAGCTTGCCTGTCCTCGCCTACCAGGGGTGATCCAATACTTAACCTTACCGGGTAATGGCGAAATACTTGAGTTCTCGCGAGTATTCCCCTCTCATCGCTGAGGATATTGGGTATATGGTTCTAGTCCCATATTTTTATAGACCAACCAGCATGCAAATGGAAACATGGTCAAAATCATACCAGCCACATTTTCTTCCCACAAAATTTTCTAGTACCTATGTTAGGGTGATCGTCCTGGGAGCAGAGGACAATGTTTTAATCCATGCCTCGATGGAGATTTGAAAGCGTTTCCACGTCGCCAGTAAGCAAGCGTGCTAATCACTGCTCTTCCGCGGCTCCTTCAAATAACAGTTAGAAATTAGTTGCATATTCTTTACAGGACATCGCAGTCAACCCCATAATTTTTTTACTGTTTGTGATCTCTTTGCAAGTTTACGTTCAGTATTGCTGCCATTGCTTTCTGAACGACAGGCGAGCGCATTTCGTAAAAGAATCAACGCAAGGCGATCTGCTGCCAAATCGCCTGGAGTTGTTTTTCGAACACAGTATGCGGGATTACGAACTGCGTCCGTTAACCCATGGCCAAGGAACCGTCTCAGTTGACAGTAAGGCGTGTTAAACATTCTATATAAGACATATGCAAAATCAGTACTTGAGGCGCCCCAGTCTGGGAAATTGCCAGTACTACAGTCACTATGTAACTAGGTTGCCTACTAACAGTATACCACAACAAGCAATTATGTACAGACCAAATGGAAGCCAAAGAAGAGGCCGACCACGTAAACGATGGACAGAGTGAACAGTAGAGTACTTGAGAATCTCGATATATGAAGCCCATAAACGGGCACTCCGCCACATACTTCACCTCGACAACGCAAGGTACAAGAGGAACAAGATGAGATGAGATGAGATGAGATGAGATGAGATGAGATGAGATGAGATGAGATGAGATGAGATGAGATGAGATGAGATGAGATGAGATGAGATGAGATGAGATGAGATGAGAGACAGACACTAATTTCTGATCAGGAAGCCAGCGTAAGGTCACTTATACATCGGATATCATCTCACTTGGAGTGCCCGGAAACGAGAGAGCTGACTGACTATCTCCGGTAGGGGCAATCAAAGAAATGCCTGGTGTACATCTTACATACCACCAAAAGAAAAGAATTATCAAATCAATCAGAAACCCACCACCAGCTCAAGACGATTACCACATAATGGACAGACCAGAACAAATCATTATTCTGCGCTTCAGAACAGTAGCCTAACGGCGCTGCCCGGGTAAAATTTCGAGTTAAAAATCTACATAAAGCATTTCAGGATCCTCGCCGATGCAACGGAGTTCGTGCATTGAGCTGAGTTTCTCCAAACTCAGGTTTGAGAGCACTTATGGGTTAAACCGTGTGCCGTGATGTTGTTCCAACGACTAGAACTAAAACTAAATCAGAACAGGACACAATAGATTACACAATCACATACAAGATATACAAAATTCAAGATAGACAAAACAGCCATGAGCACATGTAGTTTGGAGCTGCAGACGGCAGATCAAATACTCTAAGACTGCCCAAAATACGACATATCGAGGCAAACCTTCTGGCCTAGAGAAACGTCAGTGGAAGATAAATTCCATGGAGCACAGAGTAAACTAGGAGTAACTGAAGTTTGAAGTTCTACACCTTCTAGTATTCTAAACCCTGACATTGGAGGTTAGATCAAGAATCATTGCAAGCTACACGGAAACATGTGGCTGTGAACCATGGGCAATTGGATTTTTGTTTACTAACGAGACACAAACAATAAATTGCACATACTGCAGAAATCACACAACATAAACAAAAGCAATAAGATAACTCTTCCGAGTTTAAATATACAATACACGCATTCACACAGTAATTTAAATTGTCTACTACGGTAATTTAAAACTGACTATCATGTCTGTTTGTTTGCATAAAGTTGGTTTTTGTAAATCAAAGGCACCTGCCTCTGCCAGCTTTCACACGCGACCATTTTGTGTGTTAAACAAAACGAAACGCATTGTCCTCACCAATCACGTGACTGGATTCCAAAATGTGCTGGTCAATCCGAGAAGCAGCGAAATAGGCCAGCCAATAAATCGTGCAATCTATTGTTTGTGTCTTCGTTATTCACATTCACTAATGGAACAATTTTATTTTTGAACTAGTTTATTTATTTTTCTAAACAAGCAACGACAACAAACAATATCAATTGAGGACTTTCGAGACGTGATTGAATATTTTTAAAGTGAGTTTAAAGTCCTTTACAGGTCGTTACAATCAACCCTAGCATTTAGTGGCTCTTTGTAATTTACTAGGCAATGTTAGTTCAGTAGTTTGCCATTGCTTTCTGGACAGCCGACGCCTCGTACCATCGAAATCAACGCAAAGTGGTCTGCTTCCAAATCTCCCAAAGCTGACTTCGAACACTCGAATGGGTATGACCGAGAATTACGGAAATACGCGTCTCACTTTCATGTAAGAAACAGTTACCTATAGTAATATAGTAACTTGCGGTGTATGGCAGGGGGGGGGGGGGGGGGGGGTCTCTTAACATGAGGAATTAAGGCCGCCTGGCTAGTGCAGTCGCCGATAACTTTGCAGGTTAGGATTTTCTTTTTTTCCCCCGACAGAAAAAAATCTCACACCTTACCGAGGATTCGACCCCGGGTCTCCCGAAGGAGAATCTGGCGTTCTAGCCACTCATCCAGCCGCTCCTCAGTTCATTTAACAATACATTTTAAATCAGTTTCGAAAATCACTATTAATGAATTAATTTACACTTATAACTGTTCTTCATAACCACTCACTTAAGTTCAGATGCCAGTTTATCAATGTCTGGGCACAAATCTGTAGTGCCCAAAGTCATAAGAGCAGCTAGGTTACTTCAGTGAGTCTGGAACGTTGCTTATTTTTTTTGTTTTTTTAACGATCATTGCGGAAAATGACTGCTTGCGTCTTAAGTCGAGCCAAGACGACAAATGTATCTCTTGGCAAATTTTTTTTTCCCGCGTTTCCATCCTGTTTCAGGATACTGCGGTCAACATCAGCATCTTTCAGCAGTATGTTGATTCCTAGGTTAGATTACGTTCATCAGCACGCCACGACTTTCTGAGCGACCGGCTCCATACTCTCATAAGTCACTGGTGCGACTTGAACCGCTTCTAATTCTCGTGCACTCACTTCAACCACGAGAGTATTCAGGATTACTGAGAAAGCTGCTAACCCCTCGGCCAGGGAGCCGGCATCTCTGGGCGAATGAGTGTTCAAATTGTTCGACAGGCGATAGTCGCCAGAATGAAATCATATGATGAGCTGAAGGTGAAGCAGGCAGCTCCAGATATGTACATCTCAGTGCAGAATGGCATTTTAAATCAATTACTACGTGCTGAAGGATTTTCTGTAATTGACAGAGCTTGGCATCAGGAAATAAGAACGGATGTATGAAGAGGGCAACATTATCCTCCTCTATTGTGAACTCTTGAAATCTCGACTGAAAGATATCCAGAAGACTTTCAACTTTTACTTTTTACTGTAACAAGTCATATTTCTTTTCCACCACAAGCGTCTTCAGAGTTGGAAACGCCTCTAAAGACCCTTAAGTCAGCAGTCCGATAAACCGTGGTAGTCTCATCTCATCTCATCTCATCTCTTCTCATCTCATCCCATCTCATCTCATCTCATCTCATCTCATCATGTTCCTCTTGTACCTTGCGGTGTCGAGGTGAAGTATAAACATCGCGAGAGTGCCCGATTATGAGCTAGTCTCATTTTAAATGAAAAAATGTCATCGCACAAGTTTGTAAATAGTTCGTTTTTTCCCCTGGATCCTCGCATTTAATGAATTTAAATGAGACGTGATGACAGGTCATTAAGCCAGTCATCATTCAGCAGACATTCCTGTTTTGTAGGCACTTCAGTTATTTCAGACAGAAAGAGAGAGAAACTTTCTTTCAGTGCCCAGAAACGCGACCTGACATCACAGTGTAACGAGTATTCCTCGTTCAGTTCTGATAGCCTGTTCAGCGCCTTACTTCGAATTTTGTTCACACGTCTCAGAACAACATCCACGACTTGTTTCAGATTTAATTTATTTCCACACAGAGCTTCTCGCTGAATGATATAATGATATTTTAATATAGTACGGCCAAGAAACTGTTCCAATAATGCTAGACATCCAGACTTTTTACCCGTCAATGCCAGAGCACCGTCGGTGCATACACTGTCCAATTTGGTCCATTCTATGTTGTTTTTCTCTACACACAACTTCAGAGTTTCAAACAGATCAGTCCCTTTAATAGTCGCATGCATTGATTCAAGCCCTAGAAGTTCTTCAATGACTTCAATATTATCTTTTATTGCTCGAACAGAAACTGCTACCTGAGCTGTGTCAGAAATGTCAGTGGATTCATCCACTGCCAATGAAACAATTTTACAATGTTTGATATGTACTGTACTTGGAACTTGACGATGAACATCGTTGGCTAATTCTTCAACTCGCCTGGCCATAGTATTATTAGGCAAAGGTATCTGATAATACTTTGTTTCCACATTTTATCTCCAAGCATTCTAGCGGCAATTTTAAGGGAAGGCTTGATTATTTCTTTTGCATCAGTAAACGGCTTTTCTTTCCGAGACTACAGAAGAGCGAATTCGTACGACGCCAAAAACAGAACTCTTGCTCTGTTCGTTAACCTTGGAGAAAAATGACTGCTACCTGGTCAGAGAACTTTCTTGTTCAGCTTTGAAATCTTTTCTTAACTCCGAATTGATCGGATATTGAGCATTTATGTCTAATTCCAACACAATATTACCGACTCTGCTAAACAGTTGTTATAGGCGACAACATGGCACCTTGCGCACTCTGATTGGTCGACAAGTAGTTGCGAACTGAACAGGCGCATTCGATAATATATTAGCATAACAACCACGAGCAGAGTAAATTATCGCACACTAACGGGGAGCTCCTAGTGCATTTTTGAAATTATTAAAATATATTATATTAAATAACGTGGCCTCGCGTGCCACTTTCTGACATCTGGCGGGCCACAAGTGGCCCGCGGGCCGTGGTTTAGGAATCTCTGTTCTAGAGTATTGGACTGTATTTTGCGTATGGATTAGCTTTCCCTATTGTTAGTGCCCCTCGCCATCAGGCGAACCCAATCCGACTTTATAGGTACTTGTAATTTACGCCCCCAAGTCAAGGAGGAGAGGTTAACATTTTAGTCCAACTGTCCGGTGTAGGGGTTGAACCCCTTACCTCGGCATCAGCACGTCGGATGTTTAAGAACGCGGGTTCTTAACCATTCGGCCATGCTGACCTCCTGATTGGATATGAGAATGCTGAAAATACCTCGGACAGCCAAGATGATTAATCTACGTTTTTGAAAGAGAATACGACACAAGGATAACAGCATACACATAAGAAAGAATCAGTCGTAATTTGTGGAAGTATTTTGAGAAGCCAAAATACTGAAACATTTTGTAACAACAAGAAAGATTTGTGGAGTGAGAGGTAGAAATAAAGAGAGAGAGAGAGAGAGAGAGAGAGAGAGAGAGAGAGAGAGAGAGAGAGAGAGAGGGAGAGAGAGAGAGAGAGAAGGGGGTGGAGAGAGATGGAACTATAGACAGATAGAGATAAGGACATGGAGAGATATGCCGAAAGCGAGAGAGAGAGAGAGAGAGAGAGAGAGAGAGAGAGAGAGAGAGAGAGAGAGAGAGAGAGAGAGAGAAGAGAGCATTTTTGTAGCGCCTTTTGTCACAGCGTAGACAGGTGCTAGCACACTAATTTAAATCTGCTGTTGAAGATTGCAATTCGTGGACAAGCATGAACGCCCAAACCAGTCGACAAGGTGCTTGATGATAATGGCGATGATGACAGTGATGATGATGAATATACAGTGGTTGAGATTCAATGGGAAGAGCGTATAAGCGTCGCTTGAAAATGGTGACAAATATATTCAACCAAGTGGTGTGAAAACGTGTGACAGAAAGAGGGTAACAAATTACAACATTACTCCTCTTCGTAACTAATCGTAGTACATTTCTTTATTTTCTTTCTAAATCCTTACTTGCCTTATGTTATTATATAAATTATATAAATAGAATAATTAATTTAATCCCCATCTATTAATGAGGTTGCTTTTCACAGATTTGCCACTTGCGATTTTCCATAAGATAGAGTTGAACAAACAATGATACATGATGGCTGTTGCACGAGAAAACACAAGTCGATGATTATACGGCTATAAATGATCGAATCAGGACCCTGTTCGGCACTAGCAGGAAGAATCGTGGTTGAGGACGAAGCAGGTGCCTGCATAACTATTTGGTCACTGGAGCTATAAGTATTCCTACTCTTAGATATTTTCTGAGGAGACGGGGTACCCATGGACATGTCCCGAATGTCTTGACGTCGGTTAAGGATGAAAATCATCATCATCATTAAGTGCCATGTCAGTTGGCGTAGGCATTCATGACTCTCCGCAGATCTTGGCCCATGGTGTTCTGGATCAACTCTGCTGTTGATATTCCTCCTTGGAACAGTCCCAGTCCATCCAGCATCATCTCTCTCGGTCTTCCTCTGCCTCTCTTCCCCTCGATCTGTTACGATGTTCCCCAATGCCTCACTTCTCATCACATGAGCAAAAACAGCTGTTTCTCTCTCTCTCTCTCTCTCTCTCTCTCTCTCTCTCTCTCTCTCTCTCTCTCTCTCTCTCTCTCTCTCTCTTTCTCTCTCTTATTGTCGTATCTAATGTTCTAGTGACTAATAATAATTTATTGGGCAATGAAGAGCATTTTATGTGATATTCACAGTCGCAGGAACGTAGCTTAATGGGGACAAACTGTGAAGTTAGAACCGCGACTAACTAACTAACTAGTTTCATTAGCCTCTTTCAGGCAATCGTTGTTAGTTATTTTGGCAGGCCAAGGAAATCGCAACATTTGTTTCAGGAACCATATCTCTGCTGATTCCACGTTCTTCCTAATTTTTTTATTTACATTCCAAGATTCACTGCCATATAGCAACACATGTTCTATATAGCACTTTAGCACCCTCTTCCTTACATTCAATGATAGTGGCGTTTTGCACAAGATACTCTTCATTTTCGGAAATGCTGATTGTGCTTGCCATATTCTACTCTTAATCTCTGTTGTGCATTTTCCATCTGATGCCCCAAAGTATTTAAAATTATCGACTTGGTTAAGAATTGTCCCTTATATTTTCATTTCACATTTTGGTGTCTCGTTTTACTTTGATCTCACCATTGTTACTGTTTTCTTGCTATTCAAGGGCAATCCTTTCTTGGAAATCTCTGTTACTACTATGTTGGATAAAAAATACATTCGTGAAAAGTGCATTCGTAACATCAGTTATTTTGTTAAAAAATTAGAACATTCTTATGACGACATTATGTATCCCCCTCCAGTCCACCAATTGAGCTAATGATGAAATACGGAAGAGAATCATGGACAATTAGTAAACAAGTGTGGGATTATGTGGAAGCTGCGGAGATGTGGTTTTATAGACGAATGACAAGACTTCCATGGGAGGATAGAAAGAGTAATGAAGATATCTTGAAAGAAGTTAACTCACAAAGAGAACTGGATTCTCCATCAGAAGAAGACAGTCTATATTCTTTAGGGGTGTCATGAGTAGGAGAAGGCTGGAGTGTGTCGTTACAAAGGGAAAGCTGGAGGGTAGAAGAGGCACAAGGAGATCAAGAAAGAAGATGCTGGGCAGTTTGACATCATGGCGTAGAGGAACATCACTAACAGAAATTATTGGCAACACGCGAGAAAGAAGGCTTTTGGCAGATATGATAACCAATGCCACACGGCATGGACTATAAAAAGAAGACCTATATCAATGTATGTAATCTTCAGTTGACATATGCGTCTTTGTGCACGACTATTTCTCCCTTCTGAAACAAGAAAACTTCACAAAATATGGCCGATCTCTTGTGCATGCACTCCCACTCAGAGATTTAATTTAATTCTTTGTTTCTACTTCCTTCATTGATGCTTTACTTTTCAAGGCGTAACTGTGGAAAAGGCAAAGTTCACCATTAAGTTTTTCAAAATAATGCATTGCTTTGGTGAATTTAATCACAGAAGCCACAAACAATATGTTGCACGATTTCTTGCCTGACATATTTCGCTGCATCACGTCAGGTGCATACTGCAGAGCTATATATCATATGAAATGAATAATACTTTGGATGTTTTATGCAAACAGGAAGAGTTCATGCTAAATTTGAAAGAACCGCGAGGATAACAGTTGGTCTACGTTTGAAAAATACCTCTGACTATGCGTTTTAATTGTTTCAGCTAAAGTATTATTAATGTATTCACTTCATATGATATATACAAAGGCCTAGGACATATTCTGCCCTACCACGACGTTCAGTCTTCAGGTTGAATTGTCTCGCACCACGGTGAGGCTTGTACCCTCCCAACTGCGCTCCTTCGCACGAAACCGTTGGTACAGTGTGGGGTATCGGGTTTGGCCTATAATCGAAGCTTATTTTTTGTTTGCACATCCTTTACATGACATTGCAGTCAATACCAGCATTTTTCAGTTGCTGTTGATGTCTTGGCAAGTTTTACGTTCAGTAGTTTGACATTGCTTTCTGAACAACCAGGTCACATACTTCCGTAAGTAAGCACGCGACGCAATCCGCTGCAGAATCTCGCGCAGCTGTGTTTCGTGCAAGAGTATACGGGATTGCGAACAAAGTCCTTAATCCCTAGGCCAGGGAGTCCGGCTAATCGAAGTTTCAACAGGCAGATAATTAGAGCATTGTTTTGCTGATACGACAGCTTCTGCAGCAGATTTATTGGTGTTACATATCCTCTGAAGTAAAGTAGACAGAGAGAGAGAGAGAGAGAGAGAGAGAGAGAGAGAGAGAGAGAGAGAGAGAGAGAGAGAGAGAGAGAGAGAGAGAGAGAGAGAGATAATGCTGCATGGCCAATTCATGGTCTGTACAATTCAGCCCAGGTCTTTTGCTATAGAGAAGTGTAGCTGTCGTGCCTATTTTTGAAGCACAATGTAACAAACTATCGTCTGTCAAGACGGCAATGTGCCAATCAATGATATATAACTCTGATGAGATGCAGCGGAAATCTCACTGTTTGTGGCTTCTGTATCACTCACTCACTCACTCGCTCGCTCGCTCACTCACTCACTCACTCACTCACCCACTAAATAACTAACTAACTAACTAACTAACTAACTAACTAACTAACTAACTAACTAACTAAATCTTTATCTAACCCACTGACTCACTCACTAGCTAACTAATTAATTAACTAACTCGTTATCTAACAAACAAAATAACTAACTAAACAGTTATCTAACAAACTAACTTATTAACTAAACAGTTATCTAACAAACAATGTAACTAACTAAACAGTTATCTAACAAATTAAGTTACTAACTGGTAAAATTAGAGAGCATACAGAACGAAGCTATGCGGGTCATTCTGGGATGCACCAGAGACACCCCAGTAGTGTGTATGCGTTACATCCTTGGTTTGCCGACTGTTGCTGGTAGGCTCAAGGTGATGCAGGCGAAGGCATACATCAGAGTTGTTGCTGACACAGATCACCCGTTGCATGAGGCGCTAGACGCAGTTAAGGGTCAGCAACTGATAAGAGGGAAATCATGGATGGCTCAGGCGGAGGATACGATCAGACAGGTGTGCATCTTGGAGAACATTAGGCGAGGAGAGGAGTGGGTCAGAGTGCCAGCGGAGCAGTCAGACGTGTGCAAAGGTATAATCACATTGAGCCGGGAGTGCAGGGAGTGGCCAGCAGGGGCCACGGAAGTGGAAATCCAGCAATTAATTCAGGATAATGCTCACCCAGGCGATGTGATTATATGTACAGATGGTTCGATGTTGAGAGGCAGGAAAAGTGCCTGGATGTTCTTAGCAAAAGCTAATGGTCGCCGTTTGGTGCAGGAGAGCCTGGCATATGATACCACAACATCTAGCTTAAGAATGGAGGTGGAGGCGGTCAGTGCAGCTTTCCGCTGGATGTAGAATACGATACACACACACATCGTGATTGTAACTGACTCAGAAAGCATGCTGAATAGGATGAGGACAGGCAAGCTTCGTGCAGAGTGGCTTGCTTCGCTTCGGAAGTCACGAGTGACAAGCATCGTCTGGATCTTTTCTCCGGGGCATGCTGGTGTGCTGGGGAAAGAACAGGCGGACAGATTGACTGGCTCTGCAAAACTTAGTGGAGTATTGATGCATGATAAGGCAGACGTGGTTGCGGCCTTGTGGGAGCACGTGTACACATCGGAGAAGCAAGAGGATCACTATGGTCTGGCAAGAATGCGACAACGAAGGGTGACGAGGGGATCTGGCCGACGATCGACGCTCAGAGGAAAGGCGAGACGGACATATAATCAGATTGCTACTGGTACTATTAGTGTTGGAACTCTTCGCTGGCTGCTGAGTATGGGGACGGAGCGCTTATGGGAATGCCCCGAATGCTGTGATGTCGGTTCCTAAATCAATCAATCAATCAATCAATAAATCAATCAGTTACTAACTAAACAATTATCTAACAAACAAAATAACTAATTAAACAGTTATCTAACAAACTAACTTACTAACTAAATAGTTATCTAACTAACTAAACAACTTACTAACTCACTAATTAATATAAGCACTTTGAAGTCTTAAGCACAGGCAGGTCGTGTTTCCTGCACAGGTTTTTAATTATTTCATTGTCAACAAACGCCAACCGAATGGCAAACTCATTCATTCATTCAGTAGCATGTACTTTTCAGAACCTCGCACCCATAACAACCTACCAGAAAACTTCTTGGTCATAAGCAAGACGACCCGCGTCCGATACTCCCTCTGGATATCACCCGCAACATCCTGCACCCATCTTCTCTTTGGCCTTCCTCTTCCTCTCTTCCCAGGCATATCAATCAATAATGCGCCATGCCGGAAAGCGTGGGCGGTCATGACTCGCCATTTCACTCATCACCAGCGTCGTGTATCAACTCGTCCATGCCATGTGGCCAAGCTATCTAGGTATTTTCCTTTCGGTCTTCCTCTTGGTCTGTTCCGTTCGATCTTGCTAGTTGTCACTAAGTTCTCCAATCCATTTCTTCTCATAACATGTTCAAAAAATGTTGACAGTCTAATTTCTCTAATCAATTTAAGATTTTCATTTGTCTCCTGTAGTACCTGGTCGTTGGTTTTTCTGTCTGTCCATTTTATTCTTTGCATTTTCCTCAGAAACCACATTTCTGCAGCCATCAGATCTTTTTCAGCTTGACTGCACATTTTCCAAGTTTCACATCCATACAAAAGAACAGAATCTATGTATCCCCTCAACATTCTTTATCTCGTTTCAATTGACATCTTTTATTTAGTCAGAATGTTTTTCATCTTGTAAAGGCTACTTTCGCCATGGCGATTCTTGTTATAATCTCTTCAAGGCATCTCCTATTAGATGTTATGACTGTTCCGAGATAATTGTACCGATTCACTTGTTGAAGAATATTCCCATTTACTTGTATATTACATTGTGGTACTACGTTCTTCCTAGTGACGACCATAACCTGTGTCTTCTTACAATTTAATTCTAACCCCAGCTGCTCATTGTGTACAACAACTGCGTCTACTAATTGTTGTAGATATTGTGCATTGTCTGCAAACAATACTGCATCATCTGCATATCTAATGTTATTGATGCTTCGTCCTCCAATGCTGATTCCATTTATATCTTCTACTTTCTTGAAAATATTTTCACTGTATAGGGAAACAAATATCTGGAGACATTACACATCCCTGCCTAACACCTCTCTTAATAGGTTGATATTGTCCCACTTCATTATCAATCTAATGGCAGCTTGTTGTTTCCAATATTTGTTTTTTATAAGTCTAATGTCTTTCCCATCAATTTGTAGATCTACAAGCATATCTACCATGTTGACGTGTCTAACTCTATCAAAAGCCTTTGTGTAGTCAATAAAGCAAAGTTGTATATCTTTGTTTTCTTCTATAGAACGTTCAGTAACTGTTCGCAGCATATACACAGAATTTACTGTACCCTTTCCTTCTACAAACTCACAGTGTTCTTCCCCTATTTCAGGTTGTATTTTCTTCTTCACTCTTTGCATGATAATTCGTAGCAAAATCTTTGTGATGTGGCTCATTATACTAATTGTTCTATGTTGATAACATTCCAAGGTTCCTGATTTCTTTGGGATTGCAATAAATATAGAGTTACACAATTCAGAAGGTATATCTCCAGTATCATATAATGTGTTCAGCAGTCTGGTGACTTGATCTAGTCCAAATTCTTCTAAAGCTTTAATCATTTCTGTTGTGATGTTATCTGCACCCGGGGTCTTGCCAGATTTCATATGCTTAAGAACATTTCGAACCTCCATCTTCAAAATTGGCGGCCCTTCATTATTAAATCTAATATCATACTGTTCCTCTCTGTTATCATTATAAAGGTTTTTCACATAATCTATCCATACATGTAGAATCTTATCTTTTTCTATTATGATTTTGCCTTCTTTAGTTTTTGGACAGCCTGTTGATGTACTTGTTCTTTTATTAGTAAGTTCCTGAATTCTTTTGTGCACTAATTTGGTATTTTGACTGTTGTGTTGGTTTTCAATGTCTAAGCACTTTTCCTCAAGCCATGCTTCTTTTGCCTCCTTATATAATATTCTGACTTGTCTGTGAATTTCTTCATATTTGGCAGGATTATTTTTGTTGAGTCTTCTTGTTTCCATTAGGTGTAAAATTTCTTCTGTCATCCATTTCTTACGACCCACCTTCTTTAATTTTGGAATAGTTGTTTCTGCAGCCAAACTTATTGAATTCTTCAACATTTCCCATTGATCATCCTCATCCTGGAATAATATCTCTAGATCAGACAATACATCAAATCTGTTCTGTACTTCTATGTTGAATTTGTTTTGTATTTCCTTGTCATTACTCAATGTACACAAATCATATTTAGTGTTTCCTGTTATATATTTGACTTTCTTCAACGTTATCCTCAGTGTTCCTGTAAGTTGTCTGTGGTCACTATAACAATCAGCACTGGGAATTGTTTTTGCTATTGTTAGTGCTTTTCTAAATCTTCTGCTAATCAGAATGTAGTCAATCTGGTTTCTGATCCTGCTATCAGGACTCCTCCATGTCCATAATCTTCTAAGGTGTTGCTTAAACCAGGTGTTTCCTACAATCATTTCCTGTTCTTTTGCCCACTCTACGAGTCTGTATCCTCTTTCATTTCTCTCTCCTAAACCATAGTTTCCTACTGTGTATTTATCACCTTGATTTCCTACTTTTGCATTGAAGTCCCATATTATGATGTTTATTTCTGAATTTTTACATTTCTTTAAGGCAGACTCTATGTCCTTATAAAATTCCGCTACACTATCTTCACTGGATTCTCCTGTTGGGACATATACTTGAATAACATTTATGCTAAATGGTCTGCCACTCAATTTAACTAGTAGAAATCTGAATATTGAGCACAACCCACTACTGGCAACGCCGATCGCATTCTGGTATGAACCTAAGGCCTATCCACGTCAATATGGAAGCACTATACTCGAGTTTCGCCCTCATTTGAGCTCGTCAGTAGTGCATATCCCTGACCGGATCCGGAAACAGTCCCGGATCACGCGTGTGAAGCGGGTGTGTAACCACGCGGCACACACTGGACACACCAAATTATCACAGCAGATAATCACAACGCTACCCATCGTAGGCTATGCCCTGCTTAGTAGAAATCTGTCCGACACGGTCCAATATCCTTGAACAGATTTTGATGTTTTCCGGTCCAAAATAATAGCCGCTCCCCTTTGTCAATCTCACCTCCAGAATAAATAATCTTAAAATCTTCATCTATCTTGATGCCTTCTCCTGTCCATCTCGTTTCACACATTCTTAGAATATTAGTTTTGTTTCACTTTCTATTTCTTGTTTTATGGTCTTTAATTTTTCGTCGTCGTTTAACGTTCTAACGTTCCATGTTGCTAATTTTAATGTCTCTGTTCTTGTCTTGCTGATCAGTGTTAAGGCGAACCCAGGAATATACCCCTAAATTATTGTTCTCTCCAAACTTTCATGACGTTCACGTGACCAAAATATTTCAAATTTCTTTGTTTTATCGACTTTAATAGAATGAAAACTACTGAACTAATATGCATAGTACATCACAAACAGCCAATAAATGCTGGGGCTAACTGCAAAGTCCTGTAAAGGGCATGCCACTAACTTTGACTGTTAACATAAATGTAACAACCACCTGAGACAACAACAAAAACGTCCATGAACATTCTATCATATTCTGATGCGGCCAACCACCACGAGGGGAATTGGTTCAGTCTACAGCGAGTTGCATTGATTACCTCCATGCCCCGCTGGTAAAGTGTATCAGCCATCTTTCGTACTTACTCAACAGCATGATGTCCAGACACGACGCAGATGAACACGAACACCGCTATGAAGTTGTACATGAAACTTGGGATTTGAACTGCAAGCTTCGGTTGAAATTATGAAAAGGCAATATTTGAGGTTAAGGGAGCACTCATGAATGAAGAGTCTGTTTGCTTCACATTAAACCAATCACTTCCACGCATGCAATCTTTCTGGCTCATATCGCACCAATAATTCAGCTTAAACATACAGTTTGCTTATGCTGAGGTAAGGGGTTAAAATCCCTACACCGGACAGTTGGACTAAAATGTTGACTTCGCGTCCTTGACTCGGGGAAGCAAATTACAAGTACCTCTGAAGTCTGAGTTGGTTCGTCTGATGACGAGGGGCAATGGTAATAGGGAAATCTAATCCACATGCAAAATTCAGTCAAGTGAGTGCAAAAACAAAACAAAAAACTAAATAAATAAAAATGAACAAACGAAAAATATTCAGCCTGTCTCAACTCCAGCCAATCATTATGTCTTTTTAATTTCCAACCAATCAGCCTGTCTGTTTATTTCCCTTTTGTTTTTCTTTCTATTTAATCAACCAACCAATCACCTAACCAATTAGCTTGCCAGTATGTTTCACCTCCAAGTAATCAATTTGTCCGTTCCATCTCCAACCAGTTGGACGTTATCTCTGCATTTTCACCTATAACCATTCAATATGGCCGTCGTATCTTCAATTAATCAGTAAATACGTTTCGCCTTCAGTCGAACGCCGTGTTTCTGTCCTAGTCAATCGCTCGTTTGCCTCACTTCAAACCAACTGAACGACCAACCATTCAACTAATGAATCAACTAACCAATCAACCAACCAAGAAACCACCAACCATTCAACAACACATTTACGCTTATGAATTAATGCTTTTACTCGCTTTCAACAAATTAGCATATATGTTTCAAACCAATCCATCAACTCGTCCTCCTGTCCATCAGCCAACCAACTAATCAGTCATTCAACCAACTAAACAATCAACTGATGCATTTATGTATCTATCACACCTTCAGTCAATTAGTATCTCTGTTTCAAACCAACCAATTAACCGCCTGTTCTTGAATCGATCAATCACCTATCGAGGAACTCAACTAATCAATCAGTCAATCCCTTTCATCTCCAACCAATCATTCTGCTGTTTCACTTTAACCAATGTAATCCATTCGACCTGTCTCTCCATCAATCACTTGCCATACCGATAAGCGTGGGCGGTCATGTTCTACCATCTCACTCGGTCATCAGAGTCGTGGATCAGCTCCGTGTTCCTGCCTCGACCATGCCACGTGGCCAAGCCATCCAGGTATTCTCGGTCTTCCCCTTGGTCTCTTCCCTTCGATCTTGCCAGTTGTCGCCAAGTTCTCCAAGTTATTTCTTTTCATAACATCCCCAAAAAGTTTTGACTGTCTACGTCAGTGTTTCCTAACCTTTTTTGTGCTATGCCCCACCTAAGCCTTTCTAAAATTCTTATGCCTCGCCCCCTTAACATATACATTATTTTTAATATTCAAAAATTGAAATGTTCACTAAAGAAACTTGAATGATAGGTTTTAGGAAGAAATCACTAGGAAATTATTGAGCAAACACAGTAAGTAAATTTTCAAAACATATAATGGAGAAGTGAAATTCAAGTACAAAATAATTTTAATGAAAGATTTTTCTATATTATTTTAATTATTAGTAATTATTTATTATTTAAATTTAGTGAGATCCTTGCGCTTGATGCTTGCTGCAAAGAGATTTTATGTCAGGTTCCAATTTAGTTAACTTCAGTCTCAAGTCTGCCCGTTTTGTTATATCCAGCCGATTTCTTCCATTTTCAAATTGCCCCCCTTAACAATCGAATTGCTCCCCTGTGGGGCGTGGGCCCCACGTTGGGAAACACTGGTCTACGTCTAATGACTCTAATCCGTTTACGATCTTCATTAGTTTCTTGAAAAACTTGTTCATTGGTTTTTCTGTCTGCCGATAGTATTATTTGCATTTTTCTTAGAAACTACATTTCCACAGCCATCAGCTGTTTTTCAGCTTGACTGCTTATTGTCCACGCTTCACATCCATACAAAAGTATAGGTTCTATGTAGAACTTCAACACTCTTTTTATCGTTTCAATTGATATCCTTTTATTGGTCAGTATGTTTTTCATCTTGCAAACGGCTACCTTCGCAATGGCAATTCTTGTTCTAATCTCTTCAAGGCATCTCCCATCAGATGTTATGACTGTGCCGAGATAACTGTATCGATTCACTTGCTTAAGAATATGCCCATTTACTCGTATATCACATTGTGGTACTTCCTTCTTCCCAGTGACGACCATAATCTGTGTCTTCTGAATATTCAGTTCTAACCCTAGTTGTTCCTGTCTCTACTCACCCCCAAAAACTCCATAAAGTCAAAGACCTGTTTGACCATTTCGCTGACAAGAGTAATGCAGAAAACCCCAATAGCGTACACAGTTACAGCGGTGGTCGGCCGATCCAGCACGCTCATCACATCAGACACCCACTGTTTGAATTTATGTGTCGAACCTGTACAGAAAAATGATCTGAAGTGTTGTAATAATATGGCTTGTGGAAGGTGTGTAATAATATGGCTTGTATACGTGCTGTAATAATATGGCTCATATAAGTGCTGTAATAATATGGCTTGCAGAAGTGCTGTAATAATATGGCTTGTAGAAATGTTGTAATAATATGGCTTGTAGAAGTACTGTAATAATATGGCTTGTAAAAGTGTTACAATAATATGGCTTGTATACGTGCTGTAATAATATGGATTGTGGAAGGTGTGTAATAATATGGCTTGTATACGTGCTGTAATAATATGGCTCATATAAGTGCTGTAATAATATGGCTTGTAGAAGTGCTGTAATAATATGGCTTGTAAAAGTGTTACAATAATATGGCTTGTATACGTGCTGTAATAATATGGCTTGTATACGTGCTGTAATAATGTGGCTTGTAGAAGTTCTGTAATACTATGGCTTGTAGAAGTACTGTAATAATATGGCTTGTAGAAGTTCTGTAATAATATGGCTTGTAGAAGTACTGTAATAATATGGCTTGTATACGTGCTGTAATAATGTGGCTTGTAGAAGTTCTGTAATAATATGGCTTGTAGAAGTACTTTAATGATCTGGCTTGTAGAAGTGTTACAATAATATGGCTTGTATACGTGCTGTAATAATGTGGCTTGTAGAAGTTCTGTAATAATATGGCTTATAGAAGTGCAATAATAATATGGCCAGTAGAAGTGCTTTAATAATATGGCTTGTAGAAGTGCTGTAACTATATGGCTTGCAGAAATGTTGTAATAATGTGACTTATAGAAATGTGGTAACTGTATGGCTTGTAGAAGTGCTGTAACACTAGTAGTAGTGCTGTAGTAGAAGTGCTGTAATAATATGGGTTGCAGTAGTGCTGTAATACTATGGGTTGTACTAGTACTGTCATAAAACGAAGCTTGCCAGTCGGTACGATGGTCATGTGCTCGAATCGCAATTGAGATTCACTTTTATAAATGTGGCCTGGCCTTCCAAGTCTACCCAGCCTAACATGGGTACCGGAAAATGATTAGGGAGTGACAGCGGCCGGGGTGACATTGATCACACAACGCAGGGAATGACAGTGACCGGCGTGACATTGATCACACAACGCAGGGAGTGACAGTGACCGGAGTGACATTGATCACACAACGCAGGGAGTGACAGTGACCGGCGTGACATTGATCACACAACGCAGGGAGTGACAGTGACCGACGTGATATTGATCACACAACCCATGTAATGACAGTGGCCGGCGTGACATTGATCACACAACGCAGGGAGTGACAGTGACCGGCGTGACATTGATCACACAACGCAGGGAGTGACAGTGGCCGGCGTGACATTGATCACACAACCCAGGGAGTGACAGTGACCGGCGTGACATTGATCACACAACGCAGGGAGTGACAGTGACCGGCGTGATATTGATCACACAACCCATGTAATGATAGTGACCGGCGTGACATTGATCACACAACGCAGGGAGTGACAGTGACCGGCGTGACATTGATCACACAACCCAGGGAGTGACAGTGACCGGCGTGACATTGATCACACAACCCAGGGAGTGACAGTGACCGGCGTGACATTGATCACACAACCCAGGGAGTGACAGTGACCGGCGTGACATTGATCACACAACGCAGGGAGTGACAGTGACCGGCGTGATATTGATCACACAACCCATGTAATGACAGTGGCCAGCGTGACATTGATCACACAACGCTGTGAGTGACAGTGACCGGCGTGACATTGATCACACAACGCAGGGAGTGACAGTGGCCGGCGTGATATTGATCACACAACCCATGTAATGACAGTGACCGGCGTGACATTGATCACACAACACAGGGAGTGACAGTGACCGGCGTGACATTGATCACACAACCCAGGGAGTGACAGTGACCGGCGTGACATTGATCACACAACGCAGGGAGTGAGAGTGACCGACGTGAAATTGATCACACAACCCAGGGAGTGACAGTGACCGGCGTGACATTGATCACACAACTTGGAGTGACAGTGACCGGCGTGACATTTATCACACAACCCAGGGAGTGACAGTGGCCGGCGTGACATTGATCACACAACCCAGGGAGTGACAGCGGGCGGCTTGACATTGATCACACAACCCATGTAATGACAGTGGCCGGCGTGACATTGATCACACAACCCAGGGAGTGACAGCGGTCGGGGTGACATTGATCACACAACCCAGGGAGTGACAGTGGCCGGCGTGACATTGATCACACAACTCAGGGAGTGATAGTGACCGGCGTGACATTGATCACACAACTTGGAGTGACAGTGACCGGCGTGACATTTATCACACAACCCAGGGAGTGACAGTGGCCGGCGTGACATTGATCACAAGACCCAGGGAGTGACAGCGACCGGCGTGACATTGATCACACAACCCAGGGAGTGACAGCGGGCGGCTTGACATTGATCACACAACCCAGGGAATGACTGCGGTCGGAGTGACATTGATCACACAACCCATGGAGTGACAGTGGCCGGCGTGACAAAGATCACACAACCCAGGCAGTGACAGTGACCGGCGTGAAATTGGTCACACAACCCAGGGAGTGACAGTGGCCGGCGTGACAAAGATCACACAACCCAGGGAGTGACAGTGACCGGCGTGACAATGATCACACAACTCAGGGAGTGACAGTGACCGGCGTGACATTGATCACACAACCCAGGGAGTGACAGCGGCCGGCGTGACATTGATCACACAACCCAGGCAGTGACAGCGCGCGGCTTGACATAGATCACACAACCCAGGGAATGACTGCGGTCGGGGTGACATTGTTCACACAACCCAGGGAGTGACAGCGGCCGGCGTGACATTAATCATCACTCAACCCAGGGAATGACAGCGGTCGGGGTGACTTTGGTCACACAACCCAGGGAGTGACAGCGGCCGGGGTGACATTGATCACACAACCCAGGTAGTGACAGCGGCCGGTGTGACTTTGGTCACACAAATCAGGGAGTGACATCGGCCGGCGTGACATTGATCACACAACCCAGGGAGTGACAGCGGTCGGCGTGACATTGATCACACAACCCAGGGAATGACAGCGGTCGGGGTGAAATTGATCACACAACCCAGGGAATGACTGCGGTCGGGGTGACATTGATCAGACAACCCAGGGAATGACAGCGACCGGCGTGACATTGATCACACAACACATGGAGTGACATTGGCCGGCGTGACATTGATCATACAACCCAGGGAGTGACAGTGACCGGCGTGACATTGATCACACAACTCAGGGAGTGACTGCGGTCGGGGTGACATTTATTACACAACCCAGGGAGTGACAGTGGCCGGCGTGACATTGATCACACAACCCAGGGAATGACTGCGGTCGGGGTGACATTTATCACACAACCCAGGGAGTGACAGCGACCGGCGTGACACTGATCACACAAACCAGGGAGTGACAGCGACCGGCGTGACATTGATCACACAACCCAGGGAATGACAGTGGCCGTCGTGACATTGATCACACAACCCAGGGAGTGACAGCGGTCGGGGTGACATTGATCACACAACCCAGGGAGTGACAGCGTTCGGCGTGACATTGATCACACAACCCAGGGAGTGACAGCGGTCGGGGTGACATTGATCACACAACCCAGGGAGTTACAGCGGTCGGCGTGACATTGATCACACAACCCAGGAGGTATAGATTGTACTATGAAATATGGCAAGACAAGTTAGCACTGAGCTCTTTATGTACCGTTTCGTATTTGGCATATGGTGCTAGACGCATATTTGTATAGATCAGTCTGTACCCGAGTATGGCGATATATCGCACAAAAAAAGTGGAAGAGTTTCTGTTGTGAAGGATCACTTGTAATGCACTTATATATCACCATAAGTGAAACAGTCCCCTCTCATAGAACATACAAGTAGAATCTCGACACAGTGCACAAACTCCATATCACCATGGAAGCTGAAAAACGTATATACCAGAATCACACACGCATAAGTCTGTTTCTTTTCGCATATCATATTACAGGACATCGCTGTCAACATCAGCATTTCACCGCTGTTGTTGATTTCGTGGCAAGATTACGCCTAGTAGTTTGCAATTGCTTTCTGAGCGGCCAGCTCACATATCCCGTAAGTAACGGTCGCGGCGAGAACCGCTACCGATTCTCGCGCAGATGCGTTTTCTCACGTGGATAAACGGGATTATGGAGAGAGTCGCGTTTATTTCTAGTTGCAAATGGAGCCCGTACAACGGCTCATTCGTCCTCTTATTTTATTATTGGCAACTGCTAGTGGCCCTCTCCGTGGCGAAGGACTTAGGGAGCAAGTCGTAATCCCGCATACCTGCGTTCCAAACACAGCTGCGGGCAATTTGACAGCAGAATGCCTTGCGTTGGTTTTTGTTTACGAAATGGTATTGGTGTTGGTCGTTCAAAAAGCAATGGCAAACTAGTGAACGGAAACTTGCCAAGAGATCACAACAGCAAAATATCCCGTTGTTGACTGAGACGTCATGTAAAGGATATGCAACTCGCTTTTTAACTGCCGGGGAGGGGTGGGGGGTGGGGGGGGGGAGGGATAAAACAACGTTTGCGACCAGTGTTGCCATTTTGACGTTTTTCGCACCAAAATTAGTGCTTTTTCAAATAATTTAGTGCAAAAATGTTGCATTTAGCGGGGCCGAGGGAATTTGGTGCTTCACAATTTTGTGTGTGTGTGTGTGTGGGGGGGGGGGGGGGGGGTGCTTTTTGGTGCTTTTTTGGGGGTGGGTAAAGATTACTTTAAAAATCATTTTGAGCACACTGAAAAGCCGAATTTGAACTGAAGCGAGGGAGTAAAATAGTCTTAGTACATAACCGCGCAATATTCAAGTAATTTAACTCCCTTACTATGATTTAGTTGAAATGAGTGACTGATACGCGCAGGCAATATGCAATGTGCTAAAAGATTGTTTAAACAAGAATGGACTTGAGTTGCAAAGACTAGTTGCTCTGGGCACTGACAATGCATCTGTCATGACAGGTGTAAACAATGGAGTATATTCAAAATTAAAATCCGAAGTTCCTCATCTGGTACTAGCTAGGTGTGTATGTCATTCACTTCAGTTGGCAGTGTCACAGGCTGCAGCTGCTTGTCTGTCCAGGAACATAGAGTTCATAATTCCACCCATCCATCATGTTCCATGCCGGTAACCGTGGGCGGTCATGTTCTGCCATCTCACTCTATCACCAGAGTCGTGGATCAGCTCCATGTTTCTGTCTCGACCATGCCACAAGACCAAGCCATCCAGGTACTTGCTTCTAGGTCTTCCCCTTGGTCTGTTCCCCTCGATCTTACCAGTTGTCACCAAGTTCTCCAGATCATTTCTTCTCATAACATGCCCAAAAAATTGTGACTGTCTACGTCTAATGTATCTAATCAGTTTACGATCTTCAAGTGTTTCTTGAAGAACTTGTTCATTGGTCTTTCTGGCTGTCCATGATATTCCTTGCATTTTTCTCAGAAACCACATTTCTACAGCCATCAGATGTTTTTCAGCCTGACTGCTCATTGTCCAGTCTTCACATCCATATAAGAGTACAGGTTCTATGTAGCATCTCAACACTCTTTTTCTCGTTTCAATTGACATCTTTTTTTTTGGTCAGTATGTTTTTCATCTTGCTAAAGGCTACTTTTGCCATGGCGATTCTTGTTCTAATCTCTTCAAGGCATCTCCCATCAGATGTTATTACTGTTCCGAGATAATTGTACCTATTCACTTGTTGAAGAATATTCCCATTTACTTGTATATTACATTGTTTTATTTCGTTCTTCCTAATGACGACCATAATCTGTGTCTTGTTACAATTTAATTCTAACCCTAGTTGTTCACTGTGTGTAACAACCGCATCTACTAAATTTTGCAGGTCCTGTTCATTCCTGTCTGCAATCAAGACTGTATCATCTGCATATCTGATGTTATTGATGCATCTTCCCCAATATTGATTCCTTCCATATCTTCAATATTTCTGAAAATACTTTCACTGTACAGGGAAAACAGATCTGGAGACATTACACATCTCTCTCACACCTCTCTTAATAGGCTGATATTGGCTTACTTCATTATCAACTCTTATGACAGATTGTTGTTTCCAATATATGTTTTTTACAAGTCTAAGGTCTTTTCTATCAATCTGTAGATCGTCAAGCAACCTTATGTTGACATGTCTCACTCTATCGAAAGCCTTTGTGTAGTCAATAAAGCAAAGGTGTAGATCTTTGTTTACTTCTATAGAACGTTCGATTACGGTTCTCAGTATATACACAGCATTTACTGTACCCTTGCCTTTTACAAAGCCACATTGTTCTTCTCCTATTTCAGGTTGTATTTTCCTCCTAACTCTTTGCATGATAATTCTTAGCAAAATCTTCGTGATGTGACTCATTATACCAGTTTTTCGATGTTGATCACATTCCAAGGCTCCGGATTTCTTTGGGATTGCAATAAATACAGAATTACACAACTCCTGAGTTATATTTCCAGTACCATATATTGTATTAAGCAGACTGGTAACTTTATCTATTCCATATTCTTCTAAAGCATTAATCATTTCTGTTGTGACGCTGTCTGATCCGGGGGTCTTGCCAGATTTCATATGGTTAAGAGCATTCTGAACCTCCATCTTCAAAATTTCTGGTCCTTCATTATTATTTTGAACATCGTACTGTTCGTCTCTGTTATCGTCATAAAGGTTTTTCACGTAATCTGACCATATATGTAAGATCTGATCTTTTTCTATTATGACTCTTCCATCTTTTGTCTTTAGGCAGCCTGCTGATGTACTTGTTCTTTGATTAGTAAGCTCCTGAATTCTTTTGTGCATTAGTTTCGCATTTTTATTGTTGTGTTGTTCTTCAATTTCTCTGCAATTTTTCTCAAGCCATGTTTCTTTTGTCTCCTTACATAAGTTTCTGACTTTTCTGTGAATTTCTTCATATTTGGCAGGATTATTAATGTTCTGTCTTCTTGTTTCCATTAGTTGTAAAATGTCTTCAGTCATCCATGTCTGACGGCCCACTTTCTTTACTTTTGGAATAGTTTTTTCTGCTGCACAACTACACCCTGAACTAGGATCTCTAGATCAGACAATAAATGAAATTTGTTCTTTACTTCTATGTTAAAATTATCTTGTATTTCTTTGTCAGTTTTCAATTTGCACAAGTCATATTTAGGGTTTCCTGCTGTACACTTGACTTTCTTTAACTTTACCCTCAATGTGCCTATAATTAATCTGTGATCACTGTAACAGTCTGCATTTGGAACTGTTTGTACGACTGTTAGCGCATTTTGAAACCTTTTGCTAATCAGGATGTAATCTATCTGGTCTTTAATCCTGCTGTCTGGACTCCTCCATGTCCATAATTTTCTAGGAAGGTGTTTAAACCAGGTGTTTCCTACAACAATATCTTGTTCTTTTGCCCATTCTACAAGTTTGTATCCTCTTTCATTTCTCTCACCCAAACCATGGTTGCCTACACTGCTTCCATCACTGTGCTTTCCTATTTTTTGCATTAAAATCACGCATTATGATATTTATTTCTGATTTTTTTACAGTTCTTCAAAGCAGACTCCATGTCATTATAAAATTCCTCTATACTTTCTTCACTGCATTCACTTGTTGGGGCATATACTTGAATGACATTTATTTTAAAAGGTCTTCCTTTTAATTTTACTAATAGAACTCTGTCTGACACACCCCGATATCCTTTTCTTATCTAATATAATGGCTACACCTCTTTGCTGTTCTTCTCCCCCAGAGTAAATAATCCTACAATCCTCTCCTGTCCTTATCCCTGCTCCTTTCCATCTCGTTTCCGATATTCCTAATATGTTAATCTTCTCTATCTCCATTTCTTTTTTGATGTTTTCCAATTTTCCATCTGCATTCATTGTTCTAACATTCCAAGTTCCTACTTTCAGTGATATTAATCTTTCGCACCTAGTAGTCTGTTGACAGTCTGGAGTCTCCTGGTGCGCATGACTATCCATACCGGGCGAGGCTGCTCCTATGGAGCACCCATTTACGCCGTTTCTCTGATTATCGATGAGTCCACACAACATGATTTTCTTGGCATCTATAAAGAAGGTAGTTTGCCATTGCTTTCCTTCCTAGCAGTGACCATACTGGTCAGTGACCGTAGCCATTGTCTCCTCAAAAAAAAAAAAAAAAAAAAAAAAAAAAAAAAAAAAAAAAAAAGAAGAAAGATCCTCTGCCTACCGTCGTGAAGGTGGAGACCATAACCTACAACTATCTGTCGGCTGCTCCCTATCTTCATCCACCACCTGCACCCACGGCTTCACGTAACCCTGATAGGGGGGGGGGGCTAATAAACGGATACTCCACCTTGCCCAAGGGTGTCCCTTAGGCTAGCGGAGGGAAGGAGGCGCCTTACTTCTCCTTTGATAGGGGATTCCCCTACCCCGCTACCCGAGTTCATGATTAGAGAAAGATATAATTGGTTTTCTCACTCAAGTCTTCGTCAAGCAAAGTACAGGGAGCTTTCTGCTTCAATAAATGACGGACAACATCCGCTGAAGGTTGTTCAATTAAGCCAGACACGATGGATGTCCATTCAGCCTGCCATTGTCAAAATATTGCAGCAGTGGGTCGAGCTCAGAACTCATTTTGGTATAGCAAGACTCAACAAGCGCTGTTATACAGCAGAACTTCTAAATTCTATGTTTAGCGACATGAAAAACTATGTTTATCTCATATTTTTCAAGCATATTCTCAGAGAAGAATAAGAAATTCTAAGCAGATATACAGGATCCAACAAAACTACTCAGCGATCTTGTCCAACTCACTGATTCAATCTTTTCAAAGATTGCTATTCTTGGGGAAAAAATAACAGAAAGTGATGCTCTTCAAGATTATTTAGATCCTAATCCCAATCTAGGTTATGAGTTTGAGAAAGAAATAGGCTACCAGTTTCCTGATGAGAAAGAAATTCGTGGAAGGTGCATCCAGTTTTTAATAAAGCTGTTCGATTGTTGCAGTCCATGGAATGTCTTAGTGGAAGTGAATGTCTACAGCCAATGAAGCCCTTATATTGGATAAATTGTACAGGAGAGTACGTGTAGTGACATGGTGGTGGATAAAGTGATCAATGAGGTGGTCAAGTAGTGGTCAAGTACTGGTCAAGAGGTCAAGTGACTTCTTAAATTGTCGAGGAAAGTACTATAGTGACACGATAGTGGATAAACTGGTATATGACGGGGTCAAACTTAAATTGTCGAGGAAAGTATTTGTAGTGATATGGTGATGGTTAAAGTGAGTAATAAAGTTGTCAAGTAGTGGTCAAGTAGTGGTCAAGTGGTCGAATAACCACTTAAATTGCAGGGGAAAGTACGTGTAGTGCTTGCTCCTTGCCTGTGTTCGTTGGCTTGAGCTCCAACGCGAAGGCCTTATGTCGGATGAAGGCATCCTGTTGTCCAACATCAGTGTGATGTCATACACGACCTGAGGTTTGCGTGAGTATCCGTTGTCCCATGTCTGGCTTATTGGTGTGCAGACTGGTGGTTCCTCGCCGTATAGGCAGACACTCTCCGACTTCGGAGGAGTACGTGTAATGAAACGGTAGTGGATAAAGTGGTAGATGACGTGGTCAAGTTGTGGTCAGGTAGTGGTAAAGTAGTGGTAAAGTGATCGAGTGACCACTTAAATTTAGAGGAAAGTACTATAGTGAAACTGTGATGATCAAGAGGTGGTTAAGTAGTGGTCAGGTAGTAGTCAAGGCGTCGAGTGACCACTTAAATTGTAGACGAAAGTACTGTAGTGACATAGTGGTGGATTGCTGGTGGTTGGTGGTCGTGAATTGAAGCTGTTTCATCGGGCTGTGTGATGGTGTAAACCACTCACATAATCACATGTCTAAGGGATACAACCAGACCACGTGCTCTCTGGCTAAAACCAGTCAAAGATAGCGGTGCTTCCTGTCACATGCATAAGGACACAACCAGACTATGTGCTCACTGACTAAAGCTGGTCAAAGATGGCAGCGCATCCGGTCACACGTGGTTAAAAGGCTACAACCAGACCACGTGCTCACTGGCTAAACCCGGTCAAAGAAGTGGAGCTTCCTGATACATGCATAAGGACTTAACCAGACCACGTGGGTCATAATTACAGCCGGACAATGATGGCGTCGCAGTCGATCACATATGCAATGGTACATCCGAGACACGGGCTCACGAGCTAAAATCAATTAAAGATGGCCCTGCATCTGATCACATGCATAAGAGTACACCTAGTACATGGGGCTAATGACTCAACCGGTCAAAGATGGCGAGGTATCCAGTGATATGAATACCGATACACGTGGAAAACGTGACTAATGACTCAGTCTGTCAAAGAGGGCGCATGGGTATGGGCACACCCGAGACACATGGCTAAGAGGGATACTACAGAAAAAACCGGTGTTCTGTTGGCGATCAAACCAAGGGACCTAACTCGTGATGACCACCGTGTTCGGGAGTGATTCTTCCCCCGCGTCAACAGGGCGTCGGAAGTTTAAAAAGGTCCCCCTTCTCTAGCGTTTCTATGTCCAAGGCGTCCTAGGGTCACAAAGTAACAGCAAAGAACACGAAAACTACTACTACCGAGGCCTCTATACACCACAAGGCAGTTTCGAATATAGTATACACAACTATAATCATGTCATCACAGTGTTCGACTAACCCTTTCTCATAGACATAGAGGAGATATGTGAGCACCGAGGTCAGTTGGGGCAGGTGCACCCTTTACTTAACAGCTATCGGGTCATAACTCACGAGTGTTTAACTATTTTATCACCTGTATAATATTACCCATGAACACAACAAACTATCCCGACCCAATCTTAGGCGTCTCATATAACATGACATATTATGTACCCGCTGTCCCGACCAGCGAAGTTATCGCGTACCAAATCATACATTTACACTTTCATTACCTCTCTATGTGTCCATAGGGGTCTTTGCATCTTTATCCAGAAATCCAATTTCAGTACCAATATATGTGTGTGTGTGTTTTCAATGTGTCGGCTCATTGCCACACTTCACAACCAGACAAAAGTACACCTTCTATGTATCACTTCAACTGTCAAATAAGAAATCATGTTAGAACAATTATTTAAAATGTTGGCCAAATATAGAAATATATCGAACAGACTTATAAAATATAGTAAAATTTGTTAGCCAAACTTATAAAACTCGTGGTCAAAATAAGAAATATCTCAACCAAGCTATAAAAAGCAGGAAAAAGGATAGTCAAACTAATGAAGAGGTTGACCAAATACAGAAATATCTCGACCAACTTATAAAATGTAGGAAAATTGTTAGCTAAACTGACAAAACAGTTGGCCAAAATAAGAAACGGCTCGACTAACATTATAAAAAGTAGGAAAAATGGGAAACGAACTAATTAAAAATGGTGACTAAAATAGGAAATATCTTGACCAAACTTATGAAAAGTAGGAAAATTGTTTGTCAAATGTGAAAAATATTGGGCAAGTAGGAAATCATGTTAGCCAAATAGGAAAAAATATCGATAAAACTTATAGATGTCTCGACCAAACTTATAAAATGTATGAAAATTTGTTAGCCAAAGGTGAAAAATATTGACCAAGTAAAGAAATATCTCTTCCGAATTTATAATAAGTAAGAAAACATGCTAGTAAAATCAAGAAATGTGTCGACCGAAGTAATACAATAGATAAAACGATGGACAAACTTATAAAGATGTTGACCGTTATAAGAAAATGTGTTACCCAAATTAGGAAAAATATTGACCAAGTTTTGAAATATCTCGAACAAACTTACAAAAAGTAGGAAAATATGTCGACTAAAGTAGGAACATTTGTTAGCCAAAGATGAAAAATAGTGGCCAAGTAAAGAAATATCGCATCCAAATTTTTAAAATGTATGAAATGTTGTTAGCCAAAAGTGAAAACTGTTGACCAAGTAAAGAAACTTCTCGTCCAAACTCATAAAAAGTAGGAAACTTTCTTAACCAAATGTGAAAAATAGTGTCCAAGTAAAGACATGTTTCAACTGATCTTATAAATATGCCGTCCAAACTTATAAACATTAGGAAAATGTGTTAACCAAATGGGAAAAATATTGGCCAAGTTGAGAAATATCTCAACCATACTTATGAAAAGGAGGAAAATGTGTTAACTTAATGGGGAAAATATTGGCCAAGTGAAGAAATATCTCATCCATTCTTATACAAATTAGGACAATGTGTTAACCTAATGAGAAAAATATTGCCCAAGTGAAGAAAAAAATTACACAAAACTTGTAAAACTTAGGAAAATGTGTTATCCTAATGAGAAAAATAATGACCAAGTAAAGAAAAATTTACACTAAACTTATGAAAAGTAGGAAAATTTGTTCACCAAAAGGGAAAAAAATATGGACTAAACTATGAAATATGTTGACCGAAGTAAGAAAATGTGTTATACAAATGGGGGAAAATGTTGGTCAAAACATGAAACATCTCTACCAAATTTAAAAATATCTCGTGTAAACTTATAAAATAGTAGGAAAAAATATTACTTCTGTAGTTATGTCAAACGTGTCTTGAACATGTATCTGAAAAGACATTCACACTACATAATTAGCAACGCCACCACTTTCCCTCTGTTACATTACCGAAAGATTCAACTTTTTATTCCAACGTACCCTGCTAAAGAAGCACTTATACAGACTACGCATCATTTCTCTACATTCTTGCTTTCTTTCTACCATAAAAATATCTCTGTCTTTCATAGATAGCTTCACAACTTTTCCACGTTGCATCACTAAGAACTCCAAACTTTCGTTGTACATGAGCTCTAATGAAATAGTCATAACAACATTTATGCCAATGCAATCTGTGGCTCCACGTGGGATAGTTTCTATATCATCTAGGTATTCATCATAACGGAACCATTTACCATGGCCACCATCTTCAACTTTTTATACCACAATGTCTGCTACACTAACCTTTCTTGTTCCCTCTCCTAACAATAGAATGGTTTTTCTCGAAGTCTAGCTAAAATAACATTTCTTACTTTGTCCACCTCTATCACACTTTGTTATTTCACAGCTACAATAGTGCCAAGTCTGCAACCAACCAAGAGTGTCTGTTATGAAGTCGGCCTTTCTTAAAACAACGTCTGCCTTATTGAGCCCTTGAATACCATCTACCACATCTTCTAACCGACATTCAACATTTCATACCAAATAATACTAACATAGCTTTACATACCTAGGAAGCAAAATGACATCTACAGGGGACTCAACACCAGAAATATCATCTAGCATCGCACTGGCATCTAGTGCCTTCAATAAACTGTCAAACATCTGGAAGTCAAAGACACTCAGCAAACACACAAAACTTAAAATCTTCAACTCTTGTGTGATTCCAGTGTTAACGTATGGATGTGAAAGTTGGAAATCAACGGTAGCTTTAGATAAAAAATTAGACAATTTTGAGAACAAATGTCTTAGAAGACTTCTAAACATCCACTGGACAGACTTCAGAACCAATTCGCAAATAAGACAAGAGACTAAGCAAGATACAGTATCCAATTTCATAAGAAGACGCCGTTGGAACTACATCGGCCATGTACTCAGAATGGACAAGTCAAGACTCCCCTATCAAGCCCTCATATGGTCACCAGTAGGGAAAAGAAAACGGGGAAGACCAAGAGAGACCCTGCGTAGAACCATCATTAGAGACGGCTCATTCAATGGCCAAGTAAATATCCAAGATCTACAACAGGTAGCAGCGAACCGCCAGACATGGAGAGACAGGACTTCTGCCCTATGCGCCGCCTTAGGCTCAAGAGGAAAGACTAACTAACTAACTAATTCTAACATTCTCTTTGATCACAGAACAGCATATTTTCTGCTGACTAATCAGATTTTCCAACCTAATAGAGATAAAGCATCTGTCCCCCTAACCTACTAGGCGCTATTCTAGACAACGAATATGGTCATCGGCCACCACCCATAGGAAGAACTTGAAAAAAGGAGAGAGAGAGGTGGGGTTCCTGAGATGAATGATTTTGAATTCCTTGAACTGCCAGAGTAACTAACGATGATCGCATAAGAAAATCCTAGTGAAAATAGAGCATTATATACATCACACACAACAAACTCTTTCTTAAGAGGCGTAGATACAAACCAGTATTAGTAATGGAAAAGTTAAATTTGTGTGATTAAATTTTAAATAACATTTAAAAATAATAAATCGCAATATTATTGGGCAAGATATAAGCTCGATACACGTCCTATACCCATACCTAGCCTATACCTGTATATTAAGTGAAGCGTGCAATAAAATTGCGATTTATTATTTTTAAATGTTAATTAAAATTTAATCACACAAATTTAACTTTTCCATTACTAATACTGGTTTGTATCTAAGCCTCTTAAGAAAGAGTTTGTTGTGTGTGATGTATATAATGCTCAATTTTCACTAGGATTTTCTTATGCGATCATCGTTAGTTACTCTGGTAGTTCAAGGAATTCAAAATCATTCGTCTCAGGAATCCTATCTCTCTCTGTTTTTTCAAGTTCTTCCTATAGGTGATGGCCGATGACCATATTCGTTGTATAGAATAGCGCCTAGTAGGCTAGGGGGACAGATGCTTTATTTCTATAAGTTTGGAAAATCTGCTTAGTCAGCAGAAAATCGGCTGTTATGTAATCAAAGAGAAGGTTAGTATTATTTGGTATGAAATGTTGAAAGTCGGTTAGAAGATGCGGTAGATGGTATTCAAGGGCTCAATAAAGCAGACGTTGTTTTAAGAAAGGCCGACCTCATAACAGACACTGTTGGTTGGTTGCAGACTTACCGCTATTGTAGCTGTGAAATGACAAAGTGTGATAGAGGTGGACAAAGTAAGAAATGTTATTTTAGCTAGACTTCGAGAAAAACCAATGTATTGTTGAAAGAGAGAACATTGAAAGTATAGTGTAGTAGACATTGTGGTATAAAAAGTTGAAGATGGTGGCCATGGTAAATGGTTTTACATTTTATAAGTTGGTCGAGATATTTCTGTATTTGGCCAACCTTTTCATTACCTTGACGAGCCTTTTTCCTGCTTTCTATACCCTTGGTTGAGATATTTCTTATTTTGACCACGAGTTTTATAAGTTTTGGTAAACATTTTTACTATATTTTATAAGTCTGGTCGATATATTTCTATATTTGGCCAACATTTTAAATAATTTTTCTAACATGATTTCTTATTTGACAGTTGAAGTGATACAAAGAAGGTGTACCTTTGTCTGGTTGTGAAGTGTGGCAATGAGCCGACACATTGAAAATATAAACAACATATACTGGTCTTGAAAATGGATTTCTGGAGAAAGATGCAAAGACCCCTATGGACACATAGAGAGGTAATGAAAGTGTAAATGTCTAATTTGGTACGCGATAACTTCGCTGGTCGATACAGCGGGTAAGTGATATGTCATGTTATTTGAGACGCCTAAGATTGAGTCGGGATAGTTTGTTGTGTTCACGGGTAATATTATACAGGTGCTAAAATAGTTAAACACTCGTGAGTTATGACCCGATAGCTGTTAAGTAAAAGATACACTTGCCCCAACTGGCCTCAGTGCTCACATATCTCCTCTATGTCTATGAGAAAGGGTTAGAACACTGTGATGACTTGATTATAGTTGTGTATACTATATTCGAAACTGCCTTGTGGTGTATAGAGGCCTCGGTAGTAGTAGTTTCGTGTTCTTTGCTGTTACTTTGTGACCCTAGGACGATTTTGACATAGAAACGCTAGGGAATGCATATCACTGTATACCACGCCATCTTTGACCGGTTGAGTCATTAGCCCCATGTACTAGGTGTACTCTTATGCATGTGATCAGAAGCAGGGCCATCTTTAATAGGTTTTAGCTCGCGAGCCCATGTGTCGGACGTTCCATTACATATGTGATCGACTGCGACGCAATCTTTGGCCGGCTGTAATTATAACCCACATGGTCTGGTTGTGTCCTTTTGCATGTGACAGGAAGCTCCACTTCTTTGACCGGGTTTAGCCAGTGAGCACATGGTCTGGTTGTGTCCTTATGCATGTGACAGTAAGCATCGCCCCTTTTGATCGGCTTTAGCCAGAGAGCAAGTGGTCTGGTTGTGTCCTTATGCATCTGACAGGAAGCACCGCCATCTTTGAATGATTTTAGTCAGTGAGCACGTGGTCAGGTTGTATCCCTTAAACATGTGATCATCTGAGTGGTTTAACCATCACACAACCGATGACACAGCTTCAGTTCACGACCACCAACCACCATTAACCCTCCACCATGTCACTACAGTACTTTCGTCTACAATTTAAGTGGTCACTCGACCCCTTGACCACTACTTGACCTTAATTTGACCACCTCTTGATCATCACAATTTCACTATAGTACTTTCCTCTAAATTTAAGTGATCACTCGATCACTTGACCGCTACCTTACCACTACCTGACCACAACTTGACCACGTCATCTACCACTTTATCCAATACCGTTTCGCTACACGTACTCCTCCAATTTCGGAGAGTATCTGCCTGTACGGCGAGGAAACATCAGTCTGCACATCAATAAGCCAGACATGGGACAACGGATACTCACGCAAACCTCAGGTCGTGTACGACATCACACTGATGTTGGACAACAGCATGCCTTCATCCGACATAAAGCCTTCACGTCTAAGCTCAAGCCAACGAACACAGGCAAGCAAGACAGCACTTAACGTACTTTCCTCTACAATTGAAGTGGTAATTCGACCACTTGACCACTAGTTGACCACTACTTGACCACCTCATCGATCACTTTCTCTATCACCATATCACTATACGTACCCTCTTCTACAATTTAAGTGGTCACTCGACCACTTGACTACTACTTGACCACGACTTCACCCCATCATCTACCACTTTATCCACTACCGTTTCACTATAGTACTTTCCTCGACAATTTAAGTGGTCACTCGACCACTTGACCATTACTTGACAACTACTTGACCACCTCATCGATCACTTTATCCACCACCATGTCACTACACGTACTCTCCTGGACAATTTAAGTAATCACTAAAACACTTGACCATTACTTGACCACCTCTTGCGCATCACCATATCACTACAGTACTTTCCCCTACAGTTTAAGTGATTACTCGACAACTTGACCCCTACTTGACCACCTCTTTACCACAAATACCTGCTACCCACCCCTTACCACCGAATGACACTACACCATACCCATTACAACCGACTACTTTACTTTTTAAGGTTTTATTTGTAACATGTGTGATGATTGTGAATTAGGCACTACGGCCCTCTACATAGCACTAATAACCACCCCTTATCAACTAATTTCACTAAGTCATACCCATTATTACTACTGTCACCACCGCAACTATTCCTTCTATTCCTACTAATATACACCACCAATGTGTTAACAGTTCAAAATATTTTAACACACCACCCACCAACGTTTTTACATCCTGTTACTTAATGACTTTTTTCCAACCCTTATACACCCCCTTCTGTTATAAACTGACCACCGTCACACGCGCACGAGATTTTCCCGCACTTCGTCGACGTATATCTTCCCGGTACTACCTTCCAGATTTTCCCACACTTCTCAGCCCCCCAAAAATGTATAACTTTGTCTATATATGTTTTATTAAAAGTTATTATATACCTTCTTTGACACGTTTTTTTTGTATGTTGTATACTATAGTACCTACAATTTAAGGGGTCACTTGAACACAACGCCTACTTTAAAAAAACGAGGAGTTATCGCCCTTTGCGGTGCGCATCGATGTGCAAAGCAAAATGACTGGATAAGCCCGAGTTACACTACTGTCGTAATATTCTAAGTTTATTGCTGAAAACGTGTTACTGATGTTTTTAAACATCCTCTTCATGCAACACCACTCTTTGACAGCATAATTCCATTGTATGTGATGTTAGCCTTTACTGGCCATACGTCCTTGTCTGTTTCTTCTTCTTCTTCTTCTTCTTCTTCTTCTTCTTCTTCTTCTTCTTCTTCTTCTTCTTCTTTCTTCTTCTTCTTCTTCTTCTTCTTCTTCTTCTTCTTCTTCTTCTTCTTCTTCTTCTTCTTCTTCTCTTCTTCTTCTTCTTCTTCTTCTCTTCTTCTTCTTCTTCTTCTTCTTCTTCTTCTTCTTCTTCTTCTTCTTCTTCTCTTCTTCTTCTTCTTCTTCTTCTTCTTCTTCTTCTTCTTCTTCTTCTTCTTCTTCTTCTTCCTTCTTCTTCTTCTTCTTCTTCTTCTTCTTCTTCTTCTTCTTCTTCTTCTTCTTCTTCTTCTTCTTCTTCTTCTTCTTCTTCTTCTTCTTCCTTCTTCTTCTTTCTTTCTTCTTCTTCTTCTTCTTCTTCTTCTTCTTCTTCTTCTTCTTCTTCTTCTTCTTCTTCTCTTCTTCTTCTTCTTCTTCTTCTTCTTCTTCTTCTTCTTCTTCTTCTTCTTCTTCTTCTTCTTCTTCTTCTTCTTCTTCTTCTTCTTCTCTTCTTCTTCTTCTTCTTCTTCTTCTTCTTCTTCTTCTTCTTCTTCTTCTTCTTCTTCTTCTTCTTCTTCTTCTTCTTCTTCTTCTTCTTCTTCTTCTTCTTCTTCTTCTTCTTCTTCTTCTTCTTCTTCTTCTTCTTCTTCTTCTTCTTCTTTCTTCTTCTTCTTCTTCTTCTTCTTCTTCTTCTCATACTGCTGTTCTATTGTTGAATCGAGATTTCGAGTACTTCATGTGTGTGTACACAGAGGGAGTTATGTTGCTGTATCGAGTTTCCGAGTTATGTTGTTTGTCCATCAAGAATGATGATGACCATTCATTTCATCCAGTGGGGTTGAAAGAATGGAGCCGTGAGTTCTAAGACGGGTGATAAGGCCTATTTTGGCTTGAAATGTTCTTTGACAATGTGGGCAAAGAAAGCTTGACTTTCCAGGAGGAGGATCTCCTGCAGTGGTTTTCCTGTGCATCCTTTTTTTCACAGCTCTTGCAATCATGTTTAGTTCACAAGTGACTACACCCTTGCGTAATTAAGTACAGTGAAAGTATTTTCAGAAATGTTGAAGATATGAATAGAATCATCATTGGGGGTCTTAACATCAATAACATTAGATTTGCGGATGATAAGTATAGATTGCAGACACTGAGCAGTGTCACAAAGTGACTGACATAAAGGCGTGGCTATAGTTGTCTAGCGGATGTCAGTTGTATGTCTATATGAATACGCTGCAGGTTTACTGATGCACAGCTATAGACACTAGAAAAACACCGTTTCGCGCACACCAGTTTATTAATGACACAGGTACATGAACACTATTTCCAGTAAATGCATTGGCACAGGTACATAACACAACTGTCTTCGATCGGCCTGATGATATGACTAATATGTCTCGGACTAGATCCCGTGTCCGAGCGTCCTAACTGCCTGGCTGAGATTTCCTCCTCAGCCCGAACTCCGAATAAATGGCTAGTTTCTTATCTTAAACGTAGCCCACACTGAATACTTCTTCCTGAACGCCGCTTTCTGGCTGGTGTCCCTCACTCAGCCAAAAATATCATTGCTCAAAACTCAGACCTCCGCTGTCTGACTCAAAGCTCAGCTCTCCTCTGAGTATCTTCGCTCTTGACCCAGATCCCTTCACTGGACCATGACTTAATGCCCTCGCTACCTCTCCCTGCCGCAGCAGCCTCACACTCCACCGTTTGAGCATCCACCATATGGAACTGTCCCTAACTCCGCCACGACTCCACTGTCGGGCTAGTTTTCCACACCTAGCCCCAGCCTCCACTCGGCTGTAGTCGACTCGAATCCCCTTTCACTTTCCCAGCCTTGAGTATTTATCCCCTCTTTGCAGACCACCTACTAAACACACCATTTGACCTCTGGAACCCTACTTTACATAACTCCAACATTCTATTCCTGATTTCTCTTTGTCTATCAGTCTAATGTCACGTATACGCATCTCATTAGTTACCTCCTCTTAGCCCGTGCGTGTCCTAACACTCCCTGTGTTGGGTTTTCCCATTGGTCTAGAGTTTCTAACTTGACTTATTTGACCTCGAATCAGCTCTCCTCTCATGTTTTATTTAGTGCCTACGTGACTAAGGTTGACAACACCATGATCTACTCTCCACTATCTTTAGAGCCCGTCATTGTACTTGAAATTCCTCCCTCAACCTTTAATGACCTAACATCTCTGAAACTTTGTTGCAAATCTCACATTCTTGGGTAGTACCATGACCCAATTACATTGCTAGAATTAGCAGATTCCTAACCGGTCGTTTACCCCAGTTAGATGCAAAACTCACGCTTGTTACAAGCAGTATCTGCAACATTTAGTAGATGCGATTGTTGCACACAGCGAAACAACATGGGTTAGAATTAAATTGTAAGAAGACATAGATTATGGTGTCACTAGGAAGACGGAAATACCACACTGTAATATACAAGTAAATGGGAATATTCTTAAACAAGTGAATCGGTTCAATTATCTCGGAACTGTCCTAACATCTGATGAGAGATGCCTTGAAGAGATTAGAACAAGAATTGCCATGGCGAATGTAGCCTTTTACAAAATGAAAAACATAAAGACCAATAAAAAATAAGTCATTTGCAACGAGAAAAAGAGTACTGCGTTGCTATATAGAACCTGTGCTTTTGTATGGATGTGAGGCGTGGGCAATAAGCCGACAAACTGAAAAACATCTGATGGCTGTGAAAAATGTGGCTAAGGACAGACAGAAAAACCAATGACCAAGTCCTACAAGAAAGAAATGAAAAACGTAAAGTGATTAGAGAAATTTGACGTAGACAGTCACACGTTTTTGGTTACGTTATGAGAAGAAATAAATTTGAGAACCGGGTGACAATTGGCAAAATCGAGGGAAGAGAACAAGGGGAGGACAGAGAAGTAAATACCTGGATGGCTTAGCCACGTTGTATTGTCGAAACAAGAACACTGAGCTAATCCACGAATCTAGTGATCGAGTGAGATGGTAAAACATGACAGCCCAAGCTTACCGGCATTGTTTTGCTGATCCGGCAGCTTCTGCAGCTTGGCTTGTACCATTTGTATTGGAATTATCTTTCCTCTGAAGTAAACTAGGCAGACCGAGAAGGGGATCACGCTGCTTGAGCAACACAAGGGTTCAACAATTCAGAACAAACTGTGTGCTATTGAGAGGTATAACATTCACTATCCCATTAGTTGTGGTTATTGTGCCTTGTTAGAAGCACTTCGTAAGAAACTTTCGTCTGCCAAAACGATAGACTGCGATACTTAGTTAGTTAGTCTTTCCTCTTGAGCCTAAGTCGGCGCATAGGGCAGAAGTCATAGCTCTCGATGTCTGGCGGTTCGCTGCTGCCTGTTGTAGATCATGAATGTTCACTTGGGCGTTGAATGAGCCTTCTCTGATGATGATTCTACGCAGAGTCTCTCTTGGTCTTCCCCGTTTTCTTTTCCCTACTGGTGACCATAAGAGGGCTTGGTCGGGGAGTCTTGTCTTGTCCATTCTGAGTACATGGCCGATGTAGTTCCAACGGCGTTTTCTTATAAAATTGGATACAATATCTTGCTTAGTCTCTTGTCTTATGTGCGCATTGGTTTTGAAATCTGTCCACTGGATGTTTAGAATTCTTCTAAGACATTTGTTCTCAAAATTGTCTAATTTTTTTTTATCTAAAGCTACCGTTGATTTCCAACTTTCACATCCACACGTTAGCACTGGAATCACACAAGAAGTGAAGATTTTAAGTTTCGTATGTTGGCTGAGTGACTTTGACTTCCAGATGTTTGACAGTTTATTGAAGGCACCAGATGCCAGTGAGATTCTAGATAATATTTCTGATGTTGAGTCCCCTGCAGATGTCATTTTGCTTCCTAGGTATGTGAAGCTGTTGACATTTTCAAGAACATGGTTGCTTAATTTGGTGTCGTCTGAACTGTTGGTAAGTGCGATACTAGTGGGAAGATAAATTAAGATATAGACGAACAGCAGTCTCACAGGATCAAGGCGAGAGAGAAAGAGAGAAAGAGAGAGAGAGAGAGAGAGAGAGAGAGAGAGAGAGAGAGAGAGAGAGAGAGAGTATTGGGGATCCATTGCGGCTAACCTTCACGGTGGAGACATTGAGAACTCCGGAACTTACCCGAACTTCTTCTGCGTGAATTTTGACTAAGCATGTTTGGGAGTAAGAACGCCTCCGACCTGGCTAGATATTCTGATCCTTAATACTGTTCTGTGAATTCTTTATCAGGAAGAATCGTTCCACGTGACAGAATACAAAGTCGTTTATTTCGCGGATATATAAAACACAGAGTTAAGTTAGTGGTTGCTGAAATACTATCACCTCTGTGCTTGCGGTTAGATGAAATAGGCTGGTCTGTTGCCACGCACTGCGCTCGGTGCTTTGTTGCGCCCGAGATATTAGAATTCCCGATTTCTTTTTTCGTTTTTTTTTTCTTTTAAGAAAGAGATACAGATAATTATATATTATCAATCAATCATGTGCCATGCCGGAAAGCGTGGGCGGTCATGGCTCGCCATTTCTATCTGTCCATGGTATTCTTTGCATTTTCCTCAGAAACCACATTTCTGAAGCCATCAGACTTTTTTCAGCTAGACTGCACATTGTCCAAGTTTCACATCCATACAAAAGAACAAGCTCTATGTACCCCCTCAACACTCTTTTTCTCGTTTCAATTGACATCTTTTTATTGGTCAGAATGTTTTTCATCTTGCTAAAGGCTACTTTCGCCATGGCGATTCTTGTTCTAATCTCTTTAAGGCATCTCCCATGAGATGTTATGACTGTTCCGAGATAATTGTACCGATTCACTTGTTGAAGAATATTCCCATTTACTTGTATATTACATTGTGGTACTTCGTTCTTCCTAGTGACGACCATAACCTGTGTCTTCTTACAATTTAATTCCAACCCTAGCTGCTCACTGTGAACAACAAACGCGTCTACTAATTGTTGCAGATCCTGTGCATTGCCTGCATATCTAATGTTATATATTATAGCAGCGCTATAAATGAAAGCGTAATCCCGTATATTCTCGTGAGTAACGCAACTACACGAGAATCGGCAGCGGTTCGCACCGCGTTGGTAAACAAAGGGGGTATGTGAGCCGGTCGCTCAGAAAGTAATGGCAAACTACTGAGCGTAATCTTACCTAGTACATCAACAGCAACTGAAAAATGATGGTGTTGACTGCAACTTCCTGTAAGGGATATGCAACATAAACAACAACAAAGATAGAGGAAAGACAGCTTGTGAAAATCCTTGTCAGTCTTGTGCTGTGGCATGGAAAGGAGTCAACACAAGAATTCATCCATGCCGTCGGAGATCGCAATTTATGGAGAAGCATGATCGCACACTCCAGCCGGCAAGCCACAGGATGATGACCCTGAGGATGACAGCAGTAGTAGATTTCATTATAAAACAGCAACTAAAATGGTTCGGCCATATAACTAGGCTATCAACTTACAGTATACCACAACAAGCACCTCAGAAGTCGCAGTGGGTTCGCCTGATGGCGAGGGACACTGTTAATAGGGAAAGCTAATCCACACGCAAAATTCAGTCAATCACTACTATAGTGTGTATGGACTACGCTTGAGGTCAAAGTGAGCGAGCGCAAAACAAAAACAAATATACCACAACAAGCAATGATGTTCCAAATGGAACCAGAGGAAGAGGCCGACCATGTAAACGATGGGCAGAGACCCTGAGAATGTCGATTCACGAAGCCCATAAACGAGCACTCTACCGCTGTTTGTGCTTCACCTCGAAGCTATAAGAAGGTATAAGAGAAGCAAGATGAGATGAAAGGTAAATTAAATGTTTTAGTGTCATGTTCCACATCGGCCACTAAACTTCATCTTAGTCTTTTCCGTCTTCCATTTACCGCACTGCAGTAGAGCAATCATGTATGAGATTGCACTGGAGCCTAACGCATCCGTTCTTATAAACTTGTACAAAAATTTACTGTTGAGAATATATCTCAGATGTACTTTAGGTACCCACCAGACCTTCCATCAATAGATAAATGACTCTCCGTGAGACAACCACCTGTCTCCGTGACACTCCTATTATATCCTTCCACTATGTCTCCGTAAAAGCTCATCTCCGTTGTCTCCTATATAAGTGATATTTTATTTCTAGTTCCAAGAACGCATTGTTGTGTTGTGCTATGCTTAAATGTGTGTGGTTAATCCATTTTACCTTCTTGTTCTATATTATTGCAGGTTACATCTCATTGTGTTTTGTTTACGCTTCCTTTCTTAATTATTTCATAGAATTATTTTCGGTTTGCAATTGAAATCTTCAATACTTCTTTTCAATAATATTAATCATACTTCAGCCTCGAAGTGATCTCTCTAACCCAGAGGTTCCCAAACCACGGCTCGCGGGCCACTTGTGGCCAGCCAGATGTCAGAAAATGGCACGCGACGCCTTGTTATTTAATATAATATATTTTAATAATTTCAAAAATGCACTTGGAGCTCCCATTTAGTGTACGATAATTTACTCTGCTCGTGGTTATGCTAAGATATTATCGAATGCGCCTGTTCAGTTCGCAGGGCCTTGTCGACCAAGTGCCCAAGGCGCCATGTTGTCGCCTATTACAACTGTTTAGCAGAGTCTGTAGTACTGTGTTGAAATTAGAATTTTTTCAAATAAAACTTTACCGTTAAGGCCTATAAACATAAGTGTGGAAAATCTAAAATCAAGCAATGGTAAAATGCGACAATGTGAAGACGTTGCTTGCCGTAAATTCAACGAAGACCGAACGGAGCACTTTATGTTTATGATTGATTGATTGATTGATTGATTTAAGAACCGACATCACAGCATTCGGGGTATTCCCATAAGCGCTCCATCTCTATCCTCAGCAGCCAGCGAAGAGTTCCAACACCAATAGTTCCAGTAGCGTTATGATTATATGTCCGTCTCGCCTTTCCTCTGAACGTCGAGCGTCGGCCAAATCCTCTCGTCACTCCTCGCTGCCTCATTCTTGCCAGACTATGGTGATCCATTTGCTCCTCCGAGGTGTACACATGCTCCCACAAGGCCGCAACCACGTCTACCTTGTCATGCATCAATACTCCATTAAGTTTTGACGAGCCAGCCAATCTGTCCGCCTGTTCATTCCCCAGCACACCGGCACACCCCGGAGAAAAGACCCAGATGATGCTTGCCACCCGTGACCTCCGAAGCGAAGCAAGCCACTCTGCTCGAAGCCTGCCTGACCGCACCCTCCTCAGCATGCTTTCTGAGTCAGTTACAATCACGATGTGTGTATGTATCGTGTTCTCCATCCAGCCTACCCGTGGTGGTAAACCAGTTTGCTTAATCTGCGGGTTTTGTGTTTCTGTTACAAAAAAATTTAATCTGGAACGACACTTCACGACCACACATTCAGACATAAATTCTCAATATCCGATCAATTCGGAGTTAAGAGAAGATTTCATAGCTAAACAAGAAAGTTCTCTGACCAGGCAACAGTCATTTTTCACCAAAGCTAACGAACAGGGCAAGAGTGCGGTTGTTGGCATCGTACGAAGTCGCTCTTCTGTTGTCTCGCAAAAAGAAGCCGTTTACCGATGCAGAAGAAATAATCAAGCCTTCCCTTAAAATTGCTGCTAGAATGCTTGGCGATAAAAAGTGTTAAAAAAAAATTGATCAGATTCCTTTGCTTAATAATACTATGGCCAGGCGAGTTGAAGAATTAGCCAACGATGTTCATCGTCAAGTTACAAGTAGCAGCTATATCCTGCCACTGGATTCAGATGGACTCAGGCGAGAGAGTGAGGTCGACGAATTGCGCAACTCTTCCTCACTTTAATCCAATTCATCGCACAAGTCATTCTTCATCCAACAACAACAACAACAACAACAACAACAACAACAACAACAACAACAACAACAACAACAACAACAACAACAACAACAACAACAACAACAACAACAACAACAACAACAACAACAACAACAACAAATACAACAACAACAAATACAACAACAACAAATACAACAACATCACCACAAGTAGCAGTACATATCAAAAATTGTACATTTTTTTCATTGGCAGTGGATGAATCCACTGACATTTCTGGCACAGCTCAAGTCGCAGTTTCTGTTCGAGAAATAAACGATAATTTTAAGACATTGAAGAAATTCTAGGGCTTGAATTAATGCATGCGACTACTAAAAGGACTGATCTGTTTGAAACTCTGAAGTTGTGTGTAGAGAAAAACAACATAGAATGGACCAAATTGGACAGTGTTTGCACCGACGGTGCTCCGGCATTGACGGGTAAAAAGTCTGGATGTCTAGCATTATTGGAACAGTTTCTTGGCCGTAATATATTAAAATATCATTACATCATTCAGCAAGAAGCTCTGCGTGGGAAGACATTAAATCTGAAACAAGTCATGGATGTTGTTCTGAGACGTGTGAACAAAAGTCGAAGTAAGGCGTTAAACAGGCGTGAGTTCAGACAGTTTCTATCAGACCTGAACGAGGAATACTCGTTACACTGTGATGTCAGATGGCTATCTAAAGGGAAAGTTTTGTCATGTTTCTGGGCACTGAAAAAAAACGTTTCTATCTGTTTCTGTCTGAAATAAATGAAGTGCCTACATGCCTCGTTGTAGATCCACTTCGGCTGTGCCATAATATAACTTATTGAGAATCCACAACAGACATTTAGTTTAGCTCGTTAACCGTAACACCAACAAAGTCTCATGCAATGAACTTGAAAATGAAATAAGGACGTGGCTCCGGTAAAAGTTTAACACCGTTTTAATTTGGTGTTGCAGAATAACAACAATATAATTTCGGTGTCACTATAGATCTGCTCCCGTCCACCGGGACAACATCTATTTAAAGTATCCACAGTTAATATGTTTATACCTGCATCATTATTTACCTTGCCACCCAGCCTATTTCCATTTCACTGCTCTTTCGATCGGTGCCGTTACGTTCGTGATAAATTCATCTAGTTTTCGGTTCACTTTTCTTAGATCCGTAGCTTCTTCTTAACAAATGCCTCCCGTTGTTATCCACTTGAAGATCAAGTACACTTGCATCCAAATATCCAATGGCCACACGAATTTAGTTCCACAATCGAAAAACTCATCTAGTCTTGAAGATGGCACAACAGCGTATGTTTCTTTGTTGTCGTGTGACGTCTCTCGTCTCCCTTAGGTCCTTTGTGCACTATCCACTTTGGTGCATACTTAGGAAAAATCCCTGTATCCTCTCTCCGCATCTTGTGTTGCTGTAATAACTATATGGCACTACAGAACGGGAATGTCTGCTGAACGATGACTGGCTTAATGACCTGGCATTTTTAGTGGACATCACGTCTCATTTAAACTCTTTAAATGCGAGGATCCAGGGAAAAAACTAACTAGTCACAAACTTGTGCGATGACATTTCTTCATTTAAAATGAGACTAGCCCATAATCGGGCACTCTAACGATGTTTATATTTTACCTCGACACCGTAACGGTTATTATAACTAATTTACCCGGGAAGGTTAACCCGGTCAAAAAACGCCCGCAGAAGTCGGATGTGTCGGCCTACAGGCGCAGTATCGCAGCTCCGCTGTAAACAGGCACAACACAATCACATCCGAAAAAAAGACTCCGGATAAACGCAGCAGAAGAAGAAGTAACTAATTTAATGAATTTTTAGCAATTTTTTATTACGACATAATGTTTCAGACTTGTTCTACATACAAAGTGTAGTGAGACTTTACAAACATTCGGTATTTTCAGACGATCAGCGACGAGGGCAGACTGCTAAATCATATAAAAACTAACGTATGTCAAGAAAAGTGTCAGTGCGTGATTCGGTTAACGGGTGCAATTTTTTCACAGACCTTTGTGGGTCATCGCAGGAGCTACAGAGTTGATGTTCTGTGCCACAGTTTCGGCATGAAGAGCAGCTAGAAAGTCGAATAGGGCCCTGGAGACGTGAGTATACAGAAGAATGCGTCGTATTTCATGGAAATAGAAACAATCAAATATAGAGGTTCTAGAAAAACTGGGAATGAAAAGAGAGTAGATGAAAGAAATAAATTAAGAGGCAAGTTAAATATTTTGGCCACTTTAGAAGACATCGCACTCTTATAAAAATCATACTGGAGTGCAAGGTTGAGGACAAGCGAGCAAGAGGTAGACAACGATACAAGTGGGAAGATAACAAGAGATGGACTAACATCAACCTGACAGTTAGATAGGTAGTAAGTCGACAGATCATTATCATTGCACATCAAACCATTCAGTCCGTAAGTGCTCGGATTCCCACCTCAGCAAATCCCGCAGCGTATAGCGGCTCGCGACACCAGTTCTGTGTGTTTATTACTCTTCTTTGGCTTCCTGCTTAGTGTTCTTGTTTGGCCACACCTCTTTCAACTTGCTGTTGTAGATTCCCAGTCATCGCTTGGTTCTCGTAAACGACTTATTTCTCGTAGAGCATTCAGAATGTATGTCTGGCCCATGGCTCGCCAGCCTTCCATAGTAGCCGTACCTGCAAGCCTGTCAGCCCGCTCAATCTCTTGTACACCCACATGCTCTGGCATGAAGATGAAACTAATCTTTGCCAGCCGAGACCGCTCCAGAGACAGATGCCACTCTCTTCGGACCCACCCCATCTCTATCCTCCTGAGCATACTCATTGAGTCACTAAAGACACATGCCCGATTGAATGTCTGTGTCTCGAGCCATGTTATTGCTTTACTTACTGCCATGATTTCCATAGTCAGGATGCTTGTGGTCAAAGCAAAAGAGCCAGACTCTTCCTTCACAATTTTCCCTCCGGCCTGAGCCGTAAAGGTCCATGAATTTCTCACTCCTCGGACGACCGACCCATCCGATGTCGTGTAAATGACAGCACATCCTTTAAAGAATTCTCGAAGATCAGAGACTGTACTTCCGCCTCCACAGCAGCTAGATTTTCTAGTCTGCATTTCCTGTCTCGTTGTGTGCACACTGGAAAGGATGTACAGAACTATGTTGACATTTGTACCCACTCCTCGCCAGGTTCTAAGTCCTCAAGTGAACACGCCTGCTGAAGAATGTCTTCTGCTTGACCCATCCACGACTTTCCTCTTTTTAACCTGTTGCCCTTTACCTTCTTAATCTCGCTATACAGTGGATGATGTGTGTTTGCGTTGACTCTGAGATGGGAAGGCGTTCTTTCTACCGTCTGTGAACCGAGATTTGCAGTTGGCGTGGGGTGTTGACAATATGGTTATTCAAAGAGAACCATGTCACTGTTGCCTTTGTTGGGTTGACCATTGCCCCAGCTTCACCACACCAAGTGCTTATGCGACTGAGTTCGGTTTGTAGTTCCACAGAAACCTGATCTTTATCCTTACCTTAACGAAACACTAAAACATCGTCTGCATACGATAATGTCCTCCCCGGTCCTATGATTTGCTCTCGGGTAATTCTCACAGTGTAGGCGTTGAACAGCACAGGAGATAATGGTGATCCCTGCAGTAGGCCGGGATATATTGTTGTTGGTTCCGAAGTCCAACTGCCACATCTAACAACTACTTTCCGTTGGGAGAGGGCTGCAGCGATCCAGCCTAAAGGACTTATCTTGAGTTCAAGGAGCTGAAGCATTAAAAAATCCAATGGTACTTTGTTGTACGTGTCCTCAAGATCAATCGCTGCAGTAAATGTTACAATGCCTGAGTTGAAACCTTCATAGACATCATGGGCAAAAACTGCTGCATTGATCCAGGTTTCTCTTTTTGGACGGTACCCTCCCAGGGTAGGTGGGGAAACACCTTGCCTTCTAACTGGCTTGATATCTTTCTGGCAATTAACTTCTCCAGCAGCTTATTTATTGTATTCTGCATGGTGGTGTGGCGTGAACTGCATGCTAGGAAAATGACGAAGCTGGCTAGATCTCATCTCATCTCATCATGTTCCCCTTGTACCTTACGGTGTCGAGATGAAGTAAAAACATCGTGAGAGTGCCCGAGTATGGGCTTCATGTATCGATATTCCCATGGACTCTGCTATTCCCTCCGTCCAACGTTTACGTGTTCGGCCTCTTCCTCTGTTTCCATCTGGTCTGTACATCATTGCTTGTTGTGGTATGATGTTGACTGGTAACCTACTTGCATGGCCAAACGAATTGACTTGCTGCTTTCTAATAAAATCTAGTGCTGCTATAACCCCCACTTTAGTCCTGATTTCTTCATTTCTGATCTTATCTCTTCTTGATATGTTAGTATTCTTCTCAGGAATCTCATTTCTGTTATTGTGATTTTCCTTTTCTCTTTTTCTGTCATTGTCCAAGTTTGGCATGGGTAGGATAGAGTTGGTAGGAAGATTGTATTGTAAAGTTCTTTCTTAGCAGTTATTGATACATGTTTGTTCTTTAGTATTGGTGCCATTTGTCCAATGTGTTGGTTTCCCTTATTGCATCTATTTTCGATCTCGTCTTCTAATCTGCCATTTGATAATATTATACTTCCTAGGTACTTGAAAGCAAGAAGCTGGCTCGATAACATCTAGAAACGGAACAACATCATCTAGAAATATCTGCATGTATGGCAGCTGGTGTGTCGCAGAAGCAGACGGGTTTTTCTTGCCTTATTCAGAAATGTGTGGCTTTTCGTTTTCTAGTGACTGCCATTTCCATCGATGATGAAATGTGTTTTCGAGGATTTTTGTGTTTGGCATTCTGGCGACGGCATTATGTTCAGTGAAATATTTCTTTACATCTGCCCGAGGTTGTTTTGTTGCGTGAATTGAATTTCGGAGGGCAAATGGCGTGGCTGGCTAGAAAACATCTAGAAACGGAACAACAACATCAAGAAACATCGAGACTTTGTAGGTGAACATCTGGTTGGGAAAGTGACTGTCACTTCCATCAACCATTGCTGTTATGTTGGAACCGCGACTAACGACTAACGATTCTGTATGGTTATTACTCGATATCCCTGAACTTTTATGTGGTCTTTGCCATGCTTCGGCAAGGGAATCAGATTCCTGTGTAACTACTCCTCCCTGATGCTAGCACTCCCTATACTGTTGTTGTACATGTCTGATAGTTTCTCTAGCTCGTTGTCGGTACATATATTGATGTAGTCATATCTTATACCATCTGGCCCTGGAGCGCTGATTTTGATCGTCGAAGCACAGCCCTGATCTCTTTCACTGTCACTATATCTTCGTCCGAAATGTTCTGGGTCTTGCACATCTCTGAGGTAACCTCCGTGGCAAGATTTCGGCCTCTCATGTCTGTCTGGTTGCTCTGCTCTAGATAGTGTTCGAAGAGGGCTTTGCACTTATTCTCGTCAGTCTTCTGTCAGATGAGGTCAGCACCTTGGAAGCCAGGAATACTCTTATTCTTGACTACCCTACTCATGCTTTTATGTGGTCGCCAGAACAATTTCAGTGCTTACTCTTTGACATACCTCTGCCCATTTTTCACTTTTAACCACCTTAACCAGTTTTTTATTTTTTTTTTTATTTTTTTAATTTTTAAAATTTTTTTTAAATAGCTAAATTTTGGGTGCATCTCTCTAAGTGCATGCATTGACTAGGATGTGCAACTTTGTTCTTCTTGGCGTTTTGCCATTTCCTTACAGCACTATGCTTATTCACCAAAGACCTTTTCCAACTCAAAATTCCACCACGGTGGCTGCTCCCAGCTTTTTTGTCCTGCCCTGAAGCGTTCTGCGCGTGTCGCGCCTTATTTTGCTCACCACATCTTGCCCTGTACTGTCATGCTGGAAAATCTTGACCGTTGACTTGTGCTGCCTGGTTCTGCCTTTCTGCACAAATATGCTGCAAGGGTGGTGGTCGCTGCTATGGTACTCTAGGACACCCCATCTACACCCCATCTGTTGTGAGTGAAGGAGAAGCCAGCGCCAGGTCAACAACACTATCCTCATGAGCTTCTCACATGTCGGACCACCAACCCATCTGTGTAGATGACATGCAAACAGAAAAGGACGTACAGAAATCTGTTGGCACTTGTACCCATTCCTCGCCAGGTTCTAAGTCCTCAAGTGCACATATCTGTATAAGAATGTCTTCGGCTTTACCCATCCACGACCTTCCTCTTTTTAACCTGCCGCCCTTCGCCTTCCTAATTTCACTATGCAGTGGATGTTGTGTATTTGCGTTAACTCTAAGGTCGGCACGTGCTCTGCAAATTTGTATTCTGTCTTCAATGGTTGGAAAATCAAGAAGGTAGCGCATCGCCCTGTATACTGTATCTCTTGTACATCCAAGAATAATGTGCATAGCATCGTTCTGTATCCTTTCCATCCTAGGGCATGTTTCCTTAGTTACTCAATGAGCATGCTCAAGGGGATAGAGATGTGGTGGATCCGAAGAGAGTGTTTTCTGTCTCTGGAGCGGTCTCGGCTGGCAAAGATTAGTTTCATCTTCGTGCCAGGGCATGCGGGAGTACAAGGAAATGAGCGGGCTGACAAGCTCGCAGGTAAGGCTACTGTGGAGGGCGGATGCGCCATGGACCTGGCTGACATTCTGCGAGAACCAAGTGATGACTGTGAATCTACAACCATGGTCAGACTGCGAGAACAGCAAATTAAAAGAGGTGTGGCGAAACAAGAACAATACGCAGGAAAGCAAAGAAGATTGATAAACCAACACAGAACTGGTGTCATTAGCCGCTACACGCTTAGGATTTGCCGAGGAGGGGATCCGAGCACTTATGGACTGAATGGTTCGATGTGCAATGAGGATTATCTGTCGACTAACTAACTACCTAACTACCTAACTAACTAACTAACTAACTAACTAACTAACTAACTAACTAACTAACTAACTAACTAACTAACTAACTAACTAACTAACTACCTACCTAACTAACTAACTAACTAACTAACTACCTAACTAACTAACTAACTAACTAACTAACTAACGAACGAACGAACGAACGAAAGAACGAACGAACGAAGGAAGGAAGGAAGGAAAGAAGGAAGGAAGGCAGGGAGGGAGGGAGGAACGAACGAACTAACTAACTAACTAACTAACTAACTAACTAACTAACTAACTAACTAACTAACTAACTAACTAACTAACTAACTAACTAATACAGTTGAGATTTCGAAAAATTGTTAATGGAACACATTTTTGCACAGAAATGCCACTGAATGATGATGATGCTGATGATTAGATATAACACAGGCTTGAACAGAACATTGATATTTCTTTTTAAACATTACTTAATAAACCCTTAAATTAAAGTTATAAGTATTAATTTCGACAATTTGTAAAAAAGCAACAATAGCTCAGTTGATAGTGACCTGGATTTACGAGACAATGTGAACACAGGTTAGAGCAGTGGTTCCCAAGCTTTTCAAGCAAAGGGCCATATTTACTATTTTCTGTAGTTAAGCGGACCACAACGTTATAAAATTGTAAAAATCGTGCAATGTCATTCTTACCTTTCTTAACTTTCGTCAACAAACTTCTAAAACTTTAAAGGCAGTCAATGTCAGTACTTCTTCTTCTTCAGCGTTCCGAGCCATTGAGGTTCTTTGCTGCAGATACAATCCGTCTCCATTCGTCTCTCTGGTTGACCTTCTCTTGTCAGTCGTTGATTCTAAGTGCTTGTAGGTCTGTATATATATTATCTGTCCAACGTCTTCTTTGTCTACCTCGGGGTCTACGGTCATTTATTTCCTGAGGGTAAGCGAGTTTTGTTTCCCTGTTGTCTTCCATTCTTTCTATATGCCCCAGCCATTGTAGTCTATTAGCCTTCATGATACCAGTGATTAGCGGGGACTTAAACAGATCATAAATGTCTTTGTTACTTCTTCTTTTCCACTCTCCACTTTGTGTATCCCTGTTGAGTTGAGTTGAGTTGAGTTAAGAACCGACATCACTGCACTCAGAACATTCCCAAACGTGCTCCGTCTCCTCGTTCAACAGCCAGCGAAGAGTCATACTACAAATCGTTCCCACCGCTATCTGATTAAAAGTTCTCCTGGTCTTCCCTCTCAGTTTTGATATTCTTCCAGAACCCCTGCCGATCCCCCACAATCTCATTCTTTCCACATATGGGTTCTCAATCTGTTCCTCCGCCTTCTCCACCTGGTCCCACAAGCGCACGACCACCTCCCCTTTGTCTATAGGCAAAATACCACCAAGAGGTGCCCTCCCTGCTAGCCTATCAGCCTGTTCAATCCCTCGCACACCCGCATGGCCAGGGCAAAATATCCATACAATTCTTACGATCTGTGACCTCTGAAGCGACGAGAGCCATTCCACACGAAACATTCCTTTCTCCGCCTTGCTAAGCATACTCTTTGAATTGTGTATCCCCAATGGGTCTAAAGATGCGTCTCAAAACTTTGTTCTCAAAGGTTTGTAACAAGGCTTCGTCTCCTTTCATTGTACTCCAGGTTTCAGAACCATACAGCACAACTGGTCTGATCAGTGTTTTGTATATTGTGATTTTGGTGTTACGAGATAGCGCATTTGATTTTAGTAGATGTTGTAGTGTATAGTATATCTTATTTCCTGAGTTGATTCTAGTTTGTATTTCTTCCCTTATTATTTTGGAGCAGTTGAAGATTGTACCCAGGTATTTGTATGTTTCCGTTCTTTTAATGGTCATATTATCTATTTGTACTACATTGTGGTAAATTTTTGGTTTACAAATCACAAGTTCATTTAACTGCCTGTTAGTCATTTACTGCCAATGTAGTACCTTGCGGTGTATGGCAGGGGGGTCTTTGAGCCTGAGGAATTAAGGCCGCCTGGCTAGTGCAGTCGCCGCGAACTTTGCAGGTTAGGATTTTCTTTTTTCCCCCGACAGAAAAAAATCCCACGCCTTACCGAGGATTCGAACATGGGTCTCCCGAAGGAGAATCTGGCATTCTAGCCACTCGTCCAACCACTCCTCTGTTCATTTAACAATACATTTCAGTTCAGTTTCGAAAATCACGATTAATGAATAAATTTACAATTGTAACTGTTCTTCGTAACCAGTTACGTAAGTTCAGATGCCAGTTTATCAATGTCTGGGCACAAATCTGTCGTGCCCAAAGTCATAAGCGCAGCTAGGTTACTGTCGGTGAGTCTGGACCGTTGCTTGTTTTTTTTTTTTTTGTAACGATCATTGCGGAAAATGACTGTTCGCATCTTAAGTCGAGCCAAAACGACAAATGTATCTCTGGGCGAATGAATACAAGTGTTCAAATTGTTCGACAGGCAATAGTCGCCAGAATGAATCATATGATGAGTTGAAGGTGAAGCAAGCAGCTCCAGAAATTTACATCTCAGTGCAGAATTGCATTTTAAATCAATTACTCCGTGCTGGAGGTTTTGCTGTAATTGACAGAGCTTGGTATCAGGAAATGCGAACGGATTTATGAAGAGGGCAACATTATTCTCCTCTATTGTGAATTCTTGAAATCTCGACTGAAAGATATCCAGAAGACTTTCAACTTTCACTTTGTACTGTAACAAGTCACATTTCTTTTCCATCACAAGCGTCTTCAGAGTTGGAAACGCCTCTAAAGACCCTTCAGTCAGCTGTCCGATAAACCGTCGTAGTCTCATTTTCTCATCTCATCTCATCTCATCTCATCTCATCTCATCATGTTCCACTTGTACTTTGCGGTGTCGAGGTAAAATATAAACATCGTGAGAGTGCCCGATTATGGGCTAGTCTAATTTTAAATGAAGAAATGAATTGTGAATTGTTTTTTTCCCCTGGATCCTTGCATTTAAAGAGTTTAAATGAGACCTGATGTCCACCAAAAATGCCAGGTCATTAAGCCAGTCATCGTTCAGCAGACATTCCCGTTCTGTAGGCACTTTATTTATTTCTGACAGAAACAGATAGAAAATATTTTTCAGTGCCCAGAAACGTGACATAACTTTCCCTTTAGATAGCCATCTGACATCACAGTTAACGAGTATTCCTCGTTCAGGTCTGATAGAAATTGTCTGAACTCACGCCTGTTCAGCGCCTTACTTCGAATTTTGTTCACACGTATCAGAACAACATCCATGACTTGTTTCAGATTTTATGTCTTCCCACACAGAGCTTCTTGATGAATGATGTAATGATATTTTAATATAGTACGGCCAAGAAACTGTTCCAATAATGCTATACATCCAGACTTTTTACCCGTCAATGCTGGAGCACCGACGGTGCATACACTGTCCAATTTGGTCCATTCTATGTTGTTGTTCTCTACACACAACTTCAGAGTTTCAAATAGATCAGTCCTTTTAGTAGTCGCATGCATTGATTCAAGCCCTCCCCCGATATGTCTCCACCTTGCCGTGGTGGGGGAGCTTGCGTGTCCCATCGACCCCATGTGCTTGCCGATGGATGAAAATTACATATCGGACAGCTTATGGGATAGGGGCCAGTCTAAGAGAGACACAACCTGCTGCTCTGCTGGTAGACTGAGGATAGCAGTCAAAATCTTACATCAGGCGCGCGATGGCAGAAGTTCTTGGTCTGGACAATACTCTAAGGCTCTCTGTCGAGGGTTTAGGCTAAAGGCCGCTAAGCCACAGACCCTCGGATGTGAGAGCCGGGCCGATACCCACCTACCGAAAAACAGAGGTGTCATACTGAGCACGCTACATGCCCAGTTCTGATACTTGTTCGAAGGCTCTCAGCTGGGGGATATGAGGGCCTGGCCGTTTCTCGTTCACTGCTGCACGGAGGTAAAGTGCTGAGCCGGCAGCACATGTAGCCTACCTCGTGAGCGAGTACTAAAATGCAGAAAGTGTCCGAGTCGAATGAAATGGCTACGAAAACTGTCTGTATCTAACCCATAGAGTGTAGACAAAAGTGAAAAAAACGTCTCAATAACACGAAATGGAACGCACGGCTAGCGAATCCATTGCGTGGTCCGAAGTCAAAAGCAAAAGCTTACCGAGTGGATGCCGCCCGCAGTCTGACCGTTCCTGGTGTGTGCTTGAGCGACCAGTGGCAAGCCCAACACATGGAAGTGAGGAACTAAAGCAGCCATGAGCAGGACGTCGCATCTCTTTGGATGAGCCCAGTCTCAGAGCAATATGAGTAGGCTCTGCAATTATGGAAGCCTCTTTGGGTAGCCTTGGAAGGCCCATGGTCTGCCCCTGCCTTCCCTTGAGGGTTAACCGTGATGTCGATGATCGTTCTATCTTGACCAGCTGAGATGTGGGCGACATCACTACATTAAGTCTAACGTGCCTCGAAACCCGAGGAAGGCTAACCTCATTAAAAAATGCCTGCTGAAGTCGGAAGTGCCGTCCTACGGGTGGCAAACTAAAAATTGGCACTACGCATTTACGTCCGAGTGAAATGTCTCGTCGGAATGTCTCTTGTGCCAGGAACAGCTCTGACTACCTAGTTTCCGAATGCCGCTCTTGTTCGGAACAGCTCTGACTATGTAGTTTTCCGAATGTCCGACGTGTCTGGAACAGCTCTGACGGACACAACGACAAGCACATGTCCGAAAAACTCGCTAAGTGGATATTGACTGCAGACCAGTCTGGTCTGTGCGGGAACGGCCCGATATATTGAAGTGAGGAATTAAAGCAGCCATGAGCATGACGTGACGATTCCCACGGAGAGCCCAGCACCAGGGCGTTATGTGCCGGCCCTGCAATTTTGGAAGCCACCCTGGATGGCGGAAAATGCCATGGAATGTCCCTGCCTTCCTTTGAGGGACGACCGTTGTCTTCGACCGTTCCAATTTAGCCAGCTGGGTTGTGGACGGTACCTCAAACAGTGAGAGTCTCCCAGGAATGCTACCTGGTCAAAAAAAAAAAAAGCACGCTTAAGCCGGTTGTGTTGGCCTACGGGTTTCGGCCCAAGGGCGCATAACAGACACACCGCAATCACATCTGAAAAAACACTCCGGATGAACGCAAAGAAGAAGAAGAAGAAGATTCAAGCCCTAGAAGTTCTTCAATGACTTCAAAATTATCGTTTATTGCTCGAAAAGAAACTGCGACTTGAGCTGTGTCAGAAATGTCAGTGGATTCATCCACTGCCAATGAAAACAATGTACAATTTTTGATATGTACTGCTACTTGTGTTGTTGTTGTTGTTGTTGTTGTTGTTGTTGTTGTTGTTGGTGGTGGTGGTGGTGGTGGTGGTGGTGGTGGTGGTGGTGGATCAAGGATGACTTGCGCGATGAATTGGATTAAAGTGAGGAAGAGTTGCGCAATTCGTCGACCTCCCTCTCTCGCCTGAGTCCATTTGAATCCAGTGGCAGGACAGAGATGCCACTTGTAACTTGACGATGAACAACGTTGGCTAATTCTTCAACTCGCCTGGCCATGGTATTATTAAGCAAAGGAATCTGATCAAATTTTGTTTTACACTTTGTATCGCCAAGCGTTCTAGCAGAAATTTTAAGGGAAGGCTTGATTATTTAAGGCTTGACTTCGTACGACGCCAAAGAATTATTGAGATTATTGAAGGCTTGACTTCGTACGACGCCAAAAACCGCACTATTGCTCTGTTCGTTAGCTTTGGTGAAAAATGACTGCTGCCTGGTCAGAACACTTTCTTGTTTAGCTGTGAAATCTTTTCTTAACTCCGAATTGATCGGATATTGAGAATTTTATGTCTGAATGTGTGGTCGCGAATTGTCGTTCCAGTTTAAATTGTTTTGTAACAGAAACAGAAAACCCGCAGATTAAGCAAACTGGTTTACCACCACGGGTAGGCTGGATGGAGAACACGATACATACACACATCTTGATTGTAACTAATTCAGAAAGCACGATGAGGAGGGTGAGGACAGACAGGCTTCGAGCAGAGTGGCTTACTTCGCTTCGGAGGTCACGGGTGGCAAGCATCATCTGGATCTTTTCTCCAGGGCGTGCCGGTGTGCTCGGGAATGAACAGACGGACAGATTGGCCGGCTCGGCAAAACTTAATGGAGTATTGATGCATGACAAGGTAGACGTGGTTGCGACCTTGTGGGAGCATGTGTACACCTCGGAGGAGCAAATGGATCACCATAGTCTGGCAAGAATGAGGCAGCGAGGAGTGACTAGGGGATCTGGCGGACGCTCGACGTTCAGAGGAAGGGCGAGACGGACATATAATCAGATTGCTACCGGAACTATTGGTGTTGGAACTCTTCGCTGGCTGCTGAGGATGGGGATGGAGCGCTTATGGGAATGCCCCGAATGCTGTGATGTCGGTTCTTAAATCAATCAATCAATCAATCAATCATAACATAAATTGCTCCGTTCGGTCTTCGTTGAATTTACGACAAGCAACGTCTTCACATTGTCGCATTTTACCAATGTTTGATTTTAAATTTTCCACACTCATGTTTATAGGCTTTAACGGTAAATTTTTATTTGAAAAAATCTAATTTCAACACAGTACTACAGACTCTGCTAAACAGTTGTAATAGGCGACAACATGGCGCCTTGCGCACTTGGTCGACAAGGCGTTGCGAACTGAACAGGCGCATTCGATAATATCTTAGCATAACAACCATGAGCAGAGTAAATTATCGTACACTAAATGGGAGCTCCAAGTGCATTTTTGAAATTATTAAAATATATTATATTAAATAACGAGGCGTGCCTTTTTTTGACACCTGGCGGGCCACAAGTGGCCCGCTGGCCGTGGTTTGAAAACCTCTGGGTTAGAGAGATCAAATCGTGGCAGAAGTATGATTAATATTATTGAAAAGAAGTATTGAAGATTTCAATTGCAAACCGAAAAAAATTCTATGAAATAATTAAGAAAGGAAGCGTAAACAAAATACAATGAGATGTAACCTTCAATAATATAGAACAAGAAGGTAAAATGGATTAAACCCACACATTTAAGCATAGCACAACACAACAATGCGTTCTTGTAACTAGAAATAAAATATCACTTATATAGGAGACAATAGAGATGAGCTGTTACGGAGACATAGTGGAAGGGTATAATAGGTGTGTCACGGAGACAGTGTGGATAAGTGTCACGGAGACATGGCCGATGTGTCGGAGAAATATTGTAGATAAGTGCCACGGACATAGTGGATTTAATGTGGGTGTAGCGGATTAGGTGTGGTTAGTAGTATGTCAGGTCCTAACTAAGTAGCATTTGTGGTGGCAACCACCGATATTTTACTATATAAAAAGTCTATCACCACATAGAAAACGTCATATTTTACGACCACAACGGACCACATTTTCAAAAAAATTGGCGGGAAATTTCTTGGGTCTGGTTGTCCTGGTGACTATTTCCGATTGACTACTTCCGGTCCCGGGTAGCCCCTACCGATCGCCCATTACACAGGTGCCTCCGCCGACCGCCTTGGCTTCCCCCGACAGCTTCCGAGACCATTCAAAGACAGCGAAGCAAAAACCGTGTATGTGGGAATACTTATATAAGTGTGCGTGTGTGTGTGCGTCTGCGGTGCGGTGTGCGCGACAACCAGTCATATCAACCCTTCGATGAAGAAGACCGAAGTCAATATGACTGAGAATTGACTTACTTCATCTCTCGAGCTAACCCGAGGATCCATAATTGGATGATGAATAAACTTTTGTTCGCTTCAACAGAAGTCCCGACCCCATGTATAACCTTTAACCGTTTGGTGAAAATCTGGTTTAGAAAATATACTAGACAGTCATATAATTTTATTAAAAATTAATCCCAAAACTTAATTAATCACCAAAATTTCTTGTATGTATATTGGAGAATAGGCACGTCAATAAAACCTACGAGTCTCCATTAATTTAAACCATAGAGTATCAAGATATACATTAAAATATGTAATATTATTAAACAGCAAAGTTATACCCCTTAATTATAAAATTATGGCAAGGGGAGAGTAATCGGTCCCTTGACTCAACCAGAATTGTCCCCATTCTACACACTAACTTCCCCCTGAAGTACCGTTTACCTGCCCGTAAGCAACCAATGACGCTTCACCGAGCACGCCACCGCGAGAAAAATACAAAGGCTAGTCAGCGACGGACATACAAGATTAAACGATACCGGTCATGCAGAACGCCTACGGAATTGTCAATTAACATGGACAACCTTCAATGCTTATTGTAGATAGCGATCAGAAAACTGTGAAGGGAATATTTGTGCCGAAAAGATAAACATATACCTATGCGAAGCTATTACACACATAAAAAAAATGTTTTTGCGTATCCTTTTACAGGACTTAGCTGTCAACAGCAGCATCTTTCAGCTGTCTGTTGATCTCTTGGCAAGATTACGCTCAGTAGTTTGCCATTGCTTTCTGAGCGGCCGGCTCAGTATCCGCAAGTCACGAGCGGGGGTCGAACCACCTCAGTTCTCGCTCCGCTGCGAGACTCTGCGTGATAAACGGGATTACAGAGAGAAAGTGTTGTAACCCCACAGCCAGAGAGACCGGCATTACACACATAGATTGGGATATTAAATATAAATAGATATGTATGTATTTATGTATGTAATTCTATAGCTGTAGGTAGGTTGTCCCAAATGGTTAAGTCGTATATATGTACTTGCCTTGATGACTTAGTTACGCGGGATATGTGTGCGAGTCTGTGTGTGTGTGTGTGTTATCAATTACAGGACGTCGCAGTCAGACCCAACATTGTTTGGCTGGTCGTGTGCCACCATGGTTTACCGTGTCATAGGACGACCAAAGCGTGGGTGTACTGTCGTGTGCGCGCGAGCGTCTGTGTGTGTGTGTGTGTGTGTGCTATCAATTACAGGACGTCGCATTCAGACCCAACATTGTTTGGTACGCGTGTACCATCAGGACATCTGTGCACATGTGTGCGCGCATGTAGGCGTGTGTGCGTGCGTTGGTGTGCTACCAATTACAGGACGTCGCAGTCAACCTCATCATTCAATGGATTGTGAACCGGCCTTGGGCAAGTTTGCGATTCTCATTTTGAATGAACGCCAACCAGGTCAGGGGCGTATGAAGAGGGTGTATCAACAGCTTGTTGTCTATCTATTACAGGACGTCGCAGTCTGTCCCAATATTGTTTATACAATGCATTTACAGGACGTTGCAGACAGCACCAACATTGATTGATGTATGTGTACCATCAGGACATCTATGTGTGTGTGTGTGTGTGTGTGTGTGTCTGCGCATCCGTGTGTGAGTGTTTGCGTGCGTGCGAGCGCATGTGCGCGCTCGTAGGAAAACTTCAATATTTGGGGAGTGGCTGTGGAGTGGGTGTAGAAGAGGTTTTCTGGTAGTAAAATGATGGGTGAGTCAAGAGGCGATGGGGGTGAAATGCGTGCGTGAGATTTGTGCTTGCGTGCGCGCGCATGTGCGCGCTCGTAGGAAACTTCAATATTGGGTCTCATCTCACAACCAAAGCTATCACTCGTACTATAGTTGTGTCTATCTATTACATACTACAGTCAAGTTGTAATGGATTGCATTCACAGGACGTCGCAGTCAGCCCCAACATTCATGCTTCTTAGGCAAGCTTGCCGATGTCTTTCTGACCATCCGGTACCCATGATCGTCTGTAGTGTCTGTCACTAGGATTACCATCATCAGCATCACCCGCCGCCACCAACAAACAAATCATTAGTATCATCATCATCATCATCATCATCATCATCATCATCATCATCATCATCATCATCATCATCATCATCATCATCATCATCATCATCATCATCATCATCATCATCATCATCATCATCATCATCATCATCATCATCATCATCATCATCATCATCATCATCATCATCATCATCATCATCATCATCATCATCATCATCATCATCATCATCAGCTCATCATCACCAGCATCATCTGAGGGTGACCGACTGGGTTACTCAGCACGGGGCTATGTCAACGGAGTAACCGTTCATGAACGTGTTCAGACACATCTTTGGGAGAAAGTGTACTGACCGGGTAAACCTGGTTGAACACGCTTAGACATGTTTTCTATGTTGCATCAGCCATACATTCTGTATAAAAAGGACCACAAAGGCGGGTTTAAGACACTACACTTGCAACAAGACCTATCGAAAACACCTCAGCGAATAGACCACAGTGGTAAGTAGCACCGTGTGTGTGTGCTATATTGTCTTGTTACAGGTCGTCAAGTCGGTATAGTGATGTCACTAGCGTATAACTCAAAAGCTACATGAGGCAACTAACAAGAATACACCGCAAGGTATACCGGCCCGATATAGGAATACTAATACAGATACTAATGACGGTTGTAATCAACATCAGCTTCACATTTACCATCGAGTGACGTGGGTGGAAATTACGCCTCACATCTCGATTGTTGGCACTGAATAGTATCATTCCGGGTGATTGTCTGTCCTCTCAGACATCAGCTGCTGTAATCCGGTAGGGTAGCGGCTGTGGTGCATTCCAATTGTGTACATATGAAACATGTTTTTCATTAAACCATACTTTCTATGTTCACTAAAATGTATTATGATTTTGTCCATCTACAGATTCAAACCAAGACGACCAGTCCCTCATTGACACGTGACCCATACCGAGTCTGGAACGCACAAACGTATGTGTACATATCAGGTCTCCACTATTTGTAGTGTAACATATAGGCGTCTACTACCATAGCCTCTTTCTATGCAGTGTATGGAAACATGCTGTATTCAACCATTCAGTACTGAACATTATCCCGTTCTCTCTACAGAGGGAAAAAATAATGTGCTGACACTGGAGAATCTATAGTCATGCTCTGTGGTCACTGATGTATTTAATGAATGTATATCACTAATGTATACGATCTCAAAATACTCTTTCTCTTCAAAATGTGTCAAATCTATATAAAACTCAATTATGCGGTGTCAAAGTCAGTATGTAAAATTTTTACTGTCCCTAGTTATTTCATCTTTATCCTTTCCCCAGACTGAAAATTTGCAGACACGGAAAAATAGCGAGACCATTGACTGGTTACAAGAAGTGAAATCTCGAAACAATTGCTTACAAGAAGTGAAATCGCGAGGCCATTGCTTACAAGGTTGAAAGCTCGAAGGTATTGAGCGGTGTATAAGAAAGGAAGACATCAAGCGGTCTAGCAAAAAATATTGGTATGTATGCTTTCATCATTTTTCACTAACTATCGGTCATCACTAAATATTTTCACCCCTAAGTGGTGGGGACCATTAAAGATAGTCACCATTTCTCACTAATATAGTACAACTCTATGCCATACAATATAAAATAACACAAAGAACAAAATTACGAACCAAGGCGTTGCTAACCATCACTATAAAAATATAGTTACGGAGAAGACCCTCTGTAAGGATAAAAAGAAAATGAAATAATTTACTAGGTGTGACATCATAAACTTCAAATCTTTTTTTTTCTTTTGATTTTTTCCTAACAATGTATGTGATATGAAACAATTTTTGTAGATATGCTATCAGCATGACTATCGCATGTTTTGTGTCGGACTATAATGATGTTGTCTTTTCTTCACAGCTGTTTGACAGTCGGTATATACAACGATTCTGAAAGTCTGGAACTAGTGGAAGACTACACAATTTTATAAGGGTCACTATACCTTTCCATTGGATCTACACACACGAGACATTATATAATACCCGAAACTACAAGCGTGTTGGAAATATTACTGAGCTATCACCAAGCCATTATCTAAATCCAGTCTTTTTCATCACTACATTTTTTTGGGTTCTATCATTATGGCAACTAGGCAGAAAAATATCTATCTCTGCTCTATCTGTAATAAAGTATTTACAGAAAGCCGCAGTCTTACACGTCCCATTAACACCGTACACAAAACCCAAACTCACACATGCCACATTTGCGGTAATCTATACAGTAGGAAAGATGCACTAAAACGACACATTCAAACTGATCACCAGAAACCAACACCAACACATGTTACAACTACAACATCAAATACTACACCATCAGGCACTGCACCAAGCAAAAGGAAAGCACAAGTAGACACACAGACATCTAAAAAACCTAAACTTGATCACGTGGAATCAGAGGAAGCCGTCTTAGTTGACGAAGTAGATGAGGAACTAAAGACTATAGACATCATCCGCGACCCTGACGTCCAACATAAATATAGAGACGTCTGGCCCTACCTTAAGACACACCAGAACATCCACAAATATGTATCGACCTACAATTTTTTTCATCGACCAGACGCAACACAACCAATTGACTGGACCGAGACTTTAAGACCAATATTTGCTAGTCAGACATACAGGTTCAATGTAAATTATTCACATCACATGATCTTACGTCATAAGGAGACAAGAGAACTTAGGTTTTTCCATTCTTCATCGAACAATGCATGCCAACTCGACATCCCCCACCTAGTTAAACATGAAAACGACTTTGACGAGTTTATAGAAATAGTTCAGGACAGTGACATGTTTAATTACCCCTACACAACAGACCTGACACTAAGTACCTAGTAGAGACAATCCCTGCGACAAGTTTCTATATATACCACATCACTGAACACCCGCTAGGTTGATTGCTGACATTAATATGATCTATTAAACATTAAAGTGGACATATGTGTGATAGTCTTACATGTGTGGTACAGTGAATTGTCCGTATCATTGAAAATAAAAAGACTCAATGTTGTGTGTCACTGTCTGTCACATTTCAAAAATTAACAATTAAATTTCTCTTTATGTTTTTAACTTGAATGTTTCATGTAGAAATTTAATTGTTAATTTTTTGTACAATTTTATTGTTGAAATTTTATTTTGTTCCTTCAATTATAGTGACATATTACATAAGATACGTTTAATTTTCTTAAATACAACTGTTGTTTGCATAAGGGACAGGCAAATATCTTATAAGTTTCGATGAACTTTGGTCAAACTTTTCACATTTGGTTAACAAAATTTCCTAGTTTTTTTTTTTTTTTAAATGAGTTTTGTTTGATATTTGGTCAAACTTGTCCAAAAATTTTCACCTTTGGTTAACACATTTTCTTACTTGGCCAAGGTTTTTTTTTACCATTTGGTTAACAAAGTTTCCTACTTTTTATAAGTATTTGTGAAATTTGGTCACACTTTTCACATCTGGACAACAAAATCGCCCACTTTTCATAAGTTTGGGTGAAAGTTGGCCAAACTTTTCAAGTTTGGTTAACAAAGTCTTCCTATTTTTCATATGTTTGACTGAGATTTGTATATGTTTGGTTTGAAATTTGGTTAACCTTTTCACATTTTGTTAACACATTTTCTTACTTGACCAAGCTTTTTGCGCTTTGGTTAACACAGTTTCCTACTTTTCATAAGTTCGGGTGAAGTGTGGTCACACTTTTCACATCTGGACAACAAAATCTCCCACTTTTCATAAGTTTGGGTGAAAGTTGGCCAAACTTTTCAAGTTTGGTTAACAAATGTTTTCTTACTTTTCATATGTTTGACTGATATTTTTATAAGATTGACTTGCAATTTGGCTAACCTTTTCCCATTTGATTAACAAATTTTCTTACTTGACCAAGCCTTTTGCCCTTTGGTTAACAAGTTTTCCCACTTTTCATAAATTTGATTGAAATGTGGCCAAATATTTTTTCACTTTTGGGTAGCAGATTTTCCTACTTGACCTAGATATTCCCCTTTTGGTTAATAAAGTTTACTACTTTTCATCAGTTCGGATGAGATATTTCTGTATTTTGCATAACATTTTCCCATTTGCCTGACAATTTTCCTTCTTTTCATAAGTTAGGTTGATCTATTTATAAGTTTAGTTGAAATATTTCTCTCTTTGGGTGATATTTTTTCCTCGTTGGGTAACAAATTTTCCTACTCTTCATAAGTTTGGTTGAAATTTGACCAATCTTTTCACATTTGGTTAACAAAGTTTCCTACTTTTTATAAATTTGGTTGAAATTTGATCAACCTTTTCACCTTTGTTTAACAAATTTTCCTACTTTTCATAAGTTTGGGTGAGCTATTTATAAGTTTGGTTGTAATCTGGTTAAGATTTTTTCACTTCCTAATTTTTATAAGTTTAGTTGAGATAATTATAAGTTTGGCTGAACATTCCAGTGTGATATTGTACGTCTCTCTCTCTCTCTGTTCCATCGTGTCTTTGTTCTTGCATGACTTTGGTCTTGTCTCCTTGTTCCATAGTGTGTGTGTGTGTGTGTGTGTGTGTGTGTGTGTGTGTGTGTGTGTGTGTGTGTGTGTGTGTGTGTGTGTGTGTGTGAATTGTTCCACATCTTTGTGCTACATTCAACATGAAAAACAAAGCTCGCATAGTCGTCAACACGAAAACAATGAAAAACCAGAAAGAGAAAAAAAAAACAAGCCAAGCAAGCCACTGAAAAAACCAACAAAACAAGAAATTTCTGTTTTCATTACTTTTATTTTTTCCTTCAAACACAATATTTTCATGTGCACAACATTCAATATTTTTTATTTTTTTTTTAATTTTCAATACAAATAGCATTTTTAATGGTGGGTGAAAATGTGACAGACAGTGACACACAACATTGAGTCTTTTTTATTTTCAATGATACGGACAATTCACTGTACCACACATGTAAGGCTATCACACATATGTCCACTTTAATTTTTAATAGATCATATTAATGTCAGCAATCAACCTAGCGGGTGTTCAGTGATGTGGTATATATAGAAACTTGTCGCAGGGATTGTCTCTACTAGGTACTTAGTGTCAGGTCTGTTGTGTAGGATGTAATTAAACATGTCACTGTCCTGAACTATTTCTATAAACTCGTCAAAGTCGTTTTCATGTTTAACTAGGTTGGGGATGTCGAGTTGGCATGCATTGTTCGATGAAGAATGGAAAAACCTAATTTCTCTTGTCTCCTTATGACGTAAGATCATGTGATGTGAATAATTTACTTTGAACCTGTATGTCTGACTAGCAAATATTGGTCTTAAAGTCTCGGTCCAGTCAATTGGCTGTGTTGCGTCTGGACGATGAAAAACATTGTAGGTCGATACATATTTGTGGATGTTCTGATGTGTCTTAAGGTAGGGCCAGACGTCTCTATATTTATGTTGGACGTCAGGGTCGCTGATGATGTCTATAGTCTTAAGTTCCTCATCTACTTCGTCAACTAAGACGGCTTCCTCTGATTCCACGTGATCAAGTTTAGGGTGTTTAGATGTCTGTGTGTCTACTTGTGCTTTCCTTTTGCTTGATGCAGTGCCTGATGGTGTAGTATTTGATGTTGTAGTGTCCGCATTTGATGGTGTAGTTGTAACATGTGTTGGTGTTGGTGTCTGGTGATCAGTTTGAATGTGTCGTTTTAGTGCATCTTTCCTAATGTATAGATTACCGCAAATGTGGCATGTGTGAGTTTGGGTTTTGTGTACGGTGTTAATGTGACGTGTAAGTCTGCGGCTTTCTGTAAATACTTTACCACAGATAGAGCTGAGATAGATATTTTTCTGCAGAGTTGCCATAATGATAGAAACCAAAAAAATGTAGTGATGAAAAAGACTGGATTTAGATAATGGCTTGGTGATAGCTCAGTAATATTTCCAACACGCTTGTAGTTTCGGGTATTATATAATGTCTCGTGTGTGTAGATCCAATGGATAAGATATAGTGACCCTTATAAAATTGTGTAGTCTTCCACTAGTTCCAGACTTTCAGAATCGTTGTATATACCGACTGTCAAACAGCTGTGAAGAAAAGACAACATCATTATAGTCCGACACAAAACATGCGCTAGTCATGCTGATAGCATATCTACAAAAATTATTTCATATCACATACATTGTTAGGACAAAATCAAAAGAAAAAAAAAAGATTTGAGTTTATGATGTCACACCTAGTAAATTATTTCATTTTCTTTTTATCCTTACAGAGGGTCTTCTCCGTAACTATATTTTTATAGTGATGGTTAGCAACGCCTTCGTTCGTAATTTTGTTCTTTGTGTTATTTTATATTGTATGGCACAGAGTTGTACTATATTAGTGAGAAATGGTGAATATCTTTAATGGTCCCCACCACTTCATCATCATCATCAAGTGCCGTGCCGGCTGGCGTAGGCGTTCATGGCTCTCCACAGATCTCGGTCTTTGGTGTTCTGGATCAACTCTGCTGATGATATTCCTCCATGCCACCGTCTCAGTCCATCCAGCATCATTTCTCTTGGTTTGCCTCTGCCTCTCTTCCCCTCGATCTTTCCAGTTGTCACGATGTTCTCCAATGCCTCTCTTCTCATCACATGACCAAAGAAAGATGTTTGTCTCTTTCTTATTGTTGTATATAGTGTTCTAGTTTCATTAGCCTCTTTCAGGCAATCGTTGTTAGTTACTCTGGAAGTCCAAGGAATTCGCAACATTCGTCTTAAAAACCACATCTCTGTTGCTTCTAAGTTCTTCCTAATTTGTTCATTTACATTCCAAGATTCGCTGCCATACAGCAAAACTGGTTCTATATAGCATTTTAGTACTCTCTTTCTTACATTCATTGATAGCGACTTATTGCATAAGATACTCTTCATTTTCTTGAAATGCTGTCTTTGCCTGCCCTATTCTGCTCTTAACCTCTTTTGTACATCTTCCATCTGATGTTATAAGTGCCCCTAGGTATTTAAAATTATCCACTTGGTTGAGAATTTCCCCTTCTATTTCTATGTCACATTTTGGCGTCCCCATTTTCTTTGATATTACCATTGTTACGGTTTTCTTGATATTCAAGGACAGTCCTTTCTGTGCACTCTCTGTTACTACACTGTCCAACAATTGTTGTAGGTCTGTTGCATTATCCGCTACCGATACTGTGTCATCTGCATAGCGTATATTGTTTATATTATATCCTCCGATTAGTATTCCTGGCTTCTCTTTGATCTCTCTCATTATTACTTCGCTATACAGGGAGAAGAGATCGGGTGACAAGACACACCCCTGTCGTACTCCTAGCTTTATCTGTTCGTAACTACCCACTTTATTTCCCATTTTAATTGCTGCTACTTGGTTCCAGTATATATTCTTTATTATTCTTAAATCTTTCCCATCAATGTTGATATCTTTCAACATTTTAATCAGCTCATCATGTTTTACTTTATCAAATGCCTTAGTATAATCTATGAAGCATAAATATATGTCTCTTTGTTTCTCTATTGATCTTTCTATTAGTGTTCGTAATATATATATTGCATTGTTTGTACCCTTTCCTTCCATAAAACCATACTGTTCTTCACTAATTTCTATTTATATTTTCTTTCTTGTTCTTCTCATTATAATTCTGAGTAGAAGCTTAGTGACATGGTTTATGAGGTTAATTGTACGAAAATCTTCACAATCAATTGCTCCTGGTCTTTTTGGTATAGCTATAAATACATATTTCAGCATATCACTGGGTAAATATCCACTACTGCAAATATCATTCAACATTTTGGTTAATATATCTACTCCAAATTCTCCCAACACTTCTAATTCTTCTATTGTGATTTCATCTGGCCCAGCTGTTTTTCCTTTCTTCATATGTTTCATAGCATCAGCGACTTCTTCTTTTAGAATAGGTGGGCCTTCTAAGTTACTTTCTTCTGTTAATTCTTCCCTTTCTCCATTATATAATTCTCTTATATACTCATTCCACCTCTTCATTATAGCACCTTCCTCCAATAAAGTCTGTCCTGTTTTTGATTTCAAACACCCTGTATTTATTCTTATTTTTCTTCCTGTGAGCTCGCTGATTTGTCTGTACATACTTTTTTGATCTTTAATGGAATTTAATTCAATTTTCCCCACCACTTAGGGGTGAAAATATTTAGTGATGACCGATAGTTAGTGTGATGAAAGCATACATACCAATATTTTGTGCTAGACCGCTTGATGTCTTCCTTTCTTATACACCGCTCAATACCTTCGAGCTTTCAACCTTGTAAGCAATGGTCTCGCGATTTCACTTCTTGTAAGCAATTGTTTCGAAATTTCAATTCTTGTAACCAGTCAATAGTCTCGCTATTTTTCCGTGTCTGCAAATTTTCAGTCTGGAGAAAGGATAAAGATGAAATAACTAGGGACAGTAAAAATTTTACATACTGACTTTGACACCGCATAATTGAGTTTTATATAGATTTGACACATTTTGAAGAGAAAGAGTATTTTTTAGATCGTATACATTAGTGATATACATTCATTAAATATATCAGTGACCACAGAGCATGACTATAGATTCTCATGTGTCAGCACATTATTTTTTCCCTCTGTAGAGTGAGCGGGATAATGTTCAGTACTGAATGGTTGAATACAGCATGTTTCCATACACTGCATAGAAAGAGGCTATGGTCGTAGACGCCTATATGTTACACTACAAATAGTAGAGACCTGATATGTACACATACGTTTGTGCGTTCTAGAATCGGCGTGGGCCACGTGTCAATGAGGGACTGGTCGTCTTGGTTTGAATCTGTAGATGGACAAAATACTAATACATTGTAGTGAACATAGAAAGTATGGTTTAATGAAAAACATGTTTCATATGTACACAATTGGAATGCACCACAGCCGCTACCCTACCGGATTACAGCAGCTGATGTCTGTGAGTACAGACAATCACCCGGAATGATACTATTCAGTGCCAACCATGGAGGTGTGAGGCGTCATTTCTCCCCACGTTACTCGATGGTAAATGTGAAGCTGATGTTGATTACAACCGTCATTAGTATCTGTATTAGTATTCCTATATCGGGCCGGTATACCTTGCGGTGTATTCTTGTTAGTTGCCCCATGTAGCTTTTGAGTTATACGCTAGTGACAGCACTATACCGACTTGACGACCTGTAACAAGACAATATAGCACACACACACAGAGCTACTTACCACTGTGGTCTATTCGCTGAGGTGTTTTCGATAGGTCTTGTTGCAAGTGTAGTGTCTTAAACCCGCCTTTGTAGTCCTTTTCATACAGAATGTATGGCTGATGCAACATAGAAAACATGTCTAAGCATGTTCAACCAGGTTTACCCGGTCATTACACTCTGCGTTATCCTCCGTTTTCCCCCCAAAGACATGTCTGAACACGTTCATGAACGGTTACTCCGTTGACATAGCCCCGTGCTGAGTAACCCAGTCGGTCAATTTCAGATGATGCTGGTGATGATGAGCTGATGATGATGATGATGATGATGATGATGATGATAATGATTTTTTTGTTGGTGGCGGTGGGTGATGCTGATGATGGTAATCCTGGTGACAGACACTACCGGATGGTCAGAAAGACATCAGCAAGCTTGCCCAAGAAGCATGAATGTTGGGGCTGACTGCGACGTCCTGTGAATGCAATCCATTACAACTTGACTGTAGTATGTAATAGATAGACACAACTATAGTACGAGTGATAGCTTTGGTTGTGAGATGACACCCAATATTGAAGTTTCCTACGAGCGCGCACATGGGCGCGCACACAAGCACAAATCTCACACACGCATTTCACCCCCATCGCCTCTTGACCCACCCATCCTTTTACTACCAGAAAACCTCTTCTACACCCACTCCACAACCACTCCCCAAATATTGAAGTTTTCCTACGAGCGCGCACATGCGCGCGCACGCACGCAAACACTCACACACGGATGCGCAGACACACACACACACACACACACACACACAGATGTACTGATGGTACACATACATCAATCAATGTTGGTGCTGTCTGCAACGTCCTGTAAATGCATTGTATAAACAATGTTGGGACAGACTGCGACGTCCTATAATAGATAGACAACAAGCTGTTGATACACCCTCTTCATACGCCCCTGACCTGGTTGGCGTTCATTAAAAATGAGAATCGCAAACTTGCCCCAGGCTGGTTGACAATCCATTGAATGATGAGGTTAACTGCGACGTCCTGTAATTGGTAGCACACCCACGCACGCACAGATTACAACCAAACTTATAAATAGCTCACCCAAACTTATGAAAAGTAGGAAAATTTGTTAAACAAAGGTGAAAAGGTTGATCAAATTTCAACCAAATTTATAAAAAGTAGGAAACTTTGTTAACCAAATGTGAAAAGATTGGTCAAATTTCAACCAAACTTATGAAGAGTAGGAAAATTTGTTACCCAACGAGGAAAAAATATCACCCAAAGAGAGAAATATTTCAACTAAACTTATAAATAGATCAACCTAACTTATGAAAAGAAGGAAAATTGTCAGGCAAATGGGAAAATGTTATGCAAAATACAGAAATATCTCATCCGAACTGATGAAAAGTAGTAAACTTTATTAACCAAAAGGGGAATATCTAGGTCAAGTAGGAAAATCTGCTACCCAAAAGTGAAAAAATATTTGGCCACATTTCAATCAAATTTATGAAAAGTGGGAAAACTTGTTAACCAAAGGGCAAAAGGCTTGGTCAAGTAAGAAAATTTGTTAATCAAATGGGAAAAGGTTAGCCAAATTGCAAGTCAATCTTATAAAAATATCAGTCAAACATATGAAAAGTAAGAAAACATTTGTTAACCAAACTTGAAAAGTTTGGCCAACTTTCACCCAAACTTATGAAAAGTGGGAGATTTTGTTGTCCAGATGTGAAAAGTGTGACCACACTTCACCCGAACTTATGAAAAGTAGGAAACTGTGTTAACCAAAGCGCAAAAAGCTTGGTCAAGTAAGAAAATGTGTTAACAAAATGTGAAAAGGTTAACCAAATTTCAAACCAAACATATACAAATCTCAGTCAAACATATGAAAAATAGGAAGACTTTGTTAACCAAACTTGAAAAGTTTGGCCAACTTTCACCCAAACTTATGAAAAGTGGGCGATTTTGTTGTCCAGATGTGAAAAGTGTGACCAAATTTCACAAATACTTATAAAAAGTAGGAAACTTTGTTAACCAAATGGTAAAAAAAAACCTTGGCCAAGTAAGAAAATGTGTTAACCAAAGGTGAAAATTTTTGGACAAGTTTGACCAAATATCAAACAAAACTCATTTAAAAAAAAAAAAAAACTAGGAAATTTTGTTAACCAAATGTGAAAAGTTTGACCAAAGTTCATCGAAACTTATAAGATATTTGCCTGTCCCTTATGCAAACAACAGTTGTATTTAAGAAAATTAAACGTATCTTATGTAATATGTCACTATAATTGAAGGAACAAAATAAAATTTCAACAATAAAATTGTACAAAAAATTAACAATTAAATTTCTACATGAAACATTCAAGTTAAAAACATAAAGAGAAATTTAATTGTTAATTTTTGAAATGTGACAGACAGTGACACACAACATTGAGTCTTTTTATTTTCAATGATACGGACAATTCACTGTACCACACATGTAAGACTATCACACATATGTCCACTTTAATGTTTAATAGATCATATTAATGTCAGCAATCAACCTAGCGGGTGTTCAGTGATGTGGTATATATAGAAACTTGTCGCAGGGATTGTCTCTACTAGGTACTTAGTGTCAGGTCTGTTGTGTAGGGGTAATTAAACATGTCACTGTCCTGAACTATTTCTATAAACTCGTCAAAGTCGTTTTCATGTTTAACTAGGTGGGGGATGTCGAGTTGGCATGCATTGTTCGATGAAGAATGGAAAAACCTAAGTTCTCTTGTCTCCTTATGACGTAAGATCATGTGATGTGAATAATTTACATTGAACCTGTATGTCTGACTAGCAAATATTGGTCTTAAAGTCTCGGTCCAGTCAATTGGTTGTGTTGCGTCTGGTCGATGAAAAAAAATTGTAGGTCGATACATATTTGTGGATGTTCTGGTGTGTCTTAAGGTAGGGCCAGACGTCTCTATATTTATGTTGGACGTCAGGGTCGCGGATGATGTCTATAGTCTTTAGTTCCTCATCTACTTCGTCAACTAAGACGGCTTCCTCTGATTCCACGTGATCAAGTTTAGGTTTTTTAGATGTCTGTGTGTCTACTTGTGCTTTCCTTTTGCTTGGTGCAGTGCCTGATGGTGTAGTATTTGATGTTGTAGTTGTAACATGTGTTGGTGTTGGTTTCTGGTGATCAGTTTGAATGTGTCGTTTTAGTGCATCTTTCCTACTGTATAGATTACCGCAAATGTGGCATGTGTGAGTTTGGGTTTTGTGTACGGTGTTAATGGGACGTGTAAGACTGCGGCTTTCTGTAAATACTTTATTACAGATAGAGCAGAGATAGATATTTTTCTGCCTAGTTGCCATAATGATAGAACCCAAAAAAATGTAGTGATGAAAAAGACTGGATTTAGATAATGGCTTGGTGATAGCTCAGTAATATTTCCAACACGCTTGTAGTTTCGGGTATTATATAATGTCTCGTGTGTGTAGATCCAATGGAAAGGTATAGTGACCCTTATAAAATTGTGTAGTCTTCCACTAGTTCCAGACTTTCAGAATCGTTGTATATACCGACTGTCAAACAGCTGTGAAGAAAAGACAACATCATTATAGTCCGACACAAAACATGCGATAGTCATGCTGATAGCATATCTACAAAAATTGTTTCATATCACATACATTGTTAGGAAAAAATCAAAAGAAAAAAAAAGATTTGAAGTTTATGATGTCACACCTAGTAAATTATTTCATTTTCTTTTTATCCTTACAGAGGGTCTTCTCCGTAACTATATTTTTATAGTGATGGTTAGCAACGCCTTGGTTCGTAATTTTGTTCTTTGTGTTATTTTATATTGTATGGCATAGAGTTGTACTATATTAGTGAGAAATGGTGACTATCTTTAATGGTCCCCACCACTTAGGGGTGAAAATATTTAGTGATGACCGATAGTTAGTGAAAAATGATGAAAGCATACATACCAATATTTTTTGCTAGACCGCTTGATGTCTTCCTTTCTTATACACCGCTCAATACCTTCGAGCTTTCAACCTTGTAAGCAATGGCCTCGCGATTTCACTTCTTGTAAGCAATTGTTTCGAGATTTCACTTCTTGTAACCAGTCAATGGTCTCGCTATTTTTCCGTGTCTGCAAATTTTCAGTCTGGGGAAAGGATAAAGATGAAATAACTAGGGACAGTAAAAATTTTACATACTGACTTTGACACCGCATAATTGAGTTTTATATAGATTTGACACATTTTGAAGAGAAAGAGTATTTTGAGATCGTATACATTAGTGATATACATTCATTAAATACATCAGTGACCACAGAGCATGACTATAGATTCTCCAGTGTCAGCACATTATTTTTTCCCTCTGTAGAGAGAACGGGATAATGTTCAGTACTGAATGGTTGAATACAGCATGTTTCCATACACTGCATAGAAAGAGGCCATGGTAGTAGACGCCTATATGTTACACTACAAATAGTGGAGACCTGATATGTACACATACGTTTGTGCGTTCCAGACTCGGTATGGGTCACGTGTCAATGAGGGACTGGTCGTCTTGGTTTGAATCTGTAGATGGACAAAATCATAATACATTTTAGTGAACATAGAAAGTATGGTTTAATGAAAAACATGTTTCATATGTACACAATTGGAATGCACCACAGCCGCTACCCTACCGGATTACAGCAGCTGATGTCTGAGAGGACAGACAATCACCCGGAATGATACTATTCAGTGCCAACAATCGAGATGTGAGGCGTAATTTCCACCCACGTCACTCGATGGTAAATGTGAAGCTGATGTTGATTACAACCGTCATTAGTATCTGTATTAGTATTCCTATATCGGGCCGGTATACCTTGCGGTGTATTCTTGTTAGTTGCCTCATGTAGCTTTTGAGTTATACGCTAGTGACATCACTATACCGACTTGACGACCTGTAACAAGACAATATAGCACACACACACGGTGCTACTTACCACTGTGGTCTATTCGCTGAGGTGTTTTCGATAGGTCTTGTTGCAAGTGTAGTGTCTTAAACCCGCCTTTGTGGTCCTTTTTATACAGAATGTATGGCTGATGCAACATAGAAAACATGTCTAAGCGTGTTCAACCAGGTTTACCCGGTCAGTACACTTTCTCCCAAAGATGTGTCTGAACACGTTCATGAACGGTTACTCCGTTGACATAGCCCCGTGCTGAGTAACCCAGTCGGTCACCCTCAGATGATGCTGGTGATGATGAGCTGATGATGATGATGATGATGATGATGATGATGATGATGATGATGATGATGATGATGATGATGATGATGATGATGATGATGATGATGATGATGATGATGATGATGATGATGATGATGATGATGATGATGATGATGATGATGATGATGATGATGATGATGATGATGATGATGATACTAATGATTTGTTTGTTGGTGGCGGCGGGTGATGCTGATGATGGTAATCCTAGTGACAGACACTACAGACGATCATGGGTACCGGATGGTCAGAAAGACATCGGCAAGCTTGCCTAAGAAGCATGAATGTTGGGGCTGACTGCGACGTCCTGTGAATGCAATCCATTACAACTTGACTGTAGTATGTAATAGATAGACACAACTATAGTACGAGTGATAGCTTTGGTTGTGAGATGAGACCCAATATTGAAGTTTCCTACGAGCGCGCACATGCGCGCGCACGCAAGCACAAATCTCACGCACGCATTTCACCCCCATCGCCTCTTGACTCACCCATCATTTTACTACCAGAAAACCTCTTCTACACCCACTCCACAGCCACTCCCCAAATATTGAAGTTTTCCTACGAGCGCGCACATGCGCTCGCACGCACGCAAACACTCACACACGGATGCGCAGACACACACACACACACACACACACACACATAGATGTCCTGATGGTACACATACATCAATCAATGTTGGTGCTGTCTGCAACGTCCTGTAAATGCATTGTATAAACAATATTGGGACAGACTGCGACGTCCTGTAATAGATAGACAACAAGCTGTTGATACACCCTCTTCATACGCCCCTGACCTGGTTGGCGTTCATTCAAAATGAGAATCGCAAACTTGCCCAAGGCCGGTTCACAATCCATTGAATGATGAGGTTGACTGCGACGTCCTGTAATTGGTAGCACACCCACGCACGCACACACGCCTACATGCGCGCACACATGTGCACAGATGTCCTGATGGTACACGCGTACCAAACAATGTTGGGTCTGAATGCGACGTCCTGTAATTGATAGCACACACACACAGACGCGCGCGCACGCACACGACAGTACACCCACGCTTTGGTCGTGAAGTAACACGGTAAACCATGGTGGCACACGACCAGCCAAACAATGTTGGGTCTGACTGCGACGTCCTGTAATTGATAACACACACAGAGAGACTCGCACACATATCCCGTGTGACTAAGTCATCAAGGCAAGTACGTATATACGCCTTAACCATTTGGGACAACCTACCTACAGCTATATAATTACATACATAAATACATACATATCTATTTATATTTAATATCTCAATCTATGTGTGTAATCGCTTCGCATAGGTATATGTTTATCTTTTCGGCACAAATATTCCCTTCACAGTTTTCTGATCGCTATCTACAATAAGCATTGAAGGTTGTCCATGTTAATTGACAATTCCGTAGGCTTTCTGCATGACCGGTATCGTTTAATCTTGTATGTCCGTCGCTGACTAGCCTTTGTATTTTTCTCGCGGTGGCGTGCTCGGTGAAGCGTCATTGGTTGCTTACGGGCAGGTAAACGGTAATTCAGGGGGAAGTTAGTGTGTAGAATGGGGACAATTCTGGTTGAGTCAAGGGACCGATTACTCTCCCCTTGCCATAATTTTATAATTAAGGGGTATAACTTTGCTGTTTAATAATATTACAAATTTTAATGTATATCTTGATACTCTATGGTTTAAATTAATGGAGACTCGTAGGTTTTATTGACATACCTATTCTCCAATATACATACAAGAAATTTTGGTGATTAATTAAGTTTTGGGATTACCTTTTAATAAAATTATATGACTGTCTAGTATATTTTCTAAACCAGATTTTCACCAAACGGTTAAAGGTTATACATGGGGTCGGGACTTCTGTTGAAGCGAACAAAAGTTTATTCATCATCCAATTATGGATCCTCGGGTTAGCTCGAGAGATGAAGTAAGTCAATTCTCTGTCATATTGACTTCGGTCTTTTTCATCGAAGGGTCGATATGACTGGGGGTCGCGCACACCGCACCGCACACACACACACACACACGCACACTTATATAAGTATTCCCACATACACGGTTTTTGCTTCGCTGTCTTTGAATGGTCTCGGAAGCGGTCGGGGGAAGCCAAGGCGGTCAGCGGAGGCACCTGTGTAATGGGCGGTCGGAAGGGGGTACCCGGGACCGGAAGTAGTCAATCGGAAATAGTCACCAGGACAACCAGACCCAAGAAATTTCCCGCCAATTTTTTGAAAATGTGGTCCGTTGTGGTCGTAAAATATGACGTTTTCTATGTGGTGATAGACTTTTTATATAGTAAAATATCGGTGGTTGCCACCACAAATGCTACTTAGTTAGGACCTGACATACTACTGTGGTTATTGTCACCGCAGAGATGGTGATTAAGTGTCACGTAGACGGTATGTGATACATGATTGTCACGTAGAAATAACAAGGTATATATAGGAGGGTTGTCACGGAGACAGTGTGGGGTATATAGGAGTGTCATGGAGACAGGTAGTTGTCTCACGGAGAGTCATCATCTATTGATGGAAGGTCTGGTGGGTACTTAAAGTACATCTGAGATATATTCTCAACAGTAAATTTTTGTACAAGTTTATAAGAACGGATGCGTTAGGCTCCAGTGCAATCTCAAACATGATTGCTCTACTGCAGTGAGGTAAATGGAAGACGGAAAAGACTAAGATGAAGTTTAGTGGCCGATGTGTAACATGACACTAAAACATTTAATTTACCTTTCATCTCATCTTGCTTCTCGTATACCTTGCGGTGCCGAGGTGAAGCACAAACAGCGGTAGAGTGCTCGTTTATGGGCTTCGTGAATCGACATTCCCAGGGTCTCTGTCCACCGTTTACATGGTCGGCCTCTTCCTCTGGTTCCATTTGGAACATTATTGCTTGTTATGGTATTTTTGTTTTTGTTTTGCGCTCGCTCGCTTTGACCTCAGGCGTAGTCCATACACACTATAGTAGTGATTGACTGAATTTTGCGTGTGGATTAGCTTTCCCTATTAACAGTGTCCCTCGCCATCAGGCGAACCCACTACGACTTCAGAGGTGCTGGTTGTGGTATACTGTAAGTTGATAGCCTAGTTGTATGGCCGAACCATTTTAGTTGCTGTTTTAAAATGAAATCTACTACTGCTGTCATCCTCAGGGTCATCATCCTGTGGCTTGCCGGCTGGAGTGGGCGATCATGATTCTCCACAAATTGCGATCTCCGACGGCATGGATGAATTCTTGTGTTGACTCCTTTCCGTGCCACAACACAAGACTGTCAAGGATTTTCACACGCTGTCTTTCCCCTATCTTTGTTGTTGTTTATGTTGCATATCCCTTACAGGAAGTTGCAGTCAACAGCAGCATTTTTCAGTTGCTGTTGATGTACTAGGCAAGATTAGGCTCAGTAGTTTGCCATTACTTTCTGAGTGACCGGCTCAAATACCCCCTTTGTTTACAAACGCGGTGCGAACCGCTGCTGATTCTCGCGTAGTTGAGTTACTCACGAGAATATACGGGATTACGCTTTCATTTATAGCGCTGCTAAACTATATAATTATCTGTATCTCTTTCTTAAAAGAAAAAAAAAACGAAAAAAGAAATCGGAAATTCTAATATCTCGAGCGCAACAAAGCACCGAGCGCAGTGTGTGGCCCAGACCACCATATTTCAACTGGCGGCAAGCACAGAGATGATAGTATTTCAGCAACCACCAACTTCACTCTGTGTTTTATATATCCGCGAAATAAACGACTTTGTATTCTGTCACGTGGAGCGATTCTTTCTGATAAAGAATTCACAGAACGGTATTAAGGATCTGAATATCTAGCCAGGTCGGAGGCTTTCTTCATAGATCTTACTCCCAAACATGCCTAGGTTAAATTCACGCAAAAGAAATTCGGGTAAGTTCCGGAGTTCTCAATGTCTCCACAGTGAAGGTTAGACGCAATGGATCCCCAATACTCTCTCTCTCTCTCTCTCTCTCTCTCTCTCTCTCTCTCTCTCTCTCTCTCTCTCTGTCTGTCTGTCTGTCTGTCTGTCTGTCTGTCTGTCTGTCTGTCTCTGTCTGTCTGTCTGTCTCTCTCTCTGTCTGTCTCTCTCTGTCTCTGTCTCTGTCTCTGTCTCTCTGTCTCTCTCTCTCTCTCTCTCTCTCTCTCTCTCTCTCTCTCTCGCCTTGATTGTACATCTTGTGAGACTTCTGTTCGTCTATATATTAATTTATCTTCCCACTAGTATCGCACTTACCAACAGTTCAGACGACACCAGATTAAGCAACCATGTTCTTGAAAATGTCAACAGCTTCACATACCTAGGAAGCAAAATGACAGGGGACTCAACATCAGAAATATTATCTAGAATCGCACTGGCATCTGGTGCCTTCAATAAACTGTCAAACATCTGGAAGTCAAAGTCACTCAGCCAACATACGAAACTTAAAATCTTCACTTCTTGTGTGATTCCAGTGCTAACGTGTGGATGTGAAAGTTGGAAATCAACGGTAGCTTTAGATAAAAAAAATTAGACAATTTTGAGAACAAATGTCTTAGAAGAATTCTAAACACCCAGTGGACAGATTTCAAAACCAATGCGCAAATAAGACAAGAGACTAAGTAAGATATTGTATCCAATTTTATAAGAAAACGCCGTTGGAACTACATCGGCCATGTACTCAGAATGGACAAGACAAGACTTCCCTACCAAACCCTCATATAGTCACCAGTAGGGAAAAGAAAACGGGGAAGACCAAGAGAGACCCTGCGTAGAACCATCATCAGAGGAGGCTCATTCAACGGCCAAGTGAACATCCGTTATCTACAACAGGTAGCAGCGAACCGCCAGACATGGAGAGCTATGACTTCTGCCCTATGCGCCGACTTAGGCTCAAGAGGAAAGACTAACTAACTAAGTATCACAGTCTATCGTTTTGGCAGACGATAGTTTCTTACGAAGTGCTTCTAACAAGGCACAATAACTACATCTAATGGGGTAGTGAATGTTATACCTCTTAATAGCACACAATTTGTTCTGAATTGTTGAACCCTTGTGTTGCTCCTGCAGCATGATCCCCTTCTCGGTCTGCCTAGTTTATTTCAGAGGAAAGTTAATTCCAACACATATGGTACAAGCCAAGCTGCAGAAGCTGCCATATCAGCAAAACAATGCTCGAACTGTCAGCCTGTCGGCGCTTCGATCTTATACCAGTTTCTGACTAAGGTTTAGGGTCTGCTCTGCCCTGCCATAACATTTCATCTTTGTGGTGCATTTTCTCTGCCTAGGATTGATTGATTGATTGATTGATTGATTTAGGAACCGACATCACAGCATTCGGGACATTCCCTAGGATAAGGTATGTACCCTCCTATAGCGTCCTTCTGCTGTTGGGGTGTCAGGTTTAGTGAGCGCCGCCTAACATTCGGCGCTAACAGGAAAGGTTGTGCTATCCACTGTCTTACGGTAGCTCAGTCATATCTGACTAAGACTTTAGACCAACACAGTACTCAATAACGAGTATCAAAGAGTGTGACAGACATTACATGATTAATATTGAATTTAAAGTAGTGTTTAAAGGCGAAACAAATCGACTACATTGAAGGGTCATCTCGTTTATTTTTATGTCCGCTCATGATCCTTTTCGCATTTTCATAAGAAAACAAACACAATTATGTTGCCAGTAGATGTTTTCTCAGATTGCCTGCTTTTTGTCCTTACGTTTCAATCAATCAATAAATCTGGTGCCGTCTCCGCGGTGAAGGTTTGCCACATGGATGGAAAGTTATTCAATCTCAGAAGGCTAAAAGCTAAAACCAAAACTAATAGCGACACTATCAGCTTCTGTTTGCTGACGATTGCGCTCTATATGCCAACTCAGAGGCAGACATGTAACACGATGTTTTAGCTTTCTCATGAGCCTGTGCCAACTTTGGGTTCAATATTACCTTGGAGAAGACCGTAGTTATGTACCAGCCAGCTCCAGGGAATAATCACACCGTGCCGAATGTAAAGGTGAATGGTCATAGACTAAGTGTTGTGGACAAATTAACCTATCTTAGCAGCACTGTGTCACAAGCTGCCACAACTGATGACAGAGTGAATGCAAGAATCTCCGAGGCCAGCTCGGTCTTTTGCAGACTGTACAAGAATATGTGGGACATAAATGGAATAAACCTGAAAACAATGCTGAAAGTCTACAAAGATGTCGTATTAACCACACTTCTATATGCTTGTGAAACCTGGACTGTTTACCAGCGACTCATCAGGAAATTAAGCCACTTCCACACAGTCTGTCCTAGGAAGCTATTGAAGAATAAATGGCAAGACAAGATCCCAGACACTGAAGTTCTATGCCCAGTGTCCACACTCTACTAATGAAGAATCAGATTCGCTGGGCTGATCACTTGACTCGCATGCCAGATCACAGGCTCCCTAAACGAATTTTTTTACGGCGAGCTGCGTTGTTGTAAACGCTCCCAAGACGGTCAGAGGAAACGCTTTAAAGACACTCCGAAGCTCTCACTGAAAGTTTTGGAATTTATCACGACACTTAGGCGACTACTGCCAAAGACCGAAATTCGTGGCGTACATCATTCATCATCATCATCATCATCATGTGCCATGCCGGTAAGCGTGGGCTGTCATGTTTTACCATCTCACTCGATCACTAGATTCGTGGATCAGCTCTGTGTTTCTGTCTCGACCATACCACAAGGCCAAGCCATCCAGATACTTGCTTCTAGGTCTTCCCCTTGGTCTGTTCCCCTCGATCTTACCAGTTGTCATCAAGTTCTCCAAATCATTTCTTCTCATAACATGCCCAAAAAATTGTGACTGTCTAGTCTAAAGTCTCTAATCAGTTTACGATATTCATTTGTTTCTTGAAGGACTTGTTCATTGGTCTTTCTGGCTGTCCATGGTATTATTTGCATTTACAGCAATACTAAAACCCATATTATTACAGCACTTCTACTACAGCACTACTACTAGTGTTACAGCACTTCTACAAGCCATATAATTACTGCATTTCTACAAATCACATTATTACAACATTTCTGCAAGCCATATTGTTACAGCACTTCTACAAGACATATTATTAAAGCACTTCTACTGGCCATATTATTATTGCACTTCTACAAGAAATATTATTGCAGCACTTCTACAAGCCATATTATTACAGCACGTATACAAGCCATATTATTGTAACACTTCTACAAGCCATATTATTACAGTACTTCTACAAGCCATATTGTTACAGCACTTCTACAATCCATATTATTACAGCACTTCTACAATCCATATTATTACAGCACTTCTACAATCCATATTATTACAGTACTTCTACAAACCATATAGTTACTGCATTTCTACAAATCACATTATTACAACATTTCTGCAAGCCATATTGTTACAGCACTTCTACAAGCCATATAGTTACTGCATTTCTACCAATAACATTATTACAACATTTCTGCAAGCCATATTGTTACAGCACTTCTACAAGCCATATTATTAAAGCACTTCTACTGGCCATATTATTATTGCACTTCTACTAGCCATATTATTACAGCACTTCTACAAGCCATATTATTACAGCACGTATACAAGCCATATTATTGTAACACTTCTACAAGCCAGATCATTACAGTACTTCTACAAGCCATATTGTTACAGCACTTCTACAAGCCATATTATTACAGCAATTCTACAATCCATATTATTACAGCACTTCTACAAGCCATATTATTACAGCACTTCTACAATCCATATTATTACAGCACTTCTACAAGCCATATTATAACAGCACTTATATGAGCCATATTATTACAGCACGTATACAAGCCATATTATTACAAACATTCCACAAGCCATATTATTACAACACTTCAGATCATTTTTCTGTTCAGGTTGGACCCTTAAATTCAAACAGTGGGTGTCTGATGTGACGAGCGTGCTGGATCGGCCGACCACCGCTTTAACTGTGTACGCCATTGGGGTTTTCTTCAGTGCTCTTGCCAGAAAACAGGTCAAACGGGTCTTTAAAGTTATGGAGTTTTTGGGGGTGAGTAGAGACAGGAACAACTAGGGTTAGAACTGAATGTCCAGGAGACACAGATTATGGTCGTCACTGGGAAGAAGGAAGTACCACAATGTGATATACGAGTAAATAGGCGTATTCTTAAGCAAGTAAATTGATACAGTTATCTCGGCACAGTCATAACATCTGATGGGAGATGCCATGAAGAGATTAGAACAAGAATTGCCATTGCGAAGGTAGCCGTTTGCAAGATGAAAAACATACTGACCAATAAAAGGATATCAATTGAAACGAGAAAAAGAGTGTTGAATTTCTACATAGAACATATACTTTTGTACGGATGTGAAGCGTGGACAATAAGCAGTCAAGCTGAAAAACAGCTGATGGCTGTGGAAATGTAGTTTCTTAGGAAAATGCAAAGAATACCATGGGCAGACAGAAAAATCAATGAACAAGTTTTTCAAGAAACTAATGAAGATCGTAAACTGATTAGAGTCATTAAACGTAGACAGTCAACATTTTTTGGGCATGTTATGAGAAGAAATAACTTGGAGAACTTGGTGACGACTGGCAAGATCGAGGGGAAGAGACCAAAGGGAAGACTGAGAAGTAAATACTTGGATGGCTTGGCCACGTGGCACGGTCGAGACAGGAACACGGAGCTGATCCACGACTCTGGTGATCGAGTGAGATGGCAGAACATGACCGCCCACGCTTATCGGTATGGCACGTGATGGATGGAGAGACAGGTCGAATGGATTACATTGGTTAAAGTGAAACAGGCAGAATTATTGGTTGTAGGTGAAAAGGATTGTCTGATTGGTTAGTTGAGTTCCTCGACAGTTGATTGGTCGGTTCAAGAAGAGGCGGTTAATTGGTTGGTTTGAAACAGAGATGCTGATTGACTGAAGGTGTGATAGATACATAAATGCATCAGTTGATTGTTTAGTTGGTTGAATGGCTGATTAGTTGGTTGGCTGATGGACAGGAGGACGAGTTGATGGATTGGTTTGAAACATATATGCTAATTTGTTGAAAGCGAGTAAACGCATTAATTCATAAGCGTAAATTTGTTGTTGATTGGTTGGTAGTTTCTTGTTTGGTTGATTGGTTAGTTCAGTGGTTCTCAACCTTTTTTGGCCCGTGCCCCACTTCACCATATTTTCAGAACATCACCCCCCCCCTTTCGTATTTCCTACCTTAATATTTGGCTCGTGCCCCCCTTCACCATATTTTCAGAACGTCATTCCCCCCTTTCGTATTTCCTACCTAAAATTCCCCCTCCCACACCTACACATTATACGTAATAATGGAAGCACATACTAAAACAAGTCTAGACGTCCACATAAAATGTGATTTGTGGGTCTACTTACTTTATAAAATGAATTTTAGAAGGGTGGGACGTACAGAACCGTAAAGTATGAGGGAAAAACAAGATCAAGTAATCGGTTCTTGTATTAACGCGATCTTGAAATAATTTTCATTCCACCTCTGGAAACCACAAAATTCCTCCCTGGGGGGGGGGGGGGGGAATTTCCCACCGGTTGAGAACCACTGGGTTAGTTGATTCATTAGTTGAATGGTTGGTCGGTCAGTTGGTTTGAAGTGAAGCAAACGAGCGACTGACTAGAAAAGAAACAGAGCTTTCGATTGAAGGCGTAATGTATTTACTGATTAGTTGAAGATACAACGGCCATTCTGACTGGTTATAGGTGAAAATGCAGAGATAACGTCCAACTGGTTGGAGATGGAACGGACAAATTGATTACTTGGAGGTGAAACATACTGGCATAGGTGATTAGTTGTTTGATTAAAAAGGAAAAAAAAAAGAAAAAAAACAAAAACAGACAGGCTGATTGGTTGGAAATTAAAAAGAAATAATGATTGGCTCGAGTTGAGAGAGGCTGAATATTTTTCGTTTGTTTATTTTTATTCATTTAGTGTTTCCCCCCCCCCCCCCCCCCACTCACTTGACTGAATTTTGCATGTGGATTAGCTTTCCCTATTACCATTGCCCCTCGTCATCAGGCGAACCAACTCAAACTTCAGAGGTATTTCTAATTTGCTTCCCTGAGTCAAGGACGCGAAGTCAACATTTTAGTCCAACTGTCCGGTGTAGGGATTTTAACCCCTTACCTCAGCATAAGCAAACTGTATGTTTAGCTGAATTATTGGTGCGATATGAGCCAGAAAGGTTGCATGCGTGGAAGTGATTGGTTTAGTGAGAACCAAACAGACTCTTCATTCATAAGTGTTACCTTAACCTCAAATATTGCCTTTTCATAATTTCAACCGAAGCTTGCAGTTCAAACCCCAAACGGTTTCAATGACAACTTCATGGCGGCGTTCGTGTTCATCTTCGTGTGGCTGGACATCATGATGTTTACTAAGTGCGCAAGATGGCTGAGACACTTTACCAGCAGGGCATGGAGGTAATCAATTCAACTCGCTGTAGACTAAACCAATTCCCCTCGTGGTGGTTGGCCGCATCAGAATATGATAGAATGTTCATGGACGTTTTTGTTGTTGTCCCAGGCGGTTGTTACATTTATGTTAGAGTCAAAGTTAGTGGCCTGTCCTTTATAGGACGTTGCAGTTAACCCCAGCTTTTATTGGCTGTTTGTGATGTACTATGCAATATTAGTTCAGTAGTTTTCATTCTATTAAAGTCGATAAAACAAAGAAATTTGAAATATTTTGGTCTCGTGAACGTGATGAAAGTTTGGAGAGAACAATAATTTAGGGGTATATGCCTGGGTTCGCTTTAAGAGTGATCATCGCAATACAAGGACAGATACATTAAAATTAGCAACATGGAACCTTGGGACGTTAAATGACGACGACGAAAAATTAGAGAACATAAAACAAGAAATAGAAAGAGAAAAAATTAATATTCTAGGGATGTGTGAAACGAGATGGACAGGAGCAGGCATCAAGATAGATGAAGATTTTAAGATTATTTATTCTGAAGGTGAAGATCGACAAAGGGGAGTGGCTATTATTTTTGACCGGAAAACATCAAAATCTGTTCAAGGATATCGGGCCGTGTCGGACAGAGTTCTACTAGTTAAATTGAGTGGCAGACCTTTTAGCATAAATGTTATTCAAGTATATGCCCCAACAGGAGAATCCAGTGAAGATAGTGTAGAGGAATTTTATAATGACATAGAGTCTGCCTTAAAGAAATGTAAAAATTCAGAAATAAACATCATAATAGGAGACTTCAATGCAAAAGTAGGAAATCAAGGTGATAGATACACAATAGAAAACTATGGTTTAGGAGAGAGAAATGAAAGAGGATACAGATTCGTAGAGTGGGCAAAAGAACAGGAAATGATTGTAGGAAACACCTGGTTTAAGCAAAACCCTGGAAGAATATGGACATGGAGGAGTCCTGATAGCAGGATCAGAAACCAGATTGACTACATTCTGATTAGCAAAAGATTTAGAAACGCACTAACAATAGCAAAAACAGTTCCCAGTGCTGATTGCTATAGTGACCACAGACTACTTACAGGAACACTGAGGATAAAGTTGAAGAAAGTCAAATATATAACAGGAAACACTAAATATGATTTGTGTACATTGAGTAATGACAAGGAAATACAAAACAAATTCAACATAGAAGTACAGAACAGATTTGATATTTTGTCTGATCTAGAGATATTATTCCAGGATGTGGATGATCAATGGGAAATGTTGAAGAATTCAATCAGTTTGGCTGCAGAAACAACTATTCCAAAATTAAAGAAGGTGGGTCGTAAGAAATGGATGACAGAAGAAATTTTACACCTAATGGAAACAAGAAGATTCAACAAAAATAATTCTGCCAAATATGAAGAAATTCACAGACAAGTCAGAATATCATGTAAGGAGGCAAAAGAAGCATGGCTTGAGGAAAAGTGCTTAGACATTAAAAATACAACACAACGGTCAAAATACCACATTAGTGCACAAAAGAATTCAGGAACTTACTAATAAAAGAACAAGAACATCAACAGGCTGTCTAAAAACTAAAGATGGCAAAATCATAATAGAAAAAGATAAGATTCTACATGTATGGACAGATTATGTGAAAAACCTTTATAATGATAACAGAGAGGAACAGTATGATATTAGATTTAATAATGAAGGGCCGCCAATTTTGAAGATGGAGGTTCGAAATGTTCTTAAGCATATGAAATCTGGCAAGACCCCGGTGCAGATAACATCACAACAGAAATGATTAAAGCTTTAGAAGAATTTTGACTAGATCAAGTCACCAGACTGCTGAACACATTATATGATACTGGAGATATACCTTCTGAATTGTGTAACTCTATATTTATTGCAATCCCAAAGAAATCAGGAACCTTGGAATGTGATCAATATAGAACAATTAGTATAATGAGCCACATCACAAAGATTTTGCTACGAATTATCATGCAAAGAGTGAGGAAGAAAATACAACCTGAAATAGGGGAAGAACACTGTGAGTTTGTAGAAGGAAAGGGTACAGTAAATGCTGTGTATATGCTGCGAACAGTTACTGAACGTTCTATAGAAGTAAACAAAGATATACAACTTTGCTTTATTGACTACACAAAGGCTTTTGATAGAGTTAGACACATCAACATGGTAGATATGCTTGTAGATCTACAAATTGATGGGAAAGACATTAGACTTATAAAAAACAAATATTGGAAACAACAAGCTGCCATAAGATTGATAATGAAGTGGGACAATATCAACCTATTAAGAGAGGTGTTAGGCAGGGATGTGTAATGTCTCCAGATATTTGTTTCCCTATACAGTGAAAATATTTTCAGGAATGTAGAAAATATAAATGGAATCAGCATTGGAGGACGAAACATCAATAACATTATATATGCAGATGATACAATATTGATTGCAGACAATGCAAAAGATCTACAACAATTAGTAGACGCAGTTGTTGTACACAATGAGCAGCTGGGGTTAGAATTAAATTGTAAGAAGACACAAGTTATCGTCGTCACTAAGAAGAACGTAGTACCACAATGCAATATACAAGAAAATGGGAATATTCTTCAACAAGTGAATCGGTAGAATTATCTCTGAACAGTCATAACATCTGATGGGGGATGCCTTGTAGAGATTAGAACAAGAATCGCCATGGCGAAAATAGCCTTTAGCAAGATGAAAAACATTCTGACCAGTAAAAAGATGTCAATTGAAATGAGATAAAGAGTGTTGAGGGGATACATAGAGTCTGTTCTTTTGTATGGATGTGAAACTTTGACAATGTGTAATCAAGCTTAAAAAGATCTGATGGCTGCAGAAATGTGGTTTCTGAGGAAAATGCAAAGAATACCATGGACAGACAGAAAAACCAATGACCAGGTACTACAGAATCAAATTAAAATCTTAAATTGATCAGAGAAATTAGACGTAGACAGTCAACATTTTTGGACATGTTATGAGAAGAAATGGATCTGGGAACTTAGTGACAACTAGCAAGATCGAAGGGAACAGACCAAGAGGAAGACCGAAAGGAAAATACCTGGATGGCTTGGCCACATGGCATGGACGAGACAGGAACACTGAGCTGATACACGACGCTGGTGATCGAGTGAAATGGCAAGTCATGACCGCCCACGCTTTCCGACATGGCGCATGATTGATTGATATGCTTGGGAAGAGTGGAAGAGGAAGGCCAAAGAGAAGATGGGTGCAGGATGTTGCTGATGATATTCAGAGGGAGTATCGGACGCGGGTCGTCTTGCTTATGACCAAGAAGTTTTCTGGTAGGTTGTTAAGGGTGCGAGATTCTGAAAAGGACATGCTACTGAATGAATGAATGAGTTTACAATTCGGTTGGAGTCTGTTGACAATGAAATACTTAAAAACATGTGCAGGAAACATGACCAGCCTGTGCTTAAGACTCCAAAGTGCTTATATTAATTAGTGAGTTAGTAAGTAAGTTAGTTAGTTAGATAACTGTTTAGTTAGTAAGTTAGTTTGTTAGATAATTGTTTAATTAGTTATTTTGATTGTTAGATAATTGTTTAGTTAGTAACTGATTGATTGATTGATTTATTGATTGATTTAGGAACCGACTTGCGAACGCGGTTTGTGAGCCCGTATACCCGGGTTCGAAACACGGCGGTGCTGGTTTTTTCGAAAAAGGTATAGAGGCCGGTCGTTCAGAAAGCAATGGCAAACTACTGAACGTAACACTTGCCTAGTACATCAACAGCAGCTGAAAATGCTGGTGTTGACTGCAACGTCCCGTAAGGGATACGCAACACAATTTTTTTTTTTTTATCACAGCATTCGGGGCATTCCCATAAGCACTCCGTCCCCATCCTCAGCAGCCAGCGAAGAGTTCCAACACTAATAGTACCAGTAGCAATCTGATTATATGTCCGTCTCGCCTTTCCTCTGAGCATTGATCGTCGGCCAGATCCCCTCGTCACCCTTCGTTGTCACATTCTTGCCAGACCATGGTGATCCATTTGCTCCTCCGAGGAGTACACGTGCTCCGACAAGGCCGCAACCACGTCTGCCTTATCATACATCAATACTCCACCAAGTTTTGCAGAGCCAGCCAGTCTGGTCCGCCTGTTCATTCCTCAGCACACCAGCATGCCCCGGAGAAAAGATACAGACGATGCTTGTCACCTGTGACTTCCGAAGCGAAGCAAGCCACTCTGCACGAAGCTTGCCTGTCCTCATCCTGCTCAGCATGCTTTCTGAGTCAGTTACAATCACGATGTGTGTGTGTGTGTGTGAGTGTGTGTGTGTGTGTGTGTGTGTGTGTGTATCGTATTCTACATCCAGCGGAAAGCTGCACTGACCACCTCCACCTCCATTCTTAAGCTAGATGTTGTGGTATCATATGCCAGACTCTCCTGCACCAAACGGTGACCATTAGCTTTTGCTAAGAACCCCCAGGCACCTTTCCTGTCTCTCAACATCGAACCATCTGTGTATATAATCACATCATCCGGGTGAGCATTATCCTGAATTAATTGTTGGATTTCCACTTCCGTGGCCCCTGCTGGCCACTCCCTGCACTCCCGGCTCAATGTGATTATAACTTTACACACGTCTGACTGCTCCGCTGGCACTATGACCCACTCCTCTCCTCGCCTAATGTTCTCCAAGATGCAAACCTGTCTGATCGTAACCTCCGTCTGAGCCATCCATGATTTTCCTCTTATCAGTCGCTGACCCATAACTACGTCCAGGGCCTCATGCAACGGGTGATCTGTGTCAGCAACAACTCTGAGGTATGCTTTCGCCTGCATCACCTTGAGCCTACCAGCAACAGTCGGCAAACCAAGGATGTAACGCATACACACTACTGGGGTGTCTCTGGTGCATCCCAGAATGACCCGCATAGCTTCGTTCTGTATGCGCTCTAATTTCACCAATTAGTAACTTAGTTTGTAAGATAACTGTTTAGTTAGTTATATTGTTTGTTAGATAACTGTTTAGTTAATAAGTTAGTTTGTTAGATAACTGTTTAGTTAGTTATTTTGTTTGTTAGATAACGAGTTAGTTAGTTAATTAGTTAGCTAGTGAGTGAGTGAGTGGGTTAGATAAAGATTTAGTTAGTTAGTTAGTTAGTTAGCTAGCTAGTTAGTTAGTGGGTGAGTGAGTGAGTGAGTGAGTGAGTGAGTGAGTGAGTGAGTAAGATAACGACTTATGTAGTTAGTTAATGGGTGAGTGGGTGAGTGAGTTAGATAACGATTTAGTTAGTTAGTGGGTGAGTGAGTGAGATAATGATTTAATTAGTGAGTGAGTGAGCGAGCGAGCGAGTGAGTGAATGAGTGATACAGAAGCCACAAACAGTGTGATTTCATGCCTGGCAAATTCCGCTGCATCTCATCAGAGTTATATATCATTGATTTTCACATTGCCGTCTTGACAGACGATAGTTTGTTACATTGTGCTTTAAAAATAGGCACGACAGCTACACTTCTATATAGTACAAAACCTGGGCTGAATTGCCCATGCAGCATGATCTCTCTCTCTCTCTCTCGACCTGTCTACTTTACTTCAGAAGCTGTCGTATCAGCAAAACAATGCTCTAATTATCTGCCTGTTGAAACCTCGATTAGTCGGACTCCCTGGCCTAGGGATTAAGGACTTTGTTCGCAATCCCGTATACTCTTGTACGAAACACAACTGCGCGAGATTCGGCAGCGGATAGCGTCGCGTGGTTACTTACGGAAGTATGTGACCTGGTCGTTCAGAAAGCAATGTCAAACTACTGAACGTAAAACTTGCCAAGACATCACCAGCAACTGAAAAATGCTGGTATTGACTGCAATGTCATGTAAAAGATGTGCAAACAAAAAAGAAGCTTCGATTATAGGCCAAACCCGATACCCCACACTGTACCAACGGTTTCGGGCGAAGAAGCGCAGTTGGGAGGGTACAAGCCTCACCGTGGTGCGAGACAATTCAACCTGAAGACTAAACGTCGTGGTAGGGCAGAATATGTCCTAAGGCTTTGTATATAACATATGAAGTGAATAAATTAATAATACTTTAGCTGAAACAATTAAAACGCATAGTCAGAGGTATTTTTCAAACGTAGACCAACTGTTATCCTCACGGTTCTTTCAAATTTAGCATGAACTCTTTCTGTTTGCATAAAACATCCAAAGTATTATTCATTTCATATGATATATAGCTCTGCAGTATGCACCTGACGTGATGCAGCGAAATATGTCAGGCAAGAAATCGTGCAGCATATTGTTTGTGGCTTCTGTGATTAAATTCACTAAGGCAATGCATTATTTTGAAAAACTTAATGGTGAACTTTGCCTTTTCCACAGTTACGCCTTGAAAGTAAAGCACCAATGAAGGAAGTAGAAAACAAAGAATTAAATTAAATCTCTGAGTAGGAGTGCATGCACAAGAGATCGGCCATATTTTGTGAAGTTTTCTTGTTTCAGATGGGAGAAATAGTCGTGCACAAAGACGCATATGTCAACTGAAGATTACATACATTGATATAGGTCTTATTTTTATAGTCCATGCCGTGTGGCATTGGTTATCATATCTGCCAAAAGCCTTCTTTCTCGCGTGTTGCCAATAATTTCTGTTAGTGATGTTCCTCTACACCATGATGTCAAACTGCCCAGCATCCTCTTTCTTGATCTCCCTGTGCCTCTTCTGCCCTCCAGCTTTCCCTTTGTAACGACACACTCCAGCCTTCTCCTACTCATGACACGCCCAAAGAATGTAGACTGTCTTCTTCTGATGGAGAAACCAGATCTCTTTGTGAGTTAACTTCTTTCAAGATATCTTCATTACTCTTTCTATCCTCCCATGGGAATCTTGTCATTCGTTTGTAAAACCACATCTCCGCAGCTTCCACATAATTCCACACTTGTTTACTAATTGTCCATGATTCTCTTCCGTATATAATCATTAGCTCAATTGGTGGGCGGGAGGGGGATACATAATGTCGTCATAAGAATGTTCTAATTTTTTAACAAAATAACTGATGTTACGAATGCATTTTTTACGAATGTATTTTTTTTTATACAACATTGTAGTAACAGAGATTTCCAAGAAAGGATTGCCCTTGAATAGCAATAAAACTGTAACAATGGTGAGATCAAAGTGAAATGAGACACCAAAATGTGAAATGAAAATAGAAGGGACAATTCTTAACCAAGTCGATAATTTTAAATACTTAGGGGCATCAGATGGAAAATGCACAACAGAGATTAAAAGCAGAATATGGCAAGCACAATCAGCATTTCAGAAAATGAAGAGTATCTTGTGCAATACGTCACTATCATTGAATGTAAGGAAGAGGGCGCCTCGTCAACCAACACAGAACTGGCACTATTAGCCACCGGACGCTGATGCATATGCTGGGGGGAGGATCTGAGCACCTATGGACATGTCCGGAGTGCAATGAAGATACCCCGACTGATAACTGATAACTGAACTGAAGGAAGAGGGTGCTAAAGTGCTATATAGAACCTGTGTTGCTGTATGGCAGTGAATCTTGGAATGTAAATGAAAAAAAATTAGGAAGAACGTGGAAGCAGCAGAGATATGGTTCCTGAAACGAATGTTGCGATATCCTTGGACTGCCAAAATAACTAACAACGATTACCTGAAAGAGGCTAATGAAACTAGAACATTAGTTAGTTAGTTAATCGCGGTTCTAACTTCACAGTTTGTCCCCATTATGCTACGTTCCTGCGCCTGTGAATATCACATAAAATGCTCCTCATTGCCCAATAAATTATTATTAGTCACTAGAACATTAGATACGACAATAAGAGAGAGAGAGAGAGAGAGAGAGAGAGAGAGAGAGAGAGAGAGAGAGAGAGAGAGAGAGAGAGAGAGAGAGAGAGAACAGCTGTTTTTGGTCATGTGATGTGAAGTGAGGCATTGGGGAACATCGTAACAGATCGAGGGGAAGAGAGGCAGAGGAAGACCGAGAGCGATGATGCTGGATGGATTGGGACGGTTCCACGGAGGAATATCAACAGCAGAGTTGATCCAGAACACCATGGACCCCGATCTGCGGAGAGTCATGAATGCCTACGCCAACTGACATGGCACTTAATGATGATGATGATTTGTTATCCTTAACCGACGTCAAGGCATTCGGGACATGTCCATGGTTACCCAGTCTCCTCAGAAAATATCTAAGAGTAGGAATACTTATAGCTCCAGTGACCAAATAGTTATGCAGGCACCTGCTTCGTCCTCAACGACGATTCTTCCTGCTAGTGCCGAACTGGGTTCTGATTCGATCATTTATAGCCGTATAATCATCGACTTGTGTTTTCTCGTGCAACAGCCATCATGTAGCATTGTTTGTTCAACTCTATCTTATGGAATATCGCAAGTGGCAAATCTGTGAAAAGCAACCTCATTAATAGATGGGGATTAAATTAAGTATTCTATTTATATAATAACATAAAGCATGTAAGGATTTAGAAAGAAAATAAAGAAATGTACTACGATTAGTTACGAAGAGAAGTAATGTTGTAATTTGTTACCCTCTTTCTGTCACACGTTTTCACACCACTTGGTTGAATATATTTGTCACCATTTTCAAGCGACGCTTATACGCTCTTCCCATTGAATCCTAAACCACTGTATATTCATCATCATCACTGTCATCATCGCCATTATCATCAAGCACCTTGTTGACTGGTTTAGGCGTTCATGCTTGTCCACGAATTGCAATCTTCAGTAGCAGATTTAAATTAGTGTGTTAGCACCTGCCTACACTGTGACAAAAGGCGCTACAAAAATGCTCTCTCTCTCTTTCTCTCTCCACCGCTCTCTCTCTCTCTCTCTCTGTCTCTCTCTCTCTCTCTCTCTCTCTCTCTCGCTTTCGGCATATCTCTCCATGTCCTTATCTCTATCTGTCTATAGTTCCATCTTTCTCCACCCCTTCTCTCTCTCTCTCTCTCTCTCTCTCTCCCTCTCTCTCTCTCTCTCTCTCTCTCTCTCTCTCTCTCTCTCTCTCTCTCTCTCTCTCTCTTATTTCTACCTCTCACTCCACAAATCTTTCTTGTTGTTACAAAATGTTTCAGTATTTTGGCTTCTCAAAATACTTTCACAAATTACGACTGATTCTTTCTTATGTGTATGCTGTTATCCTTGTGTCGTATTCTCTTTCAAAACACGTAGATTAATCATCTTGGCTGCCCGAGGTATTTTCAGCATTCTCATATCCAATCAGGAGATCAGCATGGCCGAATGGTTAAGAACCTGCGTTCTTAAACATCCGGCGTGCTGATGCCGAGGTAAGGGGTTCAACCCCTACACCGGACAGTTGGACTAAAATGTTAACCTCTCGTCCTTGACTTGGGGACGTAAATTACAATTACCTACAAAGTCGGATTGGGTTCGCCTGATGGCAAGGGGCACTAACAATAGGGAAACCACACGCAAAATACAGTCCAATACTCTAGAACAGAGGTTCCTAAACCACGGCCCGCGGGCTACTTTTTGTCCGCCAGATGTCAGAAAGTGGCACGCAAGGCTTCGTTATTTAATATAATATATTTTAATAATTTCAAAAATACACTCGGAGCGCCCCGTTAGTGTGCGATAATTTATGCTCGTGGTTTTTATGCTAGTATATTATCGAATGCGCCTGTTCAGTTCGCAACGCCTTGTCGACCAATCAGAGTGCGCAAGGCGCCATGTTGTCGCCTATTACAACTGTTTAGCAGAGCCGGTAATATTGTGTTGGAATTAGATTTTTTCAAATAAAAATTTACCATTAAAGCCTATAAACATGAGTGTGGAAAATCTAAAATCAAACAATGGTAAAATGCGAAAGTGTGAAGGCGTTGCCTGTCGTGAATTCAACGAATACTGAACGAAGCAATTTATGTTTATGCTTACCCGTAGTGGTAAACCAGTTTGCTTAATCTGCGGATTGTGTGTTTCTTTTACAAAAAAATTTAATCTGGAACGACACTTCACGACCACACATTCAGACATAAATGCTCAATATCCGATCAATTCGGAGTTAAGAAAAGATTTCATAGCTGAACAAGAAAGTTCTCTGACCAGGTAGCAGCCATTGTTCACCAAGGCTAACGAACAGAGCAAGAGTGCTGTTGTTGGCGTCGTACGAATTCACTCTTCTGTAGTCTCGCAAAGAGAAGCCGTTTACCTATGCAAAAGAAATAATCAAGCCTTCCCATAAAATTGCCGCTAGAATGCTTGGCGATAAAATGTGTGAAACAAAATTTGATCAGATACCTTTGCCTAATAATACTATGGCCAGGCGAGTTAAAGAATTAGCCAACGATGTTCATCGTCAAGTTCCAAGTACAGTACATATCAAAAATTGTAAAATTTATTCATTGGCAGTGGATGAATCCACTGACATTTCTGACACAGCTCAGGTCGCAGTTTCTGTTCGAGCAATAAACGATAATTTTGAAGTCATCGAAAAACTTCTTGGGCTTGAATCAATGCATGCGATTATTAAAGGGACTGATCTGTTTGAAACTCTGAAGTTGTGTGTAGAGAAAAACAAAATAGAATGGACCAAATTGGACAGTGTATGCACCGTCGGTGCTCCAGCATTGACGGGTAAAATGTCTGGATGTCTAGCATTACTGGAACAGTTTCTTGGCCGTACTATATTAAAATATCATTATATCATTCAGCAAGAAGCTCTGTGTGGAAGTATATTAAATCTGAAACAAGTCGTGGATGTTGTTCTGAGACGTGTGAACAAAATTCGAAGTAAGGCGTGAGTTCAGACAGTTTCTATCAGACCTGAACGAGGAATACTCGTTACACTGTAATGTCAGATGGCTATCTAAAGGGAAAGTTATGTCACGTTTCTGGGCACTGAAAAAAAGTTTCTATCTGTTTCTGTCTGAAATAAATGAAGTGCCTACAGAACAGGAATGTCTACTGAACGATGACTGGCTTAATGACCTGGCATTTTTCGTGGACATCACGTCTCATTTAAACTCATTAAATGCGAGGATCCAGGAAAAAAAAACTATTCACAAACTTATGCGATGACATTTCTTCATTTAAAATGAGACTAGCTCATAATCGGTCACTCTCGCGATGTTTATACTTCACCTCGACACCGCAAGGTACAAGAGGATCATGATGAGATGAGATGAGATGAGATGAGATGACATGAGATGAGATGAGATGAGACTGCGACGGTTTATCGGACTGCTGACTGAAGGGTTTTTAGAGGCGTTTCCAACTCTGAAGACTCTTGTGGTAAAAGTTGAAAGTCTTCTGGATATCTTTCAATCGAGATTTCAAGAGTTCACAATAAAGGAGGATAATGTTGCCCTCTTCATAAATCCGTTCGTATTTCCTGATGCCAAGCTCTGTCAATTACAGCAAAATCTTCAGCACGTAGTAATTGATTTAAAATGCAATTCTTCACTGACATGTAAATTTCTGGAGCTGCCTGCTTCACCTTCAGCTCATCATGTGATTTCATTCTAGCGACTATCGCCTGTCGAACAATTTAAACACTCATTCGCCCAGAGATGCCGGTTCCCTGGCCGAGGAGTTAACAGCTTTCTCCGTAATCCCGAATACTCTCGTGGTTGACGTGAGTGCACGAGAATTGGAAGCGGTTCAAGTCGCACCAGTGACTTATGAGAGTATGGAGCCGGTCGCTCTGAAAGTCGTGGCGTGCTGATGAGCGTAATCTAGCCTAGGAATTAACATAAAGCTGGTGATGTTGACCGCTATATCCTGAAACAGGATGGAAACGCAGAAAAAAAAAATTCGCCAAGAGATACATTTGTCGTTTTGGTTCGACTTAAGAAGCAAGAAGTCATTTTCCGCAATGATCGTTAAAAAAACAAAACAAGCAACGTTTCAGACTCACTGACAGTAACCTTGCTGCGCTTATGACTTTGGGCACGACAGATTTGTGCCCAGACATTGATAAACTGGCATCTGAACTTAAGTAAGTGGTTATGAAGAACAGTTACAATTGTAAATTAATTCATTAATAGTGATTTTCGAAACTGATTTAAAATGTATTGTTAAATGAACTGAGGAGCGGCTGGACGAGTGGCTACAACGCCAGATTCTCCTTCGGAAGACCCGGGTTTGAATTCTCGGTAAGGTGTGGGATTTTTTCTGTTGGGGGAAAAAAGAAAATCCTAACCTGCAAAGTTCGCGGCGACTAAACTAGCCAGGCGGCCTTAATTCCTCAGGCTCAAAGACCCCCCCCCCCCCTCCTTCCTACCATACACCGTAAGGTACTATATTACTATAGGTAACTGTTTCTTACGTGAAAGTGAGACGCGTATTTCCGTAATTCTCGGTCATACCCATTCGAGCGTTCGAAATCAGCTTTGGGAGATTTGGAAGCAGACCACTTTGCGTTGATTTCGATGGTACGAGGCGTCGGCTGTCCAGAAATCAATGGCAAACTACTGAACTAACATTGCCTAGTAAATTACAAACAGCCACTAAATGCTAGGGTTGATTGTAACGACCTGTAAAGGACTTTAAACTCACTTTAACAATATGCAATCACGTCTCGAAAGTCTTCAATTGATATTGTTTGTTGTCGTTGCTTGTATAGAAAAATGAATAAACTAGTTCATTAGTGAATGTGAATAACGAAGACACAAACAATAGATTGCACGATTTATTGGCTGGCCGATTTCGCTGCTTCTCGGATTGGCCAGCACATTTTGGAATCCAGTCACGTGATTGATGAGGACAATGCGTTTCGTTTTGTTTAACACACAAAATGGTCGCGTGTGAAAGCTGGCAGAGGCAGGTGCCTTTGATTTACAAAAACCAACTTTTTGCAAACAACAGACATGATAGTCAGTTTTAAATTACCGTAGTAGACAATTTACATTAATGTGTGAATTTAGTTAGTTAGTCTTTCCTCTTGAGCCTAAGGCGGCGCATAGGGCAGAAGTCCTGTCTCTCCATGCTTGGCGGTTCGCTGCTACCTGTTGTAGATCTTGGATATTTACTTGGCCATTGAATGAGCCTTCTCTAATGATAGTTCTACGCAAAGTCTCTCTTGGTCTTCCCCAAGTGTTAATGCGTGTATTGTATATTTAAACTCGGAAGAGTTATCTTATTGCTTTTGTTCATGTTGTGTGATTTCTGCAGTATGTGCAGTTTATTGTTTGTGTCTCGTTAGTAAACAAACATCCAATTGCCCATGGTTCACAGCCACATGTTTCCGTGTAGCTTGCAGTGATTCTTGATCTAACCTCCAATGTCAGGGTTTAGAATACACGAAGGTGTAGAACTTCAAACTTCAGTTACTCCTAGTTCACTCTGTGGTCCATGGAATTTATCTTCCACTGTTGTTTCTCTAGGCCAGAAGGTTTGCCTCGATATGTCGTATTTTGGGCAGTCTTGGAGTATTTGATCTGCCGTCTGCAGCTCCAAACTGCATGTGCTCATCGCTGTTTTGTCTATCTTGAATTTTGTATATCTTGTATGTGGTTGTGTAATCTATTGTGTCCTGTTCTGAGGCGCAGAATAATGATTTGTTGTGGTCTGTCCATTATGTGGTAATCGTCTTGAGCTGGTGGTGGGTTTCTGATTGATTTGATAATTCTTTTCTTTTGGTGGTATGTAAGATGTACACCAGGCTTTTCTTTGATTGCCCCTACCGGAGCTAGTCGGTCAGCTCTCTCGTTTCCGGGCATTCCAAGTGAGATGATATCCAATGTATAAGTGACCTTACGCTGGCTTCCTTGATCATAAAGTAGTGTCTGTCTCTCATCTCATCTCATCTCATCTTGTTCCTCTTGTACCCTGCGGTGTCGAGGTGAAGTATGTGGCGGTGTGCCCGTTTATGGGCTTCGTATATCGAGATTCTCAGGGATTCTACTGTTCACTCTGTCCATCGTTTTCGTGGTCGGTCTCTTCTTTTGCTTCCATTTGGTCTGTACATAATTGCTTGTTGTGGTATACTGTTAGTAGGTAATCTAGTTACATAGTGAATGTTGTTTTTTCCGCGTTTCCATCCTGTTTCAGGATATTGCGGTCAACACCAGCATCTTTTCAGCTGTATGTTGATTCCTAGGCTACATTACGCTCATCAGCACGCCACGACTTTCTGAGCGACCGGCTCCATACTCTCGTAAGCCACTGGCGCGACTCGAACCACTTCTATTTCTTGTGCGCTCAAGTCAACCACGAGAGTATTCGGGATTAGCGGAGAAACCTACTAACCCTCGGCCAGGGAGCCGGCTAGTGACTGTAGTACTGGCAATTTCCCAGACCGGAGCGCCTCAAGTACTGATTTTGCTTCTGTCTTATATAGAATGTTTAACACGCCTTACTGTCAACTGAGACGGTTCCTTGGCCATGGGTTAACGGGCGCAGTTCATAATCCCACATACTGTGTTCGAAACACAACTCCATGCGATTTGGCAGCAGATCGCCTTGCGTTGATTCTTTTACGAAATGCGCTCGCCTGTCGTTCAGAAAGCAATGGCAGACTACTGAACGTAAACTTGCAAAGAGATCACAAACAGTAAAAAATTATGGGGTTGACTGCGATGTCCTGTACAGAATATGCAACTAATTTCTAACTGTATATGAAGGAGCCGCGGAAGAGCAGTGATTAGCACGCTTGCTTACTGGCGACGTGGACACGCTTTCAAATCTCCATCGAGGCATGGATTAAAACATTGTCCTCTGCTCACAGGGCGATCACCCTAACATAGGTACTAGAAAATTTTGTGGGAAGAAAATGTGGCTGGTGTGATTTTGACCATGTTTCCATTTGCATGCTGGTTGGTCTATAAAAATATGGGACTAGAACCATATACTCAATATCCTCAGCGATGAGAGGGCTCAAGTATTTCGCCATTACCCGGTAAGGTTAAGTATTGGATCACCCCTGGTAGGTGAGGACAGGCAAGCTTCGGGCAGAGTGGCTTACTTCGCTTCGGAGGTCACGGGTGGCAAGCATCGCATGGATCTTTTCTCCGGGGCATGCCAGTGTGCTGGGGAATGAACAGGCGTGCAGATTGGCTGGCTCTGCAAAATTTAGTGGAGTATTGATGCATGACAAGGCAGACGTGGTTGCAGCCTTGTGGGAGCACGTGTACACCTCGGAGGAGCAAATGGATGACTTGGTCTGGCAAGAATGAGACAGCGAGGAGTGACGAGGTGATCTGGCCGACGCTCGACTATCAGAGGAAAGGCGAGACGGACATATAATCATATTGCTGGCTGTGGTGAGAGCAATGTTCGTCAAATGTTTTGATGCGTATTGATGATTATGTCGCGGGGATTCGAACCCTGAGATGATGATGATGATGGTGATGATTATGATGATGATGATGATGATGTGTTGATGATAATGGAATTCGAATCCAGCCCCAGAAGAAGAAGAAGAAGAAGAAGAAGAAGAAGAAGAAGAAGAAGAAGAAGAAGGAGGAGGAGGAGGAGGAGGAAGAGGAGGAGTAGGAGGAGGTGGTGGAGGAGGAGGAGGTTTTGGTGGTGGTGAGGGGAAGAGGAAAAAGAAGTTGCAAAACGCAGCTTTAGTATCCCGGGATCCGTGTATCCACCGAGTATAAGGGAACTTATAACTCGGCAACTGTGCTGGGCAGGCCACTCACTTGCCCTCACAATGACATTGGACATTACTTTCTAAGGCAGAGGTAAAATAGTCCTGGTGGATCTACAAAGCAAAGAAACACCACAACAATTTCTTCCCTAGTTTTTATGAATCAAAGCAGATCGAAGTCAGTAATCACGAAAAGAATTAATTCAAAATACCAAGAACCAAGATCTGTGGAGAGTTGAACGCCTACGCCACTTGGCACGGCTCGTGATGCTAATGCCAATCTGACGCACTTATTGCTATCACATTCTAATTAGTCTAGCGTGCCTTCTTAATTGTACTTCTTTCCACTATTTTCTACGAGTTTCAATCAATGATTACATAAAAACCATACATACATGTAATTTTGTGTAAAGATTTAAAATTTCGAGTATTCGTCATTCAATTTTTTAATGACAGGCTGCACTGTAATAAAGTCGCTATGTTGGGGTGCACTTAAACTATCGTCATTTTTAAAAAATGTTGCTTATAAATGTTAATAATTAATATTTTTAACTTGGTAAACCTATTTAAAGTTTACTGATAAATTTAACATGCAAGATTTCCTATTTCATTTCTTTATCTAAAATAATATATAAGCTTCTTCTTCTTATGGTATAGTCCATGTCAGTCCACAGCCTTCTTTCTAGTACACTAGAATCAATCTTTTTGATATCAATGTTCCTCCATGCCACGATGTCAAACTATCCAGCATCTTTTCTCTTGGTCTCCCCTTAACACTTTTTCCCTCTAACTTTCCCGTTGTGGCGATATACTCCAGCTCTCCCCTTCTCATGACATGCTCAAATAATAGGAACTGTTCCCGTCTGATAATGAGGTATTAACGGCAGTAAAATCTGGCCACACATTACAGGTAAAAATGTACGGAAATAAAGTTACCTGAGGGTAACTTGTGGTTGGAAATATGAAAATAAAAACCGAAAACTGTGGTGCAGTTTAGTTAAAACATCAGAACATATCTACATTGTGTTTGTGAATGGTAATGAAGCTAACTTCACGGGTGTTAAAACGTTAACTGATTCAAATTTAAATAAATAATTCACTCAAAATTAAATATATAGATTGATCAGATTCTAAACAACATTAACTCAAACTTTTTAAATCAAATCTCCAATAAATTAATTGAGTTGTATTTTTCGAACGAAACCCTCCAGAAAAACTTCATAATTTATAATGTGAAAAATAGTTAATAGTGCTAGTATTCTTAATAAGAGGTTAAAGTTGTGAAATAACGTAGATGTGTTCATTTACCATATAATATAATGAAATGATTTTGTTTTGGAGTACAGTTTAATTTTGTTTTAAATAGTAAATTAAAAATAGTAACAAAAACAGAAAGTGGGATTGGTCAGTTCTAAAAAAACAAAACCAGAAGTGACAGAACGAACGTTGTGGCTATGATTAGACCTTGGAGAAGTCTAAATCTACAGCGCAAACAATTGAAAAATCAAACTTAAGCCAGGCACAAATATGATTACTTAACAAGGAGACTTGTACTTGTACCAAAGACAAAGTAAGCACTTGATCAACATTATTTCCCTTTTGGCTATCCGCAGCATGATGACAGTGACAGGAGCAAGACTGAAACAACATGGTGTAACAGCTAGTATGATTATTATTAAAAGTATAGGATAGACATAGGTTGTTGCCATGTACCGATATGAGGCAGACAGCGGTAAACGTGTGTACTAAGAGTATGTTTACCGTAGAAGAGGAATTGTCATAGTGAGAGCAGTTCACGCGATCACTATGAACTAACACGCACGAATAAGTCAAGGAAAGTCAGTTCGGAACACATGATGATGCTTAATGACAAAGGGAAACTACTCAAAGAAGTTACGTATCACGTGACTAGAGTTGGGCAGTCCACGGGAAAGCGATATAGCGGGACAGAGTTAGTCCGGTCAGGGTCGCGGTTGAGAAACGACGTGGAACTGAGTTGAATCCAAGCAAGATTATTCGACATTACTTCAGTATTGTAATGATGCTTCAGCCAGAAGCGAAAGTATTCCAGATAATTGTTCGGCTGAGTGAATAGCCATTCAAAGCCTGTTTACAGTGCGCCGAGTTGACGGCGTTCGAGCAATGCCCCACGCTAGACGTCAAGGGCAGCTGACAGTAAGTGTGACCTTAGCTTAGTCAGCGATTGTGTTAGAACTGTGCAAATGAGACGAGTGTCTCACCTCTAAGTTATGAACAGTGATTATGCACTTTATATACTTATCACATGCTATCCCTCATCCTCGGGAATGTTTGAAGTTATTTGCTGTGATAATCGTCAACAATAAATATTGGAGAATATCAAGGACATCAGGTTGTTCAGTGTTTATGTGCCATGAATGTTCTTGCGCAAGTCTGTCATTGAGGCTGAACAAACGAGCCAGTAATCAGTCCCATGGCAGAAGTGGGTGGCTCTAGTATCAAAAGCAGGAGCACACGAAGGCAATGTCACCTTTAAATCAAATAAAGCAACCACCATATATATGATAAACAAGGTCACCTTGGCGCCATTGGCAATTTTCAAAGCAATTCATCAACAACCAGTTAGATGATAAACAAGGTCACCTTGGGTGCCATTGGCAATTTTCAAATTAAGTCATCAACAATCATTTGCAATTTTCAAATTAATTCATCAACAACTATTTGCATGATGAACATTTGCGCCACGGCACTGAATTCAGCAATATTAATTAAAGTCCAACTATCGACAATATTTACCCTGACTACGACCACGTTTTGTGTGTGAATGTCAAGTTGTACTATTTAATAGGCAGTCATCGAAATTATTAATACAGTGTAGACTGATCAGTGCACAGAAATTGTTAACTGCCTAAAGACTTTTAATAGCTACAAGAAATAGCAGCCAGAAAATAGTATCCTCAAATACGAAGACGGCACATAATCAAGTAGCCAAATTACAGAGACATAATCCCATCAAGAGTCATAGGTCGCCATACGAACAGAATATATCAAAACGGCGACTATGTCCTAACTTTGACTGTTAATTCATCATTATTGGCATATAAGTAGTATGTAATGCGGTTATCCAGACGAGTTTAGGGCGCACCAGAAATATGAACAATATACCTCAAAACAGCGACGATGTCCACAAGCTGATGGTTAAAAACAGAATTATTGTCACATTATTAAGATACCAAGCTGTTTTCCACTTAAGTTGAAGATCCGAATATTTGCCAAGAAGGTTGTCATAATTTCAAGTTTTGGTCTACAATCAACATCCAACTACTTGTACAGCCTAGAGAAAGATACCAGATCATTGGAGAGCCTCAACACAACACCACAACAGCGAATCAGCAGTATACCAAACTTTTCTCCATTCAAGTTTGAGAATCCGAAGTTGTCCTAATTTCAAACCTTGGTCTACTATCAACACCCAACTACCTGGACAGCCTGGAGAAAGACACTGGACCATTGGAGGGTTTCAACACAGCAGCACAGCAGTGAATCAGGCGAGTTAAATTGTCTGACTGTGTTTGTTTCATTTTGTGCGGTTGTTTAGAGTTGATATTCGAATACTTTCTCCATATATAATTTTGTTGTTGTCTTCATGGTAGGGTCTGGGCTACACACAGCCAGATTAATGGTGATGAATTATTGAGCAATCTGACAGTTCATGAATACCTGTCAGTGTTGTGGAACAATATCTACTTGTTGTAATCATATGTCTTCCATGTCCCTTGTATACGTAAACTAACAGGTGGTATGCGTCACACTTATATTATACTATGTATAGGAGCTATCATCTATCCTGTCTTGTGTAATATTGTGGACATTGTGACAGCAATACACCTCCACTCGAATAACATCGTGAGACAAGAAATACCCCTTGTCCTGAACATCACTTAAGAATATCACACGAACAACTTCTTGATATCCATTCCATCATTCATTATATACACAGAAACAACATATTGTGTATACTAGTGACACCTTGTGTTGCTGACATATGCGTTCCGGTGAGGTTGGATAAAACATCATGAGTAAACATGTATTCCTGCAGGACTTTATAGCTATGGGAGAGAAGTATGGCGAGTCAGGATTTGACCTGATCTCGCAGAACTGTGTTGGTTTAGATTCGGAAGAGAGGTGCATTGCCGACATGGATCTTGGGCAATCTTTTTGTTGCGGCAATAGCATTTCTAAAGAAATGGGTTCCACATTTGGTAGAGCGGCTGTCCGCCATATGACAGGGATAAATGTTATGTGGCGGGGGACTGTCTATGCAGGGCGGTGAACTTGTTTGATAGTAGAATCAACTAACTTCTTTTGTGTTTCGGGGTATGATACACAACAGAGTGTCGTTGGGATAAAGAGTGATTTAAAATACAAATAGCTTATAATTGATAACATCATGTGAAGTTGGGTTGCATCAGCACCTGACCGGTGTCGAGATTCGGGGATACACGACGCTGGTTTGGCTATGGTGGAACATAATTTCTCAGAATTTAGTTCATACTCTCCACTGTGTAAATTTACTTGTAGATAATTAAGGCATGCAAAGTGATGGTTGGACTGACATTAGCCGGTCCCATTGCCGGGAACAACTACAGTGTTACCACACTCAACAACTATAGAAATACTAGGTAACATCAATAATCTCAAATAATGCATCAGCCAAGACATTGAAATTTGGGAAAAACAATGCATTAATTTAGGACATGCAAGTTATGCAACAGTAGTTTTCCCAACAAAAGACAAAAGACATCAAATGAACGGGGAGTCAAAGAACTATTTAGAAAATTGTAGTAACGACCAAAGTTAGAGTAACTGCAAACAAACAACCTACTATCTACATAGGTCAATAGCAGTTCAACAGAATAAACATATTTATTCTACTATACTTAAAACTGTGATATTAATTAATGTAATGTTGATGTATACGCATGAACATGTGTCTATAAATATCTTATTATTTGCTTGCTTGCTTGCTTGTGTTCGTTGGCTTGAGCTCCAACGCGAAGTCCTGTATGTCGGATGAAGGCATCCTGTTGTCCAACATCAGTGTGGTGTCATACAGGACCTGAGGTTTGCGTGAGTATCCGTTGTCCCATGTCTGGCTTATTGGTGTGCAGACTGGTGGTTCCTCGCCGTACAGGCAGACACTCTCCGACTTCGGAGGAATCGGCGATCCTATTGACTTCAGCCAGGACCCCGAAGGGACCTGTTGCCTATGACGCTCGACGAGGACGCGTCAATAGGTCTTGGCCAGTATATAACCCGGCCCTGGTGCCTTGGAAACACCTCTGCGTCCCATCGTATTATTTTATTTATGTCGGTCTGAGATATATCCAGTTAACTTTACTATAAGACACACATAATAGACAATAAATTCACAATTGAAGGATATAACATGACTCAAGTCAACAGAAGAAAAAACTCTTAAATAGACATCCAACCTTCAATCCACTTAACATCTCAAACTATGTTTCTTTACTGACTAATACACATTCTTATGTAAGTATACACATTACTATCTACTACATACTCAATAAGAACACTAATTTTTTTAACTTTCTTACAACTGAACTGTACTATGCGGTAGGGAAACAATCTAAAACGGTTGTATCCAGAGTACATGAAGGGGAACATGGAGATACAGTTATCCGAGTATTAGTTAAAGCTCGGAACTGCCGTATAGAATGAGTACAGATCTCAGCAGTCAATTTGACTTTTTAGGTTAATTGACTTAAATTGATTAAGATATGTACATATTTTTTTCCAATTTATAAATTACCAGAATGGAAAGAAGACGAATGCGAGTGTAGTTGGACCGTGTAAGCACCACCAAAGATCCAAAGATGAATATAGAAAAGGGGGAAGTCTGTGTCTACAATCTGAAGGCACCAAACCCGCAGAAGTGAGCTAGCAAAAAGACCAGCCATGGTAAATAAGTATGACGAACCACACCTACGGAGAATTAATTGAGTAGTATTAATGTTATCTATTAGTAATGTTACTTCATAAACCATATTGATTTCATATTCCATCTATCATGATTAAACCATCATCTCATGAAACAAGAACATATAATTCATCTACCATCCGTACATCATAGAATCAGTGGTAACAAACTATACACGTATATAAACAGTATCCAACCAATTTGAAAATAAATAAATAAATAACACCACAAGTTTAAAGGTTGAGGATATTACCACATATGACAACAACATCAACCACAAGTACAACGAGGATATTTAGGATGATACTGGTGAAAACATAGCATCATATATATCACATTGATGCTGGGTTAATCTACTTTAATTTTTTCCTTGGTATCGTCACTTCTCAATATATCATTGTATATTTCATCGATAAACATAGCATGTAATATTCACGAGTAAAGAGATCATCACATATATTACAATAATGTCAGAGGAATGATAAGAATATCCTTTTGTACCATTATATAGGATAAGTTGTCATACACATGATCATTTACATGAAATTTTTCTACATGTGCAGATTATGTGTCACTAACAGAAGACTTAATAGTGGATCTTTTGCAGTAATAAAGAAAGGCAACAGTAAAAGCACTAAAGACTAATGCAAGAGACACAAATCATCGGTGATAACAATGGTGGCAACGAAAATAACATGAAGCAACATCGGTCAAGAAACAGATTGCAACCAATGATACGAGTGTATGGTGGTATATAATTTTAATGGTGATGCTATAACATACAAGCACATAAAGCACATTGATAACTTAATTCAATGTCACATTTTAAAATTTTCGTTTCCATTTACAATATGGCATGAGTATCTCAAACATGTCAATGAGATTTAATGCTGATAATTTTATTCTCCAATGGACATATTACATGGTAGAAATATTTGTGCATACAAATGTACATATATTTTATGTTGTATCGCTATTGGTCAACACTAAACAGGTTTAGAGCATCAACAGAAGGCCAGAAGATGGTATTTCAGTGAAAGGAAGGAACACTGAAACAGAGAGAAACAGTTCACAATAAAGAATAAGCGTTGTCAAGGCAATGAAGAAGATAAAATGAGCAACAGAAGGTGCAATAACATCAACCAGCAATGGTGATAGACTATCGAAGAATTATAAACTTTGACAGACACTATTGTGTCCACAAATGACTCGACAGCATACATCCATATGAGCAGGAGAATGAAGATGCGGTTTGAAGATGAAAAGACAACACTTTTCATGAAGAAGAAGTAATCACCCTAGACAAATAAAAGAGTACAAGTAAACCGCAAATAAGCAACTGCTTAGGCAACAACCCCACTTGTGAATATATTAGGTAAACTAAGTCAAACGCTAACCCCAAATGACAAGTAAGAACCACTGCGGTATAGAGTTCATAGATATATTGGTCATATTCCACTATACCAAATACAAATAATAATACAGATTGTCATGGTACCTATTAATCAACCTAGAAGCAAGTACCTGGATGGCTTGGCCTTGTGGCATGGTCGAGACAGAAACACGGAGCTGATCCACGACTCTGGTGATCGAGTGAGATGGCAGAACATGACCGCCCACGCTTACCGGCATGGCACATGATGGATGGATTAATCACGCACGTACCCTCATTCGGATGTAATGGCCTTGATAGGTTTGGGGATGCTTGCCTATAGGGCAAATGAGGAACTACTATGGGGAGGCCACGGGACCTTATGAAGCTCATGGTATGTTAGCCCAGCCCCCCCCCCCATAGGCTGGGCTACACGACGTCTGCGGGGGAAGCAGATAGAAGGGCGTGTCTGACTATAATAATTTTTTTCCCATTGGTTTTGTGGAGTGATTAATGAAATGCCATACCATCATGTTATCAGACAAATAGGTATGTGGAAATACATGAATATAGAATATATTTATGAAATGACTAAGAATAATTGTGAATATCGCCACATATCAGAAGAGTAAAAAACCGAAGAGACTGTGAAAATGGCTACACCATTTTCAAAAAAAAGGGGGGGGGGGGCATACTGCCATGTACCGATATGAGGCAGACAGTGGTAAACGTGTGTACTAAAAGTAAGTTTACCGTAGAAGAGGAATTGTCATAGTGAGAGCAGTTCACGCGATCAATATGAACTAACACGCACGAATAAGTCAAGGAAAGTCAGTGCGGAACACATGATGAGGCTGAATGACAAAGGGAAACTACTCAAAGAAGTTGCGTATCACGTGACTAGAGTTGGGCAGTCCACGGGAAAGCGATATAGCGGGTCAGAGTTAGTCCGGCCAGTGTCGCGGTTGAGAAACGACGTGGAACTGAGTTGAAGCCTAGCAAGATTATTCGACATTACTTCAGCATTGTAATGATGCTTCAGCCAGAAGCGAAAGTGTTTCAGACAGTTGTGCGGCTGAGTGAATAGCCATTCAAAGCCTGTTTACAGTGCGCCGAGTTGACGGCGTTCGAGCAATGCCCCACGCTAGACGTCAAGGGCAGCTGACAGTAAGTGTGACCTTAGCTTAGTCAGCGATTGTGTTAGAACTGTGAAAAGGAGACGAGTGTCTCACCTCTAAGTTATGAACAGTGATTATGCACTTTATATACTTATCACATGCTATCCCTCACCCTCGGGAATGTTTGAAGTTATTTACTGTGATAATCGTCAACAAAAAATATTGGAGAATGTCAAGGTCATCAGGTTGTTCAGTGTTTATGTGCCACGAATGTTCCTGCACAAGTCTGTCATTGAGGCTGAACAAACGAGCCAGTAATCAGTTCCATGGCAGTTGTTATAGGTTTAGAGTTTTAGTGTTGGCGTTTATTGACGCATCATACAACGGATCTACCCATAGTCTTCAAAGATAAAAAAACAAACAATATGGGTAAGTAAAACTAAGTATAGTTTATTTGTTCTGTTAATTTTACAATTCTCAGATAATATAATAGGTAACGTTGTTGTAAGTGACTCAGCGGTTTGAATCAGCTTATCTTCTGTTGAATACTAAATAATCTTAATTTTCAGGGCTCACAAGCTATCCAAACAGCTTACAAGTATTAGTTACTTCTTATCATGATTAGAAAAAATTAAAGCACCTGGTCGCCATGGAGCCTGGAGTTTTTTTTTTTTTTTTTTACCTCATGCCTGAATTTACAAATTTAGTTTTAAAAATATGCAGCCTTATCTTAGTTTAATTCAGGAGTTTCTCAATCCCTCTTTGTAAAAGAAGCATATGCTTCTGCTTGAGAAAAGGGGACAGGCTCTTGAATTATTTAAGTCTTGCCCTATCTACTATTGCTAAATTTGCAATGAATGCACTTTCAGAATATGAATGTCATGTACTCATGTAGGGGGTACCTGATCAATACTTCATTGTTTGTTTGGTACCATACATAAAGTGTTAATTTGCTGTGTTAATAGAAGATAAAGACAACGAGAGAAGATTCTTGACAGCTTTTTGTTATCTAGTAGTATTGCGATTTGTGGTTTTATAGAAGAATGCTGAAAATTCCTCCGACAGCCAAATTGAGTCATCTAAATGTTCTGAAAGAGGTGCAGACATCAGAAAGAGACAGTCACCATGTTTAGCCAAATAATAATAAGAGACAAACTGAAACATGCTGTGGCAACTGGAAAGATGTATCGAAAGAGAGATAAAGAAAGACAAAGAGGGAAATTTCTCCAAAGTCTCTTGTTATGGCTAGGAGTGGTGTCAGAACAGGAATTGATACTTGTAGAAGATTGTACAATGTAGAGAAGCATGATCACCCAGGCCAGTCGACAAGGCACTTGATTGTGATAGCTTATTAGTATAGTATATGCCATGAGATGGATACGGGAAACAGAGCAAGTGTGTAAACTTATGTCACTAAGACACGAGTTGAGAAACCAACCCGATACCGGGACACGAAGGGGCGGAGTTATGTGGTCACATGACTGCGCCAGGTCAGAAGCCGGAAAAGTGTGCGCTCAGGCAGAGCGAGCTGAGACGTGAAAGGAGAAGGTTGGTTCGGAGAGATTCTGAGAAAGTTGAAAGCGGTTTGCGATGGTTGCAGCTATTCAAGATGCAGTCGACAGTAAAGAGTGTTCCTGTTAAAGAAGGCTGTGATTGCAGAAGCAGTACACTGAAGCTACGACTGACAATGGGCCAGTAAATGCCGACCAGCGGTGGCGAGAGAGCTGACCCCGTTTTTGTGTCACGTCGACAAGAATGACGGAGAGAGAGACACGCCTTGACAACGACTGGTTGGTCACAAGTGTAACGTGCTTGAGTAAATAGAACTGTTATTAACATTTACCAGTGAATTGTGAAATCTATATTGTGCAGCAACAGCAAGGTCCAAATGACGATTAGTTGTACCATGTATTCTCTATTGATAGACAGTAGGTGTGTTGGTCATACACAGAACGCTGAAAGGCAGGAAGCCGGCGGTGTATGATGGCAATCACTGTGATAACTGTGCTACAATAAAGTGATCGTGTGCTCTAAGGACGCGTTCAACTTGTGGTGTTGTATACATGAAAGATTCGTACAGTGTTTATACGAGCCTGTAGAGATATTTCTAAATCTTCTAACCCCTAGACCAAAACCAAGATGTCGGACATGATCAGTGATTACGGCTCTTGGCAGTATAATTTCCGATTTTTGCAAAGTCAAACCAAAAACTTTAATGCTGCTGTTGTTGTTCTTTCCTCATAGCTCCTCTATTTGAATGCATGGGGAAGATTTCTACGCCAGTCGGCAAGGCACTTGATTATGATAGCTTATTAGTATAGTATAGTATAGTTTCAGAGGTTTGCAAAGTCAAACTAAAAACTATATGCTGCTGTTGTTGTTCTTTCCTAATAGCCCCTCTATTTGAATGCCTGGGGAAGACACCATTTGCCTCCCTCCTGGCAGCACTATTGGTGATTATTGGGACATGCGTCTTCTGTGGGATGTCATACAGAGCTCTACAGATCATCATCATTGGAGTGTTCAACTCAAAAAAAAAAAAACAAAAAAAAAAAAAAAAAAAAAAAAAACTAACAGGCGGACAGATTGGCTGGGTCTGAACTCCTTTGTGGGGTGTTGGTGCATGATAAGGCAGATGTGGTCGAGCCATTGTGAATCGTGTGTATTGTGCAGAATAGTTAGATCATCATGGCCTGGAGAGAATGGTGATGCAGGGAGTGATCAGAGGATCTAGTCGACACTCAGGACTCAGGAGGATAACCCAAATATGGACACGTAATCAGACTGCTACTGGTACCATTAGTATTGGGACTCTTTGCTAGTTGTTGAAGATGAGAAGACAGAGCATGTATGTGAATGTCCTTAGTGCTGTGATGTCAGTTCTTGACTCAACTCAACCCAATAACATGTAGTCATAAATGAAAGTGTTCATCATCTGTTATGTTGTAGCATATAAAGCTGACCTCTCTTGTCCTTTATCATTTGTAGTTGGTTCTATATTTGCTCATCACCTGTTGGTCTGTAATTCCCTTCTCGTTGTCACTATTTTCCTTTACTATATAACATCATCTATTCCCTATCCCCTTTATTAGTTTGCCATTTCTCATTTACTGTAATTCATTCCATATCTACGTATCAATCAATCAGGTGCCGTCTCCACAATAAAGGTTGGCTGCAATGGATCTTCAATACTGTCTGTCTCTCGCCCTGACTGTACATTCTGTCAGATTGCTGTTTATAAGTGTGCTATATCATTTAGCCTGGTCGAAACATTTCGTCTGTCTCTTTTTTTAAATTTCATTCATCAACTCTTTTCATTGCTAGTTTTTCTAGAACCTCTGAATTTGATTGTGTTTGTTTCCATGAACACATATATTCCTTATACCTATCTCTAATCCTTGTCACCATGCCATCTCACCGTCATTAAATATTTTCCTTCACTTTAGGTTGGAAGTCCTACAAGTGATGTTTGTAATCATCGGAGTTGTCATGAGAGTGTTTGCCATCATTCTTCTCATCTTCGGCTGCTTGGCCACCGAAGCAACAAGAAGCAACATTTATTCAGGTGCAAAGTGTAACATGGGAGGCAGGATAACAGCAGCATTTGTAAGTTCACGTTTAAGAAATTTGTAATGGTGTTTAAAGTATCATATCCAGTGATGGTGTTTAAGTATCACATCCCATGAATGATGGTGTTTTAAGTATCATATCCAGTGATAGTGTTTAAGTTTCACATCCAGTGATGGTGTTTTGAATATCACATCCAGTGATGGGGTTTTAAATATCACATCCAGTGATGGTGTTTTAAGTATCACAGCCAGTGATGATGTTTAAGTATTACATCCAGTGATGATGTTTAAGTATCACATCCAGTGATGGTGTTTAAGTTTCATATCCAGTGATGGTGTTTAAGTATCACATCTAGTAATGGCGTTTAAGTATCACATCTAGTGATGGCGTTTAAGTATCACATCCAATGATAGTTTTTAAGTACATATCCAGTGATGGTGTTTTTTCGTTGCATAAAGTACAGTGTTTGTTCTCAGATAAGGGGTGGGAATAGTGTTCCGAGAACCATGTGTATCTGGTGATATTACACGTTCCCTTGACCTCTTGGGTAATGAAATCAGATACCTAGTCTTCTCAGATACGGGAAAATAGCAGGAGGTCCTATGTGCAAGCTAAAAATCCGATATGACAGTTGGAATTGGCAAAGAGTAAACCATAAGGACAGAGCCTTCGCAAAATAAAAAATAAAAATCTGCCCACGGGTTGATTCCTTGGATGGAATTTGTCTAGAGGAAGCAAGCCGTACACAAATGCCTGCTGATGTTGGGCATACTGACATCTGAGGTGCAAAACTAGGTGTGGCAGACTTCCCTTGAAAGAGGAACGGAGAAGAAGGGTCCGGGGTCTTTACTGTGACTTTCAAAATGGGTTTTCAGGGAAAGAACTATTTTGATGAAAGGACTTTTTTCCCCATGAGTACATAGTAAGTGATGTTGGGTTTTGTGGTTAGTAACTTTTACAAGACTATATGGTTTACTTAGTTCTGTATGGTTTTACTATAACCATGTATGGCAGTAAAGTAAAAGAACAACATGGAAATAACACGTCAAACTCTTTTACTCCCTAACAACGTGTAATATGTGATTGACTTTTTCCTGAGAGAGACAGTCATTGCATAAAATTTGGTCAGATAATGCTAAAGAAATCTGCCTTTCCTAGTGGCCACTTCTGCTGTCTATTTAGCCTCACTGAAAGTGATATGGACTCATGATTTTTTTTCCACATTGAAAACCTTCTGGAACTGAAATGGTTCAACTTCAATGAGAGTGAAATATGCTGGCGTGCATACAAGTATAAAAGAAATATCTTGACTGGCATACAAATGAAGAAAAAAATCTGAACTCACATACAAGTGTAGAAGGAATATCTTGACTGGCTTACACATATAGAAAAAATAAATTTTGACTCACAAGTGTAGAAGTAATAACTTAACAGGCATACAAATATTAAAAAAAAATATCTTGACTCGCATACAAGTGTAGAAGAAATATCTTAACAGGTATACACATATAAAAAAATAATCTTGACTCACAAAAAAGTGTAGAAGAAATATCTTAACAGGTATACACATATAAAAAAATAATCTTGACTCACAAAAAAGTGTAGAAGAAATATCTTAACAGGCATACAAATATAGAAAAAATCCTGACTGACAAGTGTAAAAGAAATATCGCCATTCTCTCCAAGCCATGATGATCTAACTATTCTGTACAATACACACGATTCAAAAGGGCTCGACCACATCTGCCTTATCATGCACCAATACCCCACAATGGGGTTCAGACCCAGCCAATCTCTCTGCCTGCTAGTTTCCCACCACACCAACGTGACCTGGGGAAAAAAATCCAACAGTAGTTTTCTATTTTTTACTGTTGTGACAACCGGAAAGATTTGCAGAAAGAGAGAGGGGAATATAGCATGAGGGGATTCTTGACACTCTTGTGCCATGGCACGGAAGGGAGTCAACACACAAATTGATCCATGCCATGAGAGATCGCAATTTGTGGAGGGGCATAATTGCCTACGCCAGCTGGCAATGTACTGGATGATAAAGATGTTAACAGAGATAATCCAGAACATCAACTATTCAGATCTGTAGAGAGACATGAACACCTACTCCACTTGGCAAAGCACACAATGATGATAAAGAAAACCTAAATACTTACGAACTAATGCTGAACCGAAATTTGTCCTTGAACACTCCATTGATGATGATCTGTAGAACTCTGTATGACATCCCACAGAAGACGCATGTCCCAATAATCACCAATAGTGCTGCCAGGAGGGAGGCAAATAGTGTCTTCCCCAGGCATTCAAATAGAGGGGCCATTAGGAAAGAACAACAACAGCAGCATATAGTTTTTAGTTTGACTTTGCAACCTCTGAAACTATACTATACTATACTAATAAGCTATCATAATCAAGTGCCTTGCCGACTGGCGTAGAAATCTTCCCCATGCATTCAAATAGAGGAGCTATGAGCAAAGAACAACAATAGCAGCATTAAAGTTTTTGGTTTGACTTTGCAAATATCGGAAATTATACTATACTAATAAGCTATCACAATCAAGTGCCTTGTCGACTGGCCTGGGTGATCATGCTTCTCTATATTGTACAATCTTCTAAAAGTATCAATTCCTGTTCTGACACCACTCCTAGCCATAACAAAAGGCTATGAAGAAATTTCCCTCTTTGTCTTCCTTTATCTCTCTTTCGATACATCTTTCCAGTTGCTACAGCATGTTTCAGTTTTTCTCTTATTATTATTTGGCTAAACATGGTGACTGTCTCTTTCTGATGTCTGCACCTCTTTCAGAACATTTAGATGACTCAATTTGGCTGTCGAAGGAATTTTCAGCATTCTTCTATAAAACCACAAATCGCAATATCACTAGATAACAAAAAGCTGTCAAGAATCTTCTCTCGTTGTCTTTATCTTCTATTAACACAGCAAATTAACACTTTATGTATGGTACCAAACAAACAATGAAGTATTGATCAGGTACCCCCTACATGAGTACATGACATTCATATTTGGAAAGTGCATTCATTGCAAATTTAGCAATAGTAGATAGGGCAAGACTTAAATAATTCAAGAGTCTGTCCCCTTTTCTCAAGAAGAAGCATATGCTTCTTTCACAAAGAGGGATTGAGAAACTCCTGAATTAAACTAAGATAAGGCTGCATATTTTTAAAACTAATTTTATCAAATTCAGGCACGAGGTAAAAAGAAAACTCCAGGCGCCATGGCGACCAGGTGCTTAAATTTTTCTAATCCTGATAAGAAGTAACTAATACTTGTAAGCTGTTTGGATAGCCGGTGAGTCCAGAAAATTAAGATTATTTAGTATTCAACAGAAGATAAGCTGATTCAAACAGCTGAGTCACTTACAACAACGTTGCCTATTATATTATCTGAGAATTGTAAAATTAACAGAACAAATAAACTACACTTAGTTTTACTTACCTATATTTTTTTAATTTTTGAAGACTAAGGGTAGATCCAACCTCAATGGCTAGGAACGCTGAAGAAGAAGAAGAAGAAGAAGAAGAAGAAGAAGAAGAAGAAGAAGAAGAAGAAGAAGAAGAAGAAGAAGAAGAAGAAGAAGAAGGGGTAGATCCGTTGTATGATGCGACAACAAACGCCAACACTAAAACTTTAAACCTATAACAACCTATGTCTATCCTATACTTTTAATAATAATCATACTAGCTGTTACAACATGTTGTTTCAGTCTTGCTCCTGTCACTGTCATCATGCTGCGGATAGCCAAAAGGGAAATAATGTTGACAAAGTGCTTACTTTGTATTTGGTACAAGTACAAGTCTCCTTGTTAAGTAATCATATATTGCGCCTGGCTTAAGTTTGATTTTTCAATTGTTTGCGCTGTAGATTTAGACTTCTCCAAGGTCTCATCATAGCCACAACGTTCGTTCTGTCACTTCTGGTTGTGTGTTTTTTTTTTTAGAACTGACCAATCCCACTTTCTGTTTCTGTTACTATTTTTAATTTACTATTTAAAACAAAATTAAACTGTACTCCAAAACAAAATCATTTCATTATATTATATGGTAAATGAACACATCTACGTTATTTCACAACTTTAACCTCTTATTAAGAATACTAGCACTATTAACTAATTTTCACATTATAAATTAGGAAGTTTTTCTGGAGGGTTTCGTTCGAAAAATACAACTCAATTAATTTATTGGAGATTTGATTTAAAAAAGTATTTTTCCATATTTCCAACCACAAGTTACCCTCAGGTAACTTTACTTCCGTACATTTTTACCTGTCCTGTGTGGCCAGATTTTACTGCCGTTAAAACCTCATTATCAGACGGGAACAGTTCCTATTATTTGAGCATGTCATGAGAAGGGGAGAGCTGGAGTATGTCGCCACAACGGGAAAGTTAGAGGGAAAAAGTGTTAAGGTGAGACCAAGAGAAAAGATGCTGGATAGTTTGACATCGTGGCATGGAGGAACATTGATATCAAGAAGATTGATTCTAGTGTACTAGAAAGAAGGCTGTGGACTGACATGGACTATATGTCAGATTCTCACCAGTGTTACAACGCGTTATCTGTACCAACGCCAGGCAATGCAACCGAGCTCAACACTGAGCAATGTTAAACACAGCAGATGTAACGCGGCGTCTTCGACGGCGCCAGAGAAGCCAGCCGGGCTCAACACTGAGCGACGCTAAGTAGTCGCTGGTCAGCGGGAACACAGCGTGAACCGTGTGGGGCACAGCAGGTGACTCGACCTGTGTAGGTTGAAAGGCTGGTCAGACAGGGCTTGGGAGTCGTACTAGACATACGTGAGATCGAATGAGGCTTGAGTGTTTGGGCGTGTATCGAGAGCTAGCCTGTATGGCAGTTGGAGACTGAATGCCTGTGTGTTTGACTTGTAAGTGGTTTGCATTGATTGTATTTATGATTGTGCATTTGCATTGTATTGATTGTATTTATGATATAATGTTATTGTGAATTGTGATTTGCGCGATGCCTGTGTTGTATCTAATGAATGCATTGCGCGAATAAAGAGTGCGAATTATATCATCGGGTATTCACGTCGAGTGATTTAGTAGTAATATAATATATCTCACTTGTCAGTAAACGAGCTACATTTCTTGCCTTACGCAAGATCCTGATATATACCTGTATACCATAAGAAGAAGAAGCTTATATATTATTTTAGATAAAGAAATGAAATAGGAAATCTTGCGTGTTAAATTAAATTTATCAGTAAACATTAAATAGGTTTACCAAGTTAAAAATACTAATTATTAACATTTATAAGCAACATTTTAAAAAAACTACGATAGTTTAAGTGCACCCCAACATAGCGACTTTATTACAGTGCAACCTGTCATTTAAAAATTGAATGACGAACACTCGAAATTTTAAATCTTTGCACATAATTACACGTATTTATGGTTTTTATGTAATCATTGACTGAAACTCGTAGAAAACAGTGGAAAGAAGTACAATTAAGAAGGCACGCTAGACTAATTAGAATGTGATAGCAATAAGTGCGTCAGATTGGCATTAGCATCACGAGCCGTGCCAAGTGGCGTAGGCGTTCAACTCTCCACAGATCTCGGTTCTTGGTGTTTTGAATTAATTCTTTTCGTGATTTCTGACTTCGATCTGCTTTGATTCATAAAAACTAGGGAAGAAATTGTTGTGGTTTTTCTTAGCTTTGTAGATCCACCAGGACTATTTTACCTCTGCCTTAGAAAGTAATGTCCAATGTCATTGTGAGGGCAAGTGAGTGGCCTGCCCTGCACAGTTGCCGAGTTATATGTTCCATTATACTCGGTGGATACACGGATCCCGGGATACCAAAGCTGCGTTTTGCAACTTTTTCTTCTTCTTCCCCTCACCACCACCAAAACCTCCTCCTCCTCCTCCTCCTCCTCCTCCTCCTACTCCTCCTCCTCCTCCTCCTCTTCTTCTTTCTTCTTCTTCTTCTTCTTCTTCTTCTTCTTCTTCTTCTTCTTCTTCTTCTTCTTCTTCTTCTTCTTCTTCTTCTTCTTCTTCTTCTTCTTCTTCTTCTTCTTCTTCTTCTTCTTCTTCTTCTTCTTCTCCTCCTCCTCCTTCTCCCTCCTTCTTCTTCTTCTTCTTCTTCTTCTTCTTCTTCTTCTTCTTCTTCTTCTTCTTCTTCTTCTTCTTCTTCTTCTTCTTCTTCTTTTCTTCTTCTTCTTCTTCTCTTCTTCTTCTTCTTCTTCCTTCTTCTCTCTCCTTCTTCTTCTCCTTCTTCTTCTTCTTCTTCTTCTCCTTCTCCTTCTTCTTCTTCTTCTTCTTCTTCTTCTTCTTCTTCTTCTTCTTCTTCTTCTTCTTCTTCTTCTTCTTCTTCTCCTCCTCCTTCTTCTTCTTCTTCTCCTCCTCCTTCTTCTTCTTCTTCTTCTTCTTCTTCTTCTTCTTCTTCTTCTTCTTCTTCTTCTTCTTCTTCTTCTTCTTCTTCTTCTTCTTCTTCTTCTTCTTCTTCTTCTTCTCTCTTCTTCTTCTTCTTCTTCTTCTTCTCCTTCTCCTTCTTCTTCTTCTTCTTCTTCTTCTTCTTCTTCTTCTTCTTCTTCTTCTTCTTCTCTTCTTCTTCTTCTTCTTCTTCTTCTTCTTCTTCTTCTTCTTCTTCTTCTTCTTCTTTCTTCTTCTTCTTTTCTTCTTCTTCTTCTTCTTCTTCTTCTTCTTCTTCTTCTTCTTCTTCTTCTTCTTCTTCTTCTTCTTCTTCTTCTTCTTCTTCTTCTTCTTCTTCTTCTTCTTCTTCTTCTTCTTCTTCTTCTTCTTCTTCTTCTTCTTCTTCTTCTTCTTCTTCTTCTGGGGCTGGATTCGATTTCCATTATCATCAACACATCATCAACATCATCATCATCATCATTATCATCATCATCATCATCATCATCATCATCATCATCATCATCATCATCATCATCATCATCATCCATCATCATCATCATCATCATCATCATCATCATCATCATCATAATCATCATCATCATCATCATCATCATCATTGCCATATGACAGACACGCCAGAAGAAGATGCAAGGAAAAGAAGATAGGGATTTTTCAAAAGGATGCACCAAAGTGGATGATGCACAGGAAAAACCAAGGGAGACACGAGACGTCATAGGACAACAAAGAGTCAGACGTTGTGAGGCTGTGCTACAAAACGGTTGTGTTTTTCTAGAGCACGTGTCAAGTGAAGATCTGGATGTAATGATTACGAGGATCGGCAAGTAAACAACAGGAGGAGGAATTTATTGACAAAGAAGCAATCAATGGAAGGACTGGGAGCACAAAACCTAGGCGAATCCCGATTCGGAACTGTGAAATAGAAAACTAAGCTTCAAGGTGAACAGGATAGAATAGGGAGTTTATTCGTAGACAATAGATAGACGCCGACCCTGCGTTAAGGGCAGTTTATAGTCTAGAAGAGCTAAAGCCTATTATTATTCAGCGCATAATTAAATGTGTAAATGTTCGATGGATTGCGTCAGTTTCTTTCACATTTTTCCAGACGTTCAGGTGAGAATTTTCTTGTTCTAAGTTAACGAGTTGAAGAAGCTTTTGATGGTAAATTTCATGTTGAGTATTACTGGAGTTACGTCAAGGGACTCCAACCGGACATTGATTGAATAATTGTCAACATGATTCCCGCCAGATTGCATCCAGCCGAGAAGAGTGCACATTATAAAGTATAAGTGCACGCCAGATTCACTAAAACGCACGATGCGCCATTGAAAACAAGAACGCGAAAAAGCTACACGTCAAAAAGTTGAAGATGTCGTCGGAAAAGCAGGATTGAGAAGATAATGTAATTTATGGCGCCACAAGGTAAAGTGATTTAATAACGATACATTAATAGAATTATTCAGTTGTCGACACAGAAAATACATGTCGAAATTTGCGCCGACGCACACATATTGTGTACAAAAACAGAAATAACTACAACTGATTTCATTACTTGCACAGGCACGTGCGCTTCGGAAACTTACACGCGCATTGTTGCACGAATTTGAACATACCAGCACTGTTTTTAAGAACACACATTACGGAACGATGCATAAGATGAAATTGGAAAGTGTCTAAATAACATTGCTATTTTAATGTGTCCATAGTTAACTAATACAACTATGTCTGAGAAAAGTAATTTATTGTTATAGACAGATTATAAACAAAAGATGAAGTCCATACTCAATAGTTAATACATATAATGAAGAGAGTAGGCCTGACTAGAACACTGCCCTGTCGATACACACGAAAGGACAATTGGTAACAACATTTATAGAATACTAGGATTACTAAACGCATGTCTGATAGCATTGACGCATCTCCGAGTTCAACATACACAATACGACATTATTCGAACATAATACGAAACGACACCACCTCCAGCACAGCATACGCCACGCTACTGGACCTGACCTGGACAATACATATCTTAACTCACAGTGACGATTAACCTACACAATTGTGTTACGCGTTGTAACGTGGTCGATGATTCTCTACAACACAGCAGTATTCAAGGCAGTCACGGACGTTCTTCATTGATTTAATATAACGTCGTTAAGGACTTAAGGACACCAATAACATTTGTGAAGGACATTACAACAATACTGACAAATCATTCAACCACCTACGCTTATCAGGGAAATCAGGACTTCACATACACTACCTTTCACCAGGACGTATTTGTATCGGAACTTACACTGCTGTACCGACACCAGGACATTTGGACACTGTTACACATTACGGCACCTCATACATAGCTGAAGGTCTACGGTTATAAACCACCACCGAGCAAGTCGACTCCAGAACTCGGTGACAAGCGCTAAGCTTTGGGTGTTGTGTGTAAAGTCATTGCACTATCGCTACAGACAGGAACAAAGTTCGATCACTACTTCAGTTTACACTCATCGTAGTTTGTGTGAAGTGGACCGACCACCTGTTAATTAACGATACATTCAACAAGGCCAGTATAAATTTTCATTGTTGGTTGTTATATTTATGTTTAATTAGGTGCTAACTAGTTAAAGATGACGAAGTTAACTTTAAATTAACAGCGTTTGGTGTTGGCAATCGTCAGGTCGGTACGAAGTTATTTATATCGATCGCACGGGTGACAGCACTTATTTGTTGTCTTGTTACAGGCGTGTAGTAATAAGTAGTAGTAACTTAGGGGTTAATTGAAGCTTACAAGAGGATAAGTATTAGATAGTATTAGTGTCTTTTATCAATATAAATATGTGTTTACGTCATACGTCACTCGTTTTATATCATTGTTAACTGTCTAGTGTTATATATTCTTTATATTGAATATATTTTAAATACTATTTTCTGTTATTTACATATAGTAACAATTAGGATATTTTTATCGCATTAAGATTGCTGAATTTCTATTGTTGAATTTATTGTTGAGTTCAAGTTGACAGTTTGTTCAACATCTGATATATTGTTTACTCTCGATTGAACGTACTTCAATATCGTCGAGTCCTTTGCATTCCTCTATCTTATTTCAGCTAGAGTACTGATAATTTAAGTAGGACAACATGTCGATACTTCAAAATTTCATGGACATATGTAAGAAGGGTGGTTTGACTGGAGTACACCTTAGGAATTATGCAAAACGAGGAGCTGAAAGATTAGAAAAGTTGTTAGAGGAGAAAAGAAGGAAACAACTACAAATATATGAAGCTTACACAATGTTTATCATCAATGACGATGAAGACATAGAAGACACCCTTCCGACTCAACAAACATGGGTCAATGGAATATCAATGACCTGTATTAGGGATACTTCTTCAGCTATTGTGGGTGTCGATCACAAGCTAATAAACGAAAGTGATTACACAGGTAATATTATTGGTTGCAGAACATGCGGGGGACCATAGAAACATACAAGACCTCATGGGTCATGATTGATTGCCCATATTACGAAGGTAAAGTATGTGCAGCAGTATTACCAAACCCTGGTGCTGGGGTAATAGTTGGTAATATCCCGAAAGCCAAAGATTTCGTTCAGAAAGTGTCCATCAAACACAAAAATGACGAGACACTCACAGGTATCAAAGTTCACATGACGAAAGAAGAAGAAAATACGCGAGTAGAACAGGGTACATCAACTGTTGACGAACACGATGTAACACAACAGAGTGATAACACAACAGCAAATAATTGTGAACACCAAGATAGTCACAATATGGATGAACCCAAACAAGAAGAAATAAATTCTTCTTCGATAAGTATAACTAAGGATCAAAACCAAGTCAAGCGTGATTACATGTCTTTAAATGACATTTTTCTAAAACATCCCAAAAAGAGAACAAAGGTTACACGCACTCAGTACAAACAACAGAGACAGCCTACTAAAGTGGTGCCTAAACAACCGCAATGGGATCTGATAACAATAATTATTGCTCAGTTTATAACTTTGGCAAAGTCAATCATATCACAGGTTGAATGTGTCGCCACGGACAGCTAAGTTCGAACAAAGATATATGTTAATTGTACCAGTGCATACATATACGCACAGCTCAAGAAACATTATATAAACGGGTTCATACGAACAAAAAGGCATATCATAAACATGCACACAGAAATAAAGAAGTATAGCACAAATATACACACAAAAGGCAAGAAATATATTACATACATACGCACAGGAGTCAAGAAGTCTGTCACAAACGTACACACAGAAGTCAGGAGGTGTATTACACACATGCACGCTGAAGTTAAAATGTATGTCACTAACATATACGCACAATTAAAGAAGTACATTGCTTGCGGCATTGCAACTATCTACTCACAAGTCAAGAAAGGATATACACAAACCAGAAAGAAACAATAAATTGGTTAACAGACACCAAGAAATACGCCACAAACACTTGTGCGCAAGTCAAAACAAAGGTAATAACCTTTAGCATACAAACAAAACTATAAGTTACGAAGTTAAGAGGGAAATGCAAAGAACATTACACAAAACAAACTACACTTATCTTTGCTTACTGTGGTTACTTGTCTTACTTCTGGAACAGATTTGCCAAACATACCTCATTGCAGCGTATGCAGTACATATCATACACAAGGGTGAAAATTAAAATATTGTTCCAATCAACAAAGTTACAATGTACAAATATTGGCATGAGTGCAGAAGAAAGATTCTATAGGTTTGAAACAAAGAAAGAGAGAAAGAAATAGAATAAAAGGAAGAATAAAAAGAAAAATTAAAATGGGATGAATGAGAATATTACACTTAGTACACTACAGACACATTAGGGTATTATTACTTAGTTATTCCAATCTTCTCTCATATGAATCGAGACTTTTCGGAAGGTTCACCCTTTCTCATATTTCTACAATTCATCTGGGAAAATATTTCAGTTCTCTTTTCTTCAATTGTTGTTAACTATATCTTATTAGAGAACTTAATAGTTGTTATGAAGAATATTTGGTTTCAATATTTATTCTGGTTGAATCAGAATATTATATTATATTTCTGATTTAATTTCTTAGAAGTCTTGAATCTTTGAAATGTATGATTCTTCACAAGTCCATATTTGAAGATCTGCAAGATTCTAGTCAATCATATTCTATGGGATATTCTTAGTCGACTGTAAATAATTAGGTCTACTGCACAGTTGTTCTCTATAATTATAATGTTTTTCTGTGTTATTCATAGAGTGTTAGGAAATTTTATATATATATATATATATATATATATATATATATATATATATATATATATATATATATATATATATATATATATATATATATATATATATTCAGATAGCACCTAATTGAATATCAATGTATATAACAATCATCAATTGTACAATTATTATTATAAATATATAATTAGTCAAAGGGATACATATTTTGTTGATTTTTCATTGTTGGCAGAGTCATCATGAATTGATGAAATAACTTGGATTGCGATAACGAATTCCTGCACACTCGATGGGTACTTGTAACGTCGTGCTCATACGTCATGCGCAAAACATTCAGACATTAAGTATTGTTCGTCAGTGAAGATTTGTGATTTTAGTGTGTTATTCACAAAGACATGTTTGAACTGAACAATTTAATCGATAATTGTGGAACATGATAATTGTGTGAATCTCATGAACTGACATCGAACCTTCGTAAATTTAACTTATATGACAAATTGTGTAATTATCATTAACGGAATGAATTTCATTAGTTAGTTATTATATTGAAATAATTACGGTTGTTAAATAGTTAATTACTAATTAGTTATTAAAAATAGTTAATTATGTTATAGTAATTAGTTAGTTAAATAAGTAACTGTGCTATATTAATTAGTAGTATATTAGAATAGTTATATTTCTAATAATTGGTTCATTAGTTAATAACAGTTAATAATTGAACGGATCAATGGTTTCTATAATATCCACACTTGATGATAATGGAATATCTCTAAAGCAAGGTGCATGAAGAAAAGCGAAGGCGTCTACCTTACCTACAGACATTTGATGGGAAAACAATCAAAACAATCAAGATATGCATGAGCAGCGACAACATTCAAAAGCAACTGATATGAATTGCGTGGGACCCCATTAATACCCTCGTCCACAACTCCAGGTATTACCTAGAGCGAGGACACTTGTCCATTTGGACAAGATAGGGACTAATGAAAATTAGTTGGACCGACCTTCCCATGGGTCGGCCACACGACGTCCAACGTGGGTTTGGACAGGTGGGCGTGCCCGTCATATAACTTTATTTTTTCTTGAGGGTGGGTAACGGGATCCATAAGGTCTATTCGGCAATTGCTATAACTTATGTTGGCTATGAATAAGGTTATGAAGCATAACTACATGCATATAGATATAGATTTAAAGAAAAAAAAAATGATGTTATAATTTTTTTTTTGGTCTGGGAGGGGGCATAATCCCATATGACAGGCAGGCCAGAAGAAGATGCAAAAAAAAGAAGAAAGGGATTTTTCAAAAGGATGCACCAAAGTTGACGATGCTCAGGAAAAACCAAGGGAGACAAGAGACGTCATAGGACAACAAAGAGTCAGACGTTGTGAGGCTGTGCTACAAAACGGTTGTGTTTTTCTGGAGCCCGTGTCAAGTGAAGATCTGGATGTAATGATTACGAGGATCGGCAAGTAAACAACAGGAGGAGGAATTTTTTGACAAAGAAGCAATCAATGGAAGGGCCGGGAGCACAAAACCTAAGCGAATCCTGAATTCGGAACTGTGAAATAGAAAACTAAGCTTCAAGGTGAACAGGATAGAATAGGGAGGTTATTCGTAGACAATAGATAGACGCCGACCCTGCGTTAAGGGCAGTTTATAGTCTAGAAGAGCTAAAGCCTATTATTATTCAGCGCATAATTAAATGTGTGTAAATGTTCGCTGGATTGCGTCAGTTTCTTTCACATTTTTCCCGAAGTTCAGGTGAGAATTTTCTTGGTCTAAGTTAACGAGTTGAAGAAGCCTTTGATGGTAGATTTCATGTTGAGTATTACTGGAGTTACGTCAAGGCAATCATCATCGTCACCGTCATCGTCACCGTCACCGTCAGCGTCACCGTCACCGTCACCGTCACCGCCACCGCCACCAGCAGCAGCAGCAGCATCATCATCATCATCATCATCATCATCATCATCATCATCATCATCATCATCTCAGGGTTCGAATCCTCGCGGCATAATCATCAATACGCAGCAAAACATTTGACGAACATTGCTCTCACCACAGCCAGCCGAGGACTCGATCCATCTTCAGATTCCCTGCCAGGGGTGATTCATGATTGATTGATTTAAGAACCGACATCACATCGTTCGGGGCATTCCCATAAGAGCTCCGTCCCCATCCTCAGCAGCCAGCGAAGAGTTCCAACACCAATAGTACCAGTAGCAATCTGATTATATGTCCGTCTCGCCTTTCCTCTGATAGTCGAGCGTCAGCCAGATCACCTCGTCACTCCTCGCTGTCTCATTCTTGCGCAGACCATGGTCATCCATTTGCTCCTCCGAGGTGTACACGTGCTCCCACAAGGCTGCAACCACGTCTGCCTTGTCATGCATCAATACTCCACCAACTTTTGCCGAGCCAGCCAATCTGTCCGCCTGTCCGCCTGTTCATTCCCCAGCACACCGGCATGCCCCGGAGAAAAGATCCAGGCGATGCTTGCCACCCGTGACCTCCGAAGCGAAGCAAGCCACTCTGCCCGAAGCTTGCCTGTCCTCGCCTACCAGGGGTGATCCAATACTTAACCTTACCGGGTAATGGCGAAATACTTGAGTTCTCGCGAGTATTCCCCTCTCAACGCTGAGGATATTGGGTATATGGTTCTAGTCCCATATTTTTATAGACCAACCAGCATGCAAATGGAAACATGGTCAAAATCATACCAGCCACATTTTCTTCCCACAAAATTTTCTAGTACCTATGTTAGGGTGATCGTCCTGGGAGCAGAGGACAATGTTTTAATCCATGCCTCGATGGAGATTTGAAAGCGTTTCCACGTCGCCAGTAAGCAAGCGTGCTAATCACTGCTCTTCCGCGGCTCCTTCAAATAACAGTTAGAAATTAGTTGCATATTCTTTACAGGACATCGCAGTCAACCCCATAATTTTTTTACTGTTTGTGATCTCTTTGCAAGTTTACGTTCAGTATTGCTGCCATTGCTTTCTGAACGACAGGCGAGCGCATTTCGTAAAAGAATCAACGCAAGGCGATCTGCTGCCAAATCACCTGGAGTTGTTTTTCGAACACAGTATGCGGGATTACGAACTGCGTCCGTTAACTCATGGCCAAGGAACCGTCTCAGTTGACAGTAAGGCGTGTTAAACATTCTATATAAGACATATGCAAAATCAGTACTTGAGGCGCTCCAGTCTGGGAAATTGTCAGTACTACAGTCACTAGCCGGCTCCCTGGCCGAGGGGTTAGCAGCTTCCTCCGCTAATCCCGAATACTCTCGTGGTAGACGTGAGCGCACGAGAATTAGAAGTGGTTCGAGTCGCGCCAGTGACTTATGAGAGTATGGAGCCGGTCGCTCAGAAAGTCGTGGCGTGCTGATGAGCGTAATCTAGCCTAGGAATCAACATACAGCTGAAAGATGCTGGTGTTGACCGCAATATCCTTAAACAGGATGGAAACGCGAAAAAAAAACAGTCACTATGTAACTAGGTTGCCTACTAACAGTATACCACAACAAGCAATTATGTACAGACCAAATGGAAGCCAAAGAAGAGGCCGACCACGTAAACGATGGACAGAGTGAACAGTAGAGTCCCTGAGAATCTCGATATATGAAGCCCATAAACGGGCACTCCGCCACATACTTCACCTCGACAACGCAAGGTACAAGAGGGACAAGATGAGATGAGATGAGATGAGATGAGATGAGATGAGATGAGATGAGATGAGATGAGATGAGATGAGAGACAGACACTAATTTCTGATCAAGGAAGCCAGCGTAAGGTCACTTATACATCGGATATCATCTCACTTGGAGTGCCCGGAAACGAGAGAGCTGACTGACTAGCTCCGGTAGGGGCAATCAAAGAAATGCCTGGTGTACATCTTACATACCACCAAAAGAAAAGAATTATCAAATCAATCAGAAACCCACCACCAGCTCAAGACGATTACCACATAATGGACAGACCAGAACAAATCATTATTCTGCGCTTCAGAACAGTAGCCTAACGGCGCTGCCCGGGTAAAATTTCGAGTTGAAAATCTACCTAAAGCATTTCAGGATCCTCGCCGATGCAACGGAGTTCGTGCATTGAGCTGAGTTTCTTCAAACTCAGGTTTGAGAGCACTTATGGGTTAAACCGTGTGCCGTGATGTTGTTCAACGACTAGAACTAAAACTAAATCAGAACAGGACACAGTAGATTACACAACCACATACAAGATATACAAAATTCAAGATAGACAAAACAGCCATGAGCACATGTAGTTTGGAGCTGCAGACGGCAGATCAAATACTCCAAGACTGCCCAAAATACGACATATCGAGGCAAACCTTCTGGCCTAGAGAAACGTCAGTGGAAGATAAATTCCATGGACCACAGAGTAAACTAGGAGTAACTGAAGTTTGAAGTTCTACACTTTCGTGTATTCTAAACCCTGACATTGGAGGTTAGATCAAGAATCATTGCAAGCTACACGGAAACATGTGGCTGTGAACCATGGGCAATTGGATTTTTGTTTACTAACGAGACACAAACAATAAATTGCACATACTGCAGAAATCACACAACATAAACAAAAGCAATAAGATAACTCTTCCGAGTTTAAATATACAATACACGCATTCACACAGTAATTTAAATTGTCTACTACGGTAATTTAAAACTGACTATCATGTCTGTTTGTTTGCATAAAGTTGGTTTTTGTAAATCAAAGGCACCTGCCTCTGCCAGCTTTCACACGCGACCATTTTGTGTGTTAAACAAAACGAAACGCATTGTCCTCATCAATCACGTGACTGGATTCCAAAATGTGCTGGTCAATCCGAGAAGCAGCGAAATAGGCCAGCCAATAAATCGTGCAATCTATTGTTTGTGTCTTCGTTATTCACATTCACTAATGGAACAATTTTATTTTTGAACTAGTTTATTTATTTTTCTAAACAAGCAACGACAACAAACAATATCAATTGAGGACTTTCGAGACGTGATTGAATATTTTTAAAGTGAGTTTAAAGTCCTTTACAGGTCGTTACAATCAACCCTAGCATTTAGTGGCTGTTTGTAATTTACTAGGCAATGTTAGTTCAGTAGTTTGCCATTGCTTTCTGGACAGCCGACGCCTCGTACCATCGAAATCAACGCAAAGTGGTCTGCTTCCAAATCTCCCAAAGCTGACTTCGAACACTCGAATGGGTATGACCGAGAATTACGGAAATACGCGTCTCACTTTCATGTAAGAAACAGTTACCTATAGTAATATAGTAACTTGCGGTGTATGGCAGGGGGGGGGGGGGGGGGTCTCTTAACATGAGGAATTAAGGCCGCCTGGCTAGTGCAGTCGCCGATAACTTTGCAGGTTAGGATTTTCTTTTTTTCCCCCGACAGAAAAAATCCCACACCTTACCGAGGATTCGACCCCGGGTCTCCCGAAGGAGAATCTGGCGTTCTAGCCACTCAGCCAGCCGCTCCTCAGTTCATTTAACAATACATTTTAAATCAGTTTCGAAAATCACTATTAATGAATTAATTTACACTTGTAACTGTTCTTCATAACCACTCACTTAAGTTCAGATGCCAGTTTATCAATGTCTGGGCACAAATCTGTAGTGCCCAAAGTCATAAGCGCAGCTAGGTTACTTCAGTGAGTCTGGAACGTTGCTTATTTTTTTGTTTTTTTAACGATCATTGCGGAAAATGACTGCTTGCATCTTAAGTCGAGCCAAGACGACAAATGTATCTCTTGGCAAATTTTTTTTTCCCGCGTTTCCATCCTGTTTCAGGATACTGCGGTCAACATCAGCATCTTTCAGCAGTATGTTGATTCCTAGGCTAGATTACGTTCATCAGCACGCCACGACTTTCTGAGCGACCGGCTCCATACTCTCATAAGTCACTGGTGCGACTTGAACCGCTTCTAATTCTCGTGCACTCACTTCAACCACGAGAGTATTCAGGATTACTGAGAAAGCTGCTAACACCTCGGCCAGGGAGCCGGCATCTCTGGGCGAATGAGTGTTCAAATTGTTCGACAGGCGATAGTCGCCAGAATGAAATCATATGATGAGCTGAAGGTGAAGCAGGCAGCTCCAGAAATGTACATCTCAGTGCAGAATGGCATTTTAAATCAATTACTACGTGCTGAAGGATTTGCTGTAATTGACAGAGCTTGGCATCAGGAAATAAGAACGGATGTATGAAGAGGGCAACATTATCCTCCTCTATTGTGAACTCTTGAAATCTCGACTGAAAGATATCCAGAAGACTTTCAACTTTTACTTTGTACTGTAACAAGTCATATTTCTTTTCCACCACAAGCGTCTTCAGAGTTGGAAACGCATCTAAAGACCCTTAAGTCAGCAGTCCGATAAACCGTGGTAGTCTCATCTCATCTCATCTCATCTCTTCTCATCTCATCCCATCTCATCTCATCTCATCTCATCTCATCATGTTCCTCTTGTACCTTGCGGTGTCGAGGTGAAGTATAAACATCGCGAGAGTGCCCGATTATGAGCTAGTCTCATTTTAAATGAAAAAATGTCATCGCACAAGTTTGTAAATAGTTCGTTTTTTCCCCTGGATCCTCGCATTTAATGAGTTTAAATGAGACGTGATGACAGGTCATTAAGCTAGTCATCGTTCAGCAGACATTCCTGTTTTGTAGGCACTTCATTTATTTCAGACAGAAAGAGAGAGAAACTTTCTTTCAGTGCCCAGAAACGCGACCTGACATCACAGTGTAACGAGTATTCCTCGTTCAGTTCTGATAGCCTGTTCAGCGCCTTACTTCGAATTTTGTTCACACGTCTCAGAACAACATCCACGACTTGTTTCAGATTTAATTTATTTCCACACAGAGCTTCTCGCTGAATGATATAATGATATTTTAATATAGTACGGCCAAGAAACTGTTCCAATAATGCTAGACATCCAGACTTTTTACCCGTCAATGCCAGAGCACCGTCGGTGCATACACTGTCCAATTTGGTCCATTCTATGTTGTTTTTCTCTACACACAACTTCAGAGTTTCAAACAGATCAGTCCCTTTAATAGTCGCATGCATTGATTCAAGCCCTAGAAGTTCTTCAATGACTTCAATATTATCTTTTATTGCTCGAACAGAAACTGCTACCTGAGCTGTGTCAGAAATGTCAGTGGATTCATCCACTGCCAATGAAACAATTTTACAATGTTTGATATGTACTGTACTTGGAACTTGACGATGAACATCGTTGGCTAATTCTTCAACTCGCCTGGCCATAGTATTATTAGGCAAAGGTATCTGATAATACTTTGTTTCACACATTTTATCTCCAAGCATTCTAGCGGCAATTTTAAGGGAAGGCTTGATTATTTCTTTTGAATCAGTAAACGGCTTTTCTTTCCGAGACTACAGAAGAGCGAATTCGTACGACGCCAAAAACAGAACTCTTGCTCTGTTCGTTAGCCTTGGTGAAAAATGACTGCTACCTGGTCAGAGAACTTTCTTGTTCAGCTATGAAATCTTTTCTTAACTCCGAATTGATCGGATATTGAGCATTTATGTCTAATTCCAACACAATATTACCGACTCTGCTAAACAGTTGTTATAGGCGACAACATGGCACCTTGCGCACTCTGATTGGTCGACAAGGCGTTGCGAACTGAACAGGCGCATTCGATAATATATTAGCATAACAACCACGAGCAGAGTAAATTATCGCACACTAACGGGGAGCTCCTAGTGCATTTTTGAAATTATTAAAATATATTATATTAAATAACGTGGCCTCGCGTGCCACTTTCTGACATCTGGCGGGCCACAAGTGGCCCGCGGGCCGTGGTTTAGGAACCTCTGTTCTAGAGTATTGGACTGTATTTTGCGTATGGATTAGCTTTCCCTATTGTTAGTGCCCCTCGCCATCAGGCGAACCCAATCCGACTTTATAGGTACTTGTAATTTACGTCCCCAAGTCAAGGAGGAGAGGTTAACATTTTAGTCCAACTGTCCGGTGTTGGGGTTGAACCCCTTACCTCGGCATCAGCACGTCGGATGTTTAAGAACGCGGGTTCTTAACCATTCGGCCATGCTGACCTCCTGATTGGATATGAGAATGCTGAAAATACCTCGGACAGCCAAGATGATTAATCTACGTTTTTGAAAGAGAATACGACACAAGGATAACAGCATACACATAAGAAAGAATCAGTCGTAATTTGTGGAAGTATTTTGAGAAGCCAAAATACTGAAACATTTTGTAACAACAAGAAAGATTTGTGGAGTGAGAGGTAGAAATAAAGAGAGAGAGAGAGAGAGAGAGAGAGAGAGAGAGAGAGAGAGAGAGAGAGAGAGAGGGAGAGAAAGAGAGAGAGAAGGGGATGGAGAGAGAAGGGGGTGGAGAGAGATGGAACTATAGACAGATAGAGATAAGGACATGGAGAGATATACCGAAAGCGAGAGAGAGAGAGAGAGAGAGAGAGAGAGAGAGAGAGAGAGAGAGAGAGAGAGAGCATTTTTGTAGCGCCTTTTGTCACAGCGTAGACAGGTGCTAGCACACTAATTTAAATCTGCTGTTGAAGATTGCAATTCGTGGACAAGCATGAACGCCCAAACCAGTCGACAAGGTGCTTGATGATAATGGCGATGATGACAGTGATGATGATGAATATACAGTGGTTGAGATTCAATGGGAAGAGCGTATAAGCGTCGCTTGAAAATGGTGACAAATATATTCAACCAAGTGGTGTGAAAACGTGTGACAGAAAGAGGGTAACAAATTACAACATTACTCCTCTTCGTAACTAATCGTAGTACATTTCTTTATTTTCTTTCTAAATCCTTACTTGCCTTATTATATAAATTATATAAATAGAATAATTAATTTAATCCCCATCTATTAATGAGGTTGCTTTTCACAGATTTGCCACTTGCGATTTTCCATAAGATAGAGTTGAACAAACAATGATACATGATGGCTGTTGCACGAGAAAACACAAGTCGATGATTATACGGCTATAAATGATCGAATCAGGACCCTGTTCGGCACTAGCAGGAAGAATCGTGGTTGAGGACGAAGCAGGTGCCTGCATAACTATTTGGTCACTGGAGCTATAAGTATTCCTACTCTTAGATATTTTCTGAGGAGACGGGGTACCCATGGACATGTCCCGAATGTCTTGACGTCGGTTAAGGATGAAAATCATCATCATCCTTAAGTGCCATGTCAGTTGGCGTAGGCATTCATGACTCTCCGCAGATCTGGGCCCATGGTGTTCTGGATCAACTCTGCTGTTGATATTCCTCCTTGGAACAGTCCCAGTCCATCCAGCATCATCTCTCTCGGTCTTCCTCTGCCTCTCTTCCCCTCGATCTGTTACGATGTTCCCCAATGCCTCACTTCTCATCACATGACCAAAAACAGCTCTCTCTCTCTATCTCTCTCTCTCTCTCTCTCTCTCTCTCTCTCTCTCTCTCTCTCTCTCTCTCTCTCTCTTTCTCTCTCTTATTGTCGTATCTAATGTTCTAGTGACTAATAATAATTTATTGGGCAATGAAGAGCATTTTATGTGATATTCACAGGCGCAGGAACGTAGCATAATGGGGACAAACTGTGAAGTTAGAACCGCGACTAACTAACTAACTAGTTTGATTAGCCTCTTTCAGGCAATCGTTGTTAGTTATTTTGGCAGGCCAAGGAAATCGCAACATTCGTTTCAGGAACCATATCTCTGCTGATTCCACGTTCTTCCTAATTTTTTTATTTACATTCCAAGATTCACTGCCATATAGCAACACATGTTCTATATAGCACTTTAGCACCCTCTTCCTTACATTCAATGATAGTGGCGTATTGCACAAGATACTCTTCATTTTCGGAAATGCTGATTGTGCTTGCCATATTCTACTCTTAATCTCTGTTGTGCATTTTCCATCTGATGCCCCAAAGTATTTAAAATTATCGACTTGGTTAAGAATTGTCCCTTCTATTTTCATTTCACATTTTGGTGTCTCCTTTTACTTTGATCTCACCATTGTTACTGTTTTCTTGCTATTCAAGGGCAATCCTTTCTTGGAAATCTCTGTTACTACTATGTTGGATAAAAAATACATTCGTAAAAAGTGCATTCGTAACATCAGTTATTTTGTTAAAAAATTAGAACATTCTTATGACGACATTATGTATCCCCCTCCAGCCCACCAATTGAGCTAATGATTATATACGGAAGAGAATCATGGACAATTAGTAAACAAGTGTGGGATTATGTGGAAGCTGCGGAGATGTGGTTTTATAGACGAATGACAAGACTTCCATGGGAGGATAGAAAGAGTAATGAAGATATCTTGAAAGAAGTTAACTCACAAAGAGAACTGGATTCTCCATCAGAAGAAGACAGTCTATATTCTTTAGGGTTGTCATGAGTAGGAGAAGGCTGGAGTGTGTCGTTACAAAGGGAAAGCTGGAGGGTAGAAGAGGCACAAGGAGATCAAGAAAGAAGATGCTGGGCAGTTTGACATCATGGCGTAGAGGAACATCACTAACATAAATTATTGGCAACACGCGAGAAAGAAGGCTTTTGGCAGATATGATAACCAATGCCACACGGCATGGACTATAAAAAGAAGACCTATATCAATGTATGTAATCTTCAGTTGACATATGCGTCTTTGTCCACGACTATTTCTCCCTTCTGAAACAAGAAAACTTCACAAAATATGGCCGATCTCTTGTGCATGCACTCCCACTCAGAGATTTAATTTAATTCTTTGTTTCTACTTCCTTCATTGATGCTTTACTTTTCAAGGCGTAACTGTGGAAAAGGCAAAGTTCACCATTAAGTTTTTCAAAATAATGCATTGCTTTGGTGAATTTAATCACAGAAGCCACAAACAATATGTTGCACGATTTCTTGCCTGACATATTTCGCTGCATCACGTCAGGTGCATACTGCAGAGCTATATATCATATGAAATGAATAATACTTTGGATGTTTTATGCAAACAGAAAGAGTTCATGCTAAATTTGAAAGAACCGCGAGGATAACAGTTGGTCTACGTTTGAAAAATACCTCTGACTATGCGTTTTAATTGTTTCAGCTAAAGTATTATTAATGTATTCACTTCATATGATATATACAAAGGCCTAGGACATATTCTGCCCTACGACGACGTTCAGTCTTCAGGTTGAATTGTCTCGCACCACGGTGAGGCTTGTACCCTCCCAACTGCGCTCCTTCGCACGAAACCGTTGGTACAGTGTGGGGTATCGGGTTTGGCCTATAATCGAAGCTTCTTTTTTGTTTGCACATCCTTTACATGACATTGCAGTCAATACCAGCATTTTTCAGTTGCTGTTGATGTCTTGGCAAGTTTTACGTTCAGTAGTTTGACATTGCTTTCTGAACAACCAGGTCACATACTTCCGTAAGTAAGCACGCGACGCAATCCGCTGCAGAATCTCGCGCAGCTGTGTTTCGTGCAAGAGTATACGGGATTGCGAACAAAGTCCTTAATCCCTAGGCCAGGGAGTCCGGCTAATCGAAGTTTCAACAGGCAGATAATTAGAGCATTGTTTTGCTGATACGACAGCTTCTGCAGCAGATGTATTGGTGTTACATATCCTCTGAAGTAAAGTAGACAGACAGAGAGAGAGAGAGAGAGAGAGAGAGAGAGAGAGAGAGAGAGAGAGAGAGAGAGAGAGAGAGAGAGATCATGCTGCATGGCCAATTAATGGTCTGTACAATTCAGCCCAGGTCTTTTGCTATAGAGAAGTGTAGCTGTCGTGCCTATTTTTGAAGCACAATGTAACAAATTATCGTCTGTCAAGACGGCAATGTGCCAATCAATGATATATAACTCTGATGAGATGCAGCGGAAATCTCACTGTTTGTGGCTTCTGTATCACTCACTCACTCACTCGCTCGCTCGCTCACTCACTCACTCACTCACTCACCCACTAAATAACTAACTAACTAACTAACTAACTAACTAACTAACTAACTAACTAACTAACTAACTAACTAACTAACTAACTAACTAACTAACTAACTAAATCTTTATCTAACCCACTCACTCACTCACTAGGTAACTAATTAATTAACTAACTCGTTATCTAACAAACAAAATAACTAACTAAACAGTTATCTAACAAACTAACTTATTAACTAAACAGTTATCTAACAAACAATGTAACTAACTAAACAGTTATCTAACAAATTAAGTTACTAATTGGTAAAATTAGAGAGCATACAGAACGAAGCTATGCGGGTCATTCTGGGATGCACCAGAGACACCCCAGTAGTGTGTATGCGTTACATCCTTGGTTTGCCGACTGTTGCTGGTAGGCTCAAGGTGATGCAGGCGAAGGCATACATCAGAGTTGTTGCTGACACAGATCACCCGTTGCATGAGGCGCTAGACGCAGTTAAGGGTCAGCAACTGATAAGAGGGAAATCATGGATGGCTCAGGCGGAGGATACGATCAGACAGGTGTGCATCTTGGAGAACATTAGGCGAGGAGAGGAGTGGGTCAGAGTGCCAGCGGAGCAGTCAGACGTGTGCAAAGGTATAATCACATTGAGCCGGGAGTGCAGGGAGTGGCCAGCAGGGGCCACGGAAGTGGAAATCCAGCAATTAATTCAGGATAATGCTCACCCAGGCGATGTGATTATATGTACAGATGGTTCGATGTTGAGAGGCAGGAAAAGTGCCTGGATGTTCTTAGCAAAAGCTAATGGTCGCCGTTTGGTGCAGGAGAGCCTGGCATATGATACCACAACATCTAGCTTAAGAATGGAGGTGGAGGCGGTCAGTGCAGCTTTCAGCTGGATGTAGAATACGATACACACACACATCGTGATTGTAACTGACTCAGAAAGCATGCTGAATAGGATGAGGACAGGCAAGCTTCGTGCAGAGTGGCTTGCTTCGCTTCGGAAGTCACGAGTGACAAGCATCGTCTGGATCTTTTCTCCGGGGCATGCTGGTGTGCTGGGGAAAGAACAGGCGGACAGATTGACTGGCTCTGCAAAACTTAGTGGAGTATTGATGCATGATAAGGCAGACGTGGTTGCGGCCTTGTGGGAGCACGTGTACACATCGGAGAAGCAAGAGGATCACTATGGTCTGGCAAGAATGCGACAACGAAGGGTGACGAGGGGATCTGGCCGACGATCGACGCTCAGAGGAAAGGCGAGACGGACATATAATCAGATTGCTACTGGTACTATTAGTGTTGGAACTCTTCGCTGGCTGCTGAGTATGGGGACGGAGCGCTTATGGGAATGCCCCGAATGCTGTGATGTCGGTTCCTAAATCAATCAATCAATCAATCAATCAATCAATCAATAAATCAATCAGTTACTAACTAAACAATTATCTAACAAACAAAATAACTAATTAAACAGTTATCTAACAAACTAACTTACTAACTAAACAGTTATCTAACTAACTAACCAACTTACTAACTCACTAATTAATATAAGCACTTTGGAGTCTTAAGCACAGGCAGGTCGTGTTTCCTGCACAGGTTTTTAATTATTTCATTGTCAACAAACGCCAACCGAATGGCAAACTCATTCATTCATTCAGTAGCATGTACTTTTCAGAACCTCGCACCCATAACAACCTACCAGAAAACTTCTTGGTCATAAGCAAGACGACCCGCGTCCGATACTCCCTCTGGATATCACCCGCAACATCCTGCACCCATCTTCTCTTTGGCCTTCCTCTTCCTCTCTTCCCAGGCATATCAATCAATAATGCGCCATGCCGGAAAGCGTGGGCGGTCATGACTCGCCATTTCACTCATCACCAGCGTCGTGTATCAACTCGTCCATGCCATGTGGCCAAGCTATCTAGGTATTTTCCTTTCGGTCTTCCTCTTGGTCTGTTCCGTTCGATCTTGCTAGTTGTCACTAAGTTCTCCAATCCATTTCTTCTCACAACACGTCCAAAAAATTTTGACAGTCTGCGTCTAATTTCTCTAATCAATTTAAGATTTTCATTTGTCTCCTGTAGTACCTGGTCGTTGGTTTTTCTGTCTGTCCATTGTATTCTTTGCATTTTCCTCAGAAACCACATTTCTGCAGCCATCAGATCTTTTTCAGCTTGACTGCACATTTTCCAAGTTTCACATCCATACAAAAGAACAGAATCTATGTATCCCCTCAACATTCTTTATCTCGTTTCAATTGACATCTTTTATTTAGTCAGAATGTTTTTCATCTTGTAAAGGCTACTTTCGCCATGGCGATTCTTGTTATAATCTCTTCAAGGCATCTCCTATTAGATGTTATGACTGTTCCGAGATAATTGTACCGATTCACTTGTTGAAGAATATTCCCATTTACTTGTATATTACATTGTGGTACTACGTTCTTCCTAGTGACGACCATAACCTGTGTCTTCTTACAATTTAATTCTAACCCCAGCTGCTCATTGTGTACAACAACTGCGTCTACTAATTGTTGTAGATATTGTGCATTGTCTGCAAACAATACTGCATCATCTGCATATCTAATGTTATTGATGCTTCGTCCTCCAATGCTGATTCCATTTATATCTTCTACTTTCTTGAAAATATTTTCACTGTATAGGGAAACAAATATCTGGAGACATTACACATCCCTGCCTAACACCTCTCTTAATAGGTTGATATTGTCCCACTTCATTATCAATCTAATGGCAGCTTGTTGTTTCCAATATTTGTTTTTTATAAGTCTAATGTCTTTCCCATCAATTTGTAGATCTACAAGCATATCTACCATGTTGACGTGTCTAACTCTATCAAAAGCCTTTGTGTAGTCAATAAAGCAAAGTTGTATATCTTTGTTTACTTCTATAGAACGTTCAGTAACTGTTCGCAGCATATACACAGCATTTACTGTACCCTTTCCTTCTACAAACTCACAGTGTTCTTCCCCTATTTCAGGTTGTATTTTCTTCTTCACTCTTTGCATGATAATTCGTAGCAAAATCTTTGTGATGTGGCTCATTATACTAATTGTTCTATGTTGATAACATTCCAAGGTTCCTGATTTCTTTGGGATTGCAATAAATATAGAGTTACACAATTCAGAAGGTATATCTCCAGTATCATATAATGTGTTCAGCAGTCTGGTGACTTGATCTAGTCCAAATTCTTCTAAAGCTTTAATCATTTCTGTTGTGATGTTATCTTCACCCGGGGTCTTGCCAGATTTCATATGCTTAAGAACATTTCGAACCTCCATCTTCAAAATTGGCGGCCCTTCATTATTAAATCTAATATCATACTGTTCCTCTCTGTTATCATTATAAAGGTTTTTCACATAATCTATCCATACATGTAGAATCTTATATTTTTCTATTATGATTTTGCCTTCTTTAGTTTTTGGACAGCCTGTTGATGTACTTGTTCTTTTATTAGTAAGTTCCTGAATTCTTTTGTGCACTAATTTGGTATTTTGACTGTTGTGTTGGTTTTCAATGTCTAAGCACTTTTCCTCAAGCCATGCTTCTTTTGCCTCCTTATATAATATTCTGACTTGTCTGTGAATTTCTTCATATTTGGCAGGATTATTTTTGTTGAGTCTTCTTGTTTCCATTAGGTGTAAAATTTCTTCTGTCATCCATTTCTTACGACCCACCTTCTTTAATTTTGGAATAGTTGTTTCTGCAGCCAAACTGATTGAATTCTTCAACATTTCCCATTGATCATCCTCATCCTGGAATAATATCTCTAGATCAGACAATACATCAAATCTGTTCTGTACTTCTATGTTGAATTTGTTTTGTATTTCCTTGTCATTACTCAATGTACACAAATCATATTTAGTGTTTCCTGTTATATATTTGACTTTCTTCAACGTTATCCTCAGTGTTCCTGTAAGTTGTCTGTGGTCACTATAACAATCAGCACTGGGAACTGTTTTTGCTATTGTTAGTGCTTTTCTAAATCTTCTGCTAATCAGAATGTAGTCAATCTGGTTTCTGATCCTGCTATCAGGACTCCTCCATGTCCATAATCTTCTAAGGTGTTGCTAAAACCAGGTGTTTCCTACAATCATTTCCTGTTCTTTTGCCCACTATACGAGTCTGTATCCTCTTTCATTTCTCTCTCCTAAACCATAGTTTCCTACTGTGTATCTATCACCTTGATTTCCTACTTTTGCATTGAAGTCTCCTATTATGATGTTTATTTCTGAATTTTTACATTTCTTTAAGGCAGACTCTATGTCCTTATAATATTCCGCTACACTATCTTCACTGGATTCTCCTGTTGGGACATATACTTGAATAACATTTATGCTAAATGGTCTGCCACTCAATTTAACTAGTAGAAATCTGTCCGACACGGTCCAATATCCTTGAACAGATTTTGATGTTTTCCGGTCCAAAATAATAGCCGCTCCCCTTTGTCAATCTCACCTCCAGAATAAATAATCTTAAAATCTTCATCTATCTTGATGCCTTCTCCTGTCCATCTCGTTTCACACATTCTTAGAATATTAGTTTTGTTTCTCTTTCTATTTCTTGTTTTATGGTCTTTAATTTTTCGTCGTCGTTTAACGTTCTAACGTTCCATGTTGCTAATTTTAATGTCTCTGTTCTTGTATTGCGATGATCACTCTTAAAGCGAACCCAGGCATATACCCCTAAATTATTGTTCTCTCCAAACTTTCATGACGTTCACGTGACCAAAATATTTCAAATTTCTTTGTTTTATCGACTTTAATAGAATCAAAACTACTGAACTAATATTGCATAGTACATCACAAACAGCCAATAAATGCTGGGGCTAACTGCAAAGTCCTGTAAAGGGCATGCCACTAACTTTGACTCTTAACATAAATGTAACAACCGCCTGGGACAACAACAAAAACGTCCATGAACATTCTATCATATTCTGATGCGGCCAACCACCACGAGGGGAATTGGTTCAGTCTACAGCGAGTTGCATTGATTACCTCCATGCCCTGCTGGTAAAGTGTATCAGCCATCTTTCGTACTTACTCAACAGCATGATGTCCAGACACGACGCAGATGAACACGAACACCGCTATGAAGTTGTACATGAAACTTGGGATTTGAACTGCAAGCTTCGGTTGAAATTATGAAAAGGCAATATTTGAGGTTAAGGGAGCACTCATGAATGAAGAGTCTGTTTGCTTCACATTAAACCAATCACTTCCACGCATGCAATCTTTCTGGCTCATATCGCACCAATAATTCAGCTTAAACATACAGTTTGCTTATGCTGAGGTAAGGGGTTAAAATCCCTACACCGGACAGTTGGACTAAAATGTTGACTTCGCGTCCTTGACTCGGGGAAGCAAATTACAAGTACCTCTGAAGTCTGAGTTGGTTCGTCTGATGACGAGGGGCAATGGTAATAGGGAAATCTAATCCACATGCAAAATTCAGTCAAGTGAGTGCAAAAACAAAACAAAAAACTAAATAAATAAAAATGAACAAACGAAAACTATTCAGCCTGTCTCAACTCCAGCCAATCATTATGTCTTTTTAATTTCCAACCAATCAGCCTGTCTGATTATTTCCCTTTTGTTTTTCTTTCTATTTAATCAACCAACCAATCACCTAACCAATTAGCTTGCCAGTATGTTTCACCTCCAAGTAATCAATTTGTCCGTTCCATCTCCAACCAGTTGGACGTTATCTCTGCATTTTCACCTATAACCATTCAATATGGCCGTCGTATCTTCAATTAATCAGTAAATACGTTTCGCCTTCAGTCGAACGCCCTGTTTCTGTCCTAGTCAATCGCTCGTTTGCCTCACTTCAAACCAACTGACCGACCAACCATTCAACTAATGAATCAACTAACCAATCAACCAACCAAGAAACCACCAACCAATCAACAACACATTTACGCTTATGAATTAATGCGTTTACTCGCTTTCAACAAATTAGCATATATGTTTCAAACCAATCCATCAACTCGTCCTCCTGTCCATCAGCCAACCAACTAATCAGTCATTCAACCAACTAAACAATCAACTGATGCATTTATGTATCTGTCACACCTTCAGTCAATTAGCATCTCTGTTTCAAACCAACCAATTAACCGCCTGTTCTTGAATCGATCAATCACCTATCGAGGAACTCAACTAATCAATCAGTCAATCCCTTTCATCTCCAACCAATCATTCTGCTGTTTCACTTTAACCAATGTAATCCATTCGACCTGTCTCTCCATCAATCACGTGCCATACCGATAAGCGTGGGCGGTCATGTTCTACCATCTCACTCTATCACCAGAGTCGTGGATCAGCTCCGTGTTCCTGTCTCGACCGTGCCACGTGGCCAAGCCATCCAAGTATTTACTTCTCGGTCGTCCCCTTGGTCTCTTCCCTTCGATCTTGCCAGTTGTCGCCAAGTTCTTCAAGTTATTTCTTCTCATAACATGCCCAAAAAGTTTTGACTGTCTACGTCAGTGTTTCCCAACCTTTTTTGTGCTATGCCCCACCTAAGCCTTTCTAAAATTCTTATGCCTCGCCCCCTTAACATATACATTATTTTTAATATTCAAAAATTGAAATGTTCACTAAAGAAACTTGAATGATAGGTTTTAGGAAGAAATCACTAGGAAATTATTGAGCAAACACAGTAAGTAAATTTTCAAAACATATAATGGAGAAGTGAAATTCAAGTACAAAATAATTTTAATGAAAGATTTTTCTATATTATTTTAATTATTAGTAATTATTTATTATTTAAATTTAGTGAGATCCTTGCGCTTGATGCTTGCTGCAAAGAGATTTTATGTCAGGTTCCAATTTAGTTAACTTCAGTCTCAAGTCTGCCCGTTTTGTTATATCCAGCCGATTTCTTCCATTTTCAAATTGCCCCCCTTAACAATCGAATTGCCCCCCTGTGGGGCGTGGGCCCCACGTTGGGAAACACTGGTCTACGTCTAATGACTCTAATCCGTTTAAGATCTTCATTAGTTTCTTGAAAAACTTGTTCATTGGTTTTTCTGTCTGCCCATAGTATTATTTGCATTTTTCTTAGAAACTACATTTCCACAGCCATCAGCTGTTTTTCAGCTTGACTGCTTATTGTCAACGCTTCAGATCCATACAAAAGTATAGGTTCTATGTAGAACTTCAACACTCTTTTTATCGTTTCAATTGATATCCTTTTATTGGTCAGTATGTTTTTCATCTTGCAAACGGCTACCTTCGCAATGGCAATTCTTGTTCTAATCTCTTCAAGGCATCTCCCATCAGATGTTATGACTGTGCCGAGATAACTGTATCGATTCACTTGCTTAAGAATATGCCCATTTACTCGTATATCACATTGTGGTACTTCCTTCTTCCCAGTGACGACCATAATCTGTGTCTTCTGAATATTCAGTTCTAACCCTAGTTGTTCCTGTCTCTACTCACCCCCAAAAACTCCATAAAGTCAAAGACCTGTTTGACCATTTCGCTGGCAAGAGTAATGCAGAAAACCCCAATGGCGTACACAGTTACAGCGGTGGTCGGCCGATCCAGCACGCTCATCACACCAGACACCCACTGTTTGAATTTATGTGTCGAACCTGTACAGAAAAATGATCTGAAGTGTTGTAATAATATGGCTTGTGGAAGGTGTGTAATAATATGGCTTGTATACGTGCTGTAATAATATGGCTCATATAAGTGCTGTAATAATATGGCTTGTAGAAGTGCTGTAATAATATGGCTTGTAGAAGTACTGTAATAATATGGCTTGTAGAAGTTCTGTAATAATATGGCTTGTAGAAGTACTGTAATAATATGGATTGTATACGTGCTGTAATAATGTGGCTTGTAGAAGTTCTGTAATAATATGGCTTGTAGAAGTACTGTAATGATCTGGCTTGTAGAAGTGTTACAATAATATGGCTTGTATACGTGCTGTAATAATGTGGCTTGTAGAAGTTCTGTAATAATATGGCTTATAGAAGTGCAATAATAATATGGCCAGTAGAAGTGCTTTAATAATATGGCTTGTAGAAGTGCTGTAACAATATGGCTTGCAGAAATGTTGTAATAATGTGACTTATAGAAATGTGGTAACTGAATGGCTTGTAGAAGTGCTGTAACACTAGTAGTAGTGCTGTAGTAGAAGTGCTGTAATAATATGGGTTGCAGTAGTGCTGTAATACTATGGGTTGTACTAGTACTGTCATAAAACGAAGCTTGCCAGTCGGTACGATGGTCATGTGCTCGAATCGCAATTGAGATTCACTTTTATAAATGTGGCCTGGCCTTCCAAGTCTACCCAGCCTAACATGGGTACCGGAAAATGATTAGGGAGTGACAGCGGCCTGAGTGATATTGATCACTCAAACCATGTAATGACAGTGGCCGGCGTGACATTGATCACACAACCCAGGGAGTGACAGCCGCCGGGGCGATATTGATCACTCAACCCATGTAATGACAGCGGCAGGGGTGACTTTGATCACACAAATCAGGGAGTGAAAGCGGTCGGGATGACATAGATCACACAACTCAGGGAGTGACAGCGATCGCCGTGACTTTGGTCACACAAACCAGGGAGTGACAACGGCCTGCGTGACATTTTTCACACAACCCAGAGAGTGACAGTGGCCGGCGTGACTTTGGTCACACAAATCAGGGAGTGACATCGGCCGGCGTGACATTGATCACACAACCCAGTGAGTGACAGCGGTCGGCGTGACATTGATCACACAACCCAGGGAATGACTGCGGTCGGGGTGACATTGATCACACAACTCAGGGAATTACTGCGGTCGGGGTGACATTTATCACACAACCCAGGGAGTGACAGCGGCCGGGGTGACATTGATGACACAACCCAGGGAGTGACAGAGACCGGCGTGACTTTGGTCACACAAACCAGGGAGTGACATCGGGCGGCTTGACATTGATCACACAATCCATGTAATGACTGTGGCCGGCGTGACATTTGTCACACAACTCAGGGAGTGACAGTGGCCGGCGTGACATTGATCACACAACCCAGGGAATGACAGCGGTCGGGGTGACATTGATCACACAACCCAGGGAGTGACAGCAGCCGGGGTGACATTGATCACACAACCCAGGGAGTGACAGCGGCCGGAGTGACATCGATCAAACAACTCAGGGAGTGACAGCGATCGCCGTGACTTTGGTCACACAAACCAGGGAGTGACAACGGCCTGCGTGACATTTTTCACACAACCCAGAGAGTGACAGTGGCCGGCGTGACTTTGGTCACACAAATCAAGGAGTGACATCGGCCGGCGTGACATTGATCACACAACCCAGTGAGTGACAGCGGTCGGCGTGACATTGATCACACAACCCAGGGAATGACTGCGGTCGGGGTGACATTGATCACACAACTCAGGGAATTACTGCGGTCGGGGTGACATTTATCACACAACCCAGGGAGTGACAGCGGCCGGGGTGACATTGATGACACAACCCAGGGAGTGACAGAGACCGGCGTGACTTTGGTCACACAAACCAGGGAGTGACATCGGGCGGCTTGACATTGATCACACAATCCATGTAATGACTGTGGCCGGCGTGACATTTGTCACACAACTCAGGGAGTGACAGTGGCCGGCGTGACATTGATCACACAACCCAGGGAATGACAGCGGTCGGGGTGACATTGATCACACAACCCAGGGAGTGACAGCGACCGGCGTGACATTGATCACACAACTCAGGGAGTGACAGTGACCGGCGTGACATTGATCATACAACCCATGGAGTGACAGTGGGCGGCGTGACATTGATCACACAACCCAGGGAGTGACAGCGGCCGGCGTGACATTGATCACATAACCCAGGGAGTGACAGTGGCCGGCGTGACATTGATCATACAACCCAGGGAGTGACAGTGGTCGGCGTGACATTGATCATACAACCCAGGGAGTGACAGTGGCCGGCGTGACATTGATCACACAACCCAGGGAGTGACAGTGGCCGGCGTGACATTGATCATACAACCCAGGGAGTGACAGTGGCCAGCGTGACATTGATCACACAACCCAGGGAGTGACAGTGGCCGGAGTGACATTGATCATACAACCAAGGGAGTGACAGTGGTTTGCGTGACATTGATCATACAACCCAGGGAGTGACAGTGGTCGGCGTGACATTGATCATACAACCCAGGGAGTAACAGTTGCCGGTGTGACATTGATCATACAACCCAGGGAGTGACAGTGGCCGGCGTGACATTGATCACACAACCCAGGGAGTGACAGTGGCCGGCGTGACATTGATCACACAACCCAGGGAGTGGCAGTGGCCGGCGTGACATTGATCATACAACCCAGGGAATGACAGTGGCCGGCGTGACATTGATCACACAACCCAGGGAGTGACAGTGACCAGCGTGACATTGATCATACAACCCAGGGAGTGACAGTGGCCGGCGTGACATTGATCACACAACCCAATGAGTGACATTGGCCGGCGTGACATTGATCATACAACCCAGGGAGTGACAGTGGCCGGGGTGACATTGATCACACAACCCAAGGAGTGACAGTGGCCGGCTTGACATTGATCATACAACCCAGGGAGTGACAGCGGCCGGGGTGACATTGATCAAACAACTCAGGGAGTGACAGCGGCCGCCGTGACTTTGGTCACACAAACCAGAAAGTGACAGCGGCCTGCGTGACATTGTTCACACAACCCAGAGAGTGACAGCGACCGGCGTGACTTTGGTCACACAAATCAGGGAGTGACATCGGCCGGCGTGACATTGATCACACAACCCAGGGAGTGACAGCGGTCGGCGTGACATTGATCACACAACCCAGGGAATGACTGCGGTCGGGGTGACATTGATCACACAACTCAGGGAATGACTGCGGTCGGGGTGACATTTATCACACAACCCAGGGAGTGACAGCGGCCAGGGTGACATTGATGAAACAACCCAGGGAGTGACAGAGACCGGCGTGACTTTGGTCACACAAACCAGGGAGTGACAGCGGGCGGCTTGACATTGATCACACAACCCATGTAATGACTGTGGCCGGAGTGACATTGATCACACAACCCATGTAATGACAGTGGCCGGCGTGACATTGATCACACAACCCAGGGAATGACAGCGGTCGGGGTGACATTGATCACACAACCCAGGGAGTGACAGTGACTGGCGTGACATTGATCACACAACCCAGGGAGTGACAGTGACCGGCGTGACAATGATCACACAACTCAGGGAGTGACAGTGGCAGGCGTGACATTGATCACACAACCCATGTAATGACAGTGGCCGGCGTGACATTGATCACACAACCCAGGGAATGACAGCGGTCGGGGTGACATTGATCACACAACCCAGGGAGTGACAGTGACTGGCGTGACATTGATCACACAACCCAGGGAGTGACAGTGACCGGCGTGACATTGATCACACAACCCAAGGAGTGACAATGGCCGGCGTGACATTGATCACACAACCCAGGGAGTGACAGTGACCGGCATGACATTGATCACACAACCCAGGGAGTGACAGCGGCCGGGGTGACATTGATGACACAACCCAGGGAGTGACAGAGACCGGCGTGACTTTGGTCACACAAACCAGGGAGTGACATCGGGCGGCTTGACATTGATCACACAATCCATGTAATGACTGTGGCCGGCGTGACATTTGTCACACAACTCAGGGAGTGACAGTGGCCGGCGTGACATTGATCACACAACCCAGGGAATGACAGCGGTCGGGGTGACATTGATCACACAACCCAGGGAGTGACAGCGACCGGCGTGACATTGATCACACAACTCAGGGAGTGACAGTGGCCGGCGTGACATTGATCATACAACCCATGGAGTGACAGTGGGCGGCGTGACATTGATCACACAACCCAGGGAGTGACAGCGGCCGGCGTGACATTGATCACATAACCCAGGGAGTGACAGTGGCCGGCGTGACATTGATCATACAACCCAGGGAGTGACAGTGGTCGGCGTGACATTGATCATACAACCCAGGGAGTGACAGTGGCCGGCGTGACATTGATCACACAACCCAGGGAGTGACAGTGGCCGGCGTGACATTGATCATACAACCCAGGGAGTGACAGTGGCCAGCGTGACATTGATCACACAACCCAGGGAGTGACAGTGGCCGGAGTGACATTGATCATACAACCAAGGGAGTGACAGTGGTTTGCGTGACATTGATCATACAACCCAGGGAGTGACAGTGGTCGGCGTGACATTGATCATACAACCCAGGGAGTAACAGTTGCCGGTGTGACATTGATCATACAACCCAGGGAGTGACAGTGGCCGGCGTGACATTGATCACACAACCCAGGGAGTGACAGTGGCCGGCGTGACATTGATCACACAACCCAGGGAGTGGCAGTGGCCGGCGTGACATTGATCATACAACCCAGGGAATGACAGTGGCCGGCGTGACATTGATCACACAACCCAGGGAGTGACAGTGACCAGCGTGACATTGATCATACAACCCAGGGAGTGACAGTGGCCGGCGTGACATTGATCACACAACCCAATGAGTGACATTGGCCGGCGTGACATTGATCATACAACCCAGGGAGTGACAGTGGCCGGGGTGACATTGATCACACAACCCAAGGAGTGACAGTGGCCGGCTTGACATTGATCATACAACCCAGGGAGTGACAGCGGCCGGGGTGACATTGATCAAACAACTCAGGGAGTGACAGCGGCCGCCGTGACTTTGGTCACACAAACCAGAAAGTGACAGCGGCCTGCGTGACATTGTTCACACAACCCAGAGAGTGACAGCGACCGGCGTGACTTTGGTCACACAAATCAGGGAGTGACATCGGCCGGCGTGACATTGATCACACAACCCAGGGAGTGACAGCGGTCGGCGTGACATTGATCACACAACCCAGGGAATGACTGCGGTCGGGGTGACATTGATCACACAACTCAGGGAATGACTGCGGTCGGGGTGACATTTATCACACAACCCAGGGAGTGACAGCGGCCAGGGTGACATTGATGAAACAACCCAGGGAGTGACAGAGACCGGCGTGACTTTGGTCACACAAACCAGGGAGTGACATCGGGCGGCTTGACATTGATCACACAATCCATGTAATGACTGTGACCGGCGTGACATTTGTCACACAACTCAGGGAGTGACAGTGGCCGGCGTGACATTGATCACACAACCCAGGGAATGACAGCGGTCGGGGTGACATTGATCACACAACCCAGGGAGTGACAGCAGCCGGGGTGACATTGATCACACAACCCAGGGAGTGACAGCGGCCGGAGTGACATCGATCAAACAACTCAGGGAGTGACAGCGATCGCCGTAACTTTGGTCACACAAACCAGGGAGTGACAACGGCCTGCGTGACATTTTTCACACAACCCAGAGAGTGACAGTGGCCGGCGTGACTTTGGTCACACAAATCAAGGAGTGACATCGGCCGGCGTGACATTGATCACACAACCCAGTGAGTGACAGCGGTCGGCGTGACATTGATCACACAACCCAGGGAATGACTGCGGTCGGGGTGACATTGATCACACAACTCAGGGAATTACTGCGGTCGGGGTGACATTTATCACACAACCCAGGGAGTGACAGCGGCCGGGGTGACATTGATGACACAACCCAGGGAGTGACAGAGACCGGCGTGACTTTGGTCACACAAACCAGGGAGTGACATCGGGCGGCTTGACATTGATCACACAATCCATGTAATGACTGTGGCCGGCGTGACATTTGTCACACAACTCAGGGAGTGACAGTGGCCGGCGTGACATTGATCACACAACCCAGGGAATGACAGCGGTCGGGGTGACATTGATCACACAACCCAGGGAGTGACAGCGACCGGCGTGACATTGATCACACAACTCAGGGAGTGACAGTGGCCGGCGTGACATTGATCATACAACCCATGGAGTGATAGTGGGCGGCGTGACATTGATCACACAACCCAGGGAGTGACAGCGGCCGGCGTGACATTGATCACATAACCCAGGGAGTGACAGTGGCCGGCGTGACATTGATCATACAACCCAGGGAGTGACAGTGGTCGGCGTGACATTGATCATACAACCCAGGGAGTGACAGTGGCCGGCGTGACATTGATCACACAACCCAGGGAGTGACAGTGGCCGGCGTGACATTGATCATACAACCCAGGGAGTGACAGTGGCCAGCGTGACATTGATCACACAACCCAGGGAGTGACAGTGGCCGGAGTGACATTGATCATACAACCAAGGGAGTGACAGTGGTTTGCGTGACATTGATCATACAACCCAGGGAGTGACAGTGGTCGGCGTGACATTGATCATACAACCCAGGGAGTAACAGTTGCCGGTGTGACATTGATCATACAACCCAGGGAGTGACAGTGGCCGGCGTGACATTGATCACACAACCCAGGGAGTGACAGTGGCCGGCGTGACATTGATCACACAACCCAGGGAGTGGCAGTGGCCGGCGTGACATTGATCATACAACCCAGGGAATGACAGTGGCCGGCGTGACATTGATCACACAACCCAGGGAGTGACAGTGACCAGCGTGACATTGATCATACAACCCAGGGAGTGACAGTGGCCGGCGTGACATTGATCACACAACCCAATGAGTGACATTGGCCGGCGTGACATTGATCATACAACCCAGGGAGTGACAGTGGCCGGGGTGACATTGATCACACAACCCAAGGAGTGACAGTGGCCGGCTTGACATTGATCATACAACCCAGGGAGTGACAGCGGCCGGGGTGACATTGATCAAACAACTCAGGGAGTGACAGCGGCCGCCGTGACTTTGGTCACACAAACCAGAAAGTGACAGCGGCCTGCGTGACATTGTTCACACAACCCAGAGAGTGACAGCGACCGGCGTGACTTTGGTCACACAAATCAGGGAGTGACATCGGCCGGCGTGACATTGATCACACAACCCAGGGAGTGACAGCGGTCGGCGTGACATTGATCACACAACCCAGGGAATGACTGCGGTCGGGGTGACATTGATCACACAACTCAGGGAATGACTGCGGTCGGGGTGACATTTATCACACAACCCAGGGAGTGACAGCGGCCAGGGTGACATTGATGAAACAACCCAGGGAGTGACAGAGACCGGCGTGACTTTGGTCACACAAACCAGGGAGTGACAGCGGGCGGCTTGACATTGATCACACAACCCATGTAATGACTGTGGCCGGAGTGACATTGATCACACAACCCATGTAATGACAGTGGCCGGCGTGACATTGATCACACAACCCAGGGAATGACAGCGGTCGGGGTGACATTGATCACACAACCCAGGGAGTGACAGTGACTGGCGTGACATTGATCACACAACCCAGGGAGTGACAGTGACCGGCGTGACAATGATCACACAACTCAGGGAGTGACAGTGGCAGGCGTGACATTGATCACACAACCCATGTAATGACAGTGGCCGGCGTGACATTGATCACACAACCCAGGGAATGACAGCGGTCGGGGTGACATTGATCACACAACCCAGGGAGTGACAGTGACTGGCGTGACATTGATCACACAACTCAGGGAGTGACAGTGACCGGCGTGACATTGATCACACAACCCAAGGAGTGACAATGGCCGGCGTGACATTGATCACACAACCCAGGGAGTGACAGTGACCGGCATGACATTGATCACACAACCCAGGGAGTGACAGCGGCCGGGGTGATATTGATCACACAACCCATGTAATGACAGTGACCGGCGTGACATTGATCACACAACGCAGTGAGTGACAGTGACCGGCGTGACATTGATTACACAACCCAGGGAGTGACAGTGACCGGCGTGAAATTGATCACACAACGCAGGGAGTGACAGTGACCGGCGTGACATTGATCATACAACTCAGGGAGTGACAGTGGCAGGCGTGACATTGATCACACAACCCAGGGAGTGACAGCAGCCGGCGTGACATTGATCACACAACCCAGGGAGTGACAGCGCGCGGCTTGACATTGATCACACAACCCATGTAATGACAGTGGCAGGCGTGACATTGATCACACAACCCAGGGAGTGACAGCAGCCGGCGTGACATTGATCACACAACCCAGGCAGTGACAGCGCGCGGCTTGACATTGATCACACAACCCATGTAATGACAGTGGCAGGCGTGACATTGATCACACAACCCAGGGAGTGACAGCGACCGGCGTGACTTTGATCACACAAATCAGGGAGTTAAAGCGGTCGGGATGACATAGATCACACAACCCAGGGAATGACTGCGGTCGGGGTGACATTGATCACACAACTCAGGGAATGGCTGCTGTCGGGGTGACATTTATCACACAACCCAGGGAGTGACAGCAGCCGGGGTGACATTGATCACTCAACCCAGAGAGTGACAGCAGCCGGGGTGACATTGATCACACAACCCAGGGAGTGACAGCGGCCGGGGTGACATTGATCAAACAACCCATGTAATGACAGTGGCCGGCGTGACATTGATCACACAACCCAGGGAATGACAGCGGTCGGGGTGACATTGATCACACAACCCAGGGAGTGACAGTGACTGGCGTGACATTGATCACACAACCCAGGGAGTGACAGTGACCGGCGTGACAATGATCACACAACTCAGGGAGTGACAGTGGCAGGCGTGACATTGATCACACAACCCATGTAATGACAGTGGCCGGCGTGACATTGATCACACAACCCAGGGAATGACAGCGGTCGGGGTGACATTGATCACACAACCCAGGGAGTGACAGTGACTGGCGTGACATTGATCACACAACCCAGGGAGTGACAGTGACCGGCGTGACATTGATCACACAACCCAAGGAGTGACAATGGTCGGCGTGACATTGATCACACAACCCAGGGAGTGACAGTGACCGGCATGACATTGATCACACAACCCAGGGAGTGACAGCGGCCGGGGTGATATTGATCACACAACCCATGTAATGACAGTGACCGGCGTGACATTGATCACACAACGCAGTGAGTGACATTGACCGGCGTGACATTGATTACACAACCCAGGGAGTGACAGTGACCGGCGTGAAATTGATCACACAACGCAGGGAGTGACAGTGACCGGCGTGACATTGATCATACAACTCAGGGAGTGACAGTGGCAGGCGTGACATTGATCACACAACCCAGGGAGTGACAGCAGCCGGCGTGACATTGATCACACAACCCAGGGAGTGACAACGCGCGGCTTGACATTGATCACACAACCCATGTAATGACAGTGGCAGGCGTGACATTGATCACACAACCCAGGGAGTGACAGCAGCCGGCGTGACATTGATCACACAACCCAGGCAGTGACAGCGCGCGGCTTGACATTGATCACACAACCCATGTAATGACAGTGGCAGGCGTGACATTGATCACACAACCCAGGGAGTGACAGCGACCGGCGTGACTTTGATCACACAAATCAGGGAGTTAAAGCGGTCGGGATGACATAGATCACACAACCCAGGGAATGACTGCGGTCGGGGTGACATTGATCACACAACTCAGGGAATGGCTGCTGTCGGGGTGACATTTATCACACAACCCAGGGAGTGACAGCAGCCGGGGTGACATTGATCACTCAACCCAGAGAGTGACAGCAGCCGGGGTGACATTGATCACACAACCCAGGGAGTGACAGCGGCCGGGGTGACATTGATCAAACAACTCAGGGAGTGACAGCGGCCGCCGTGACTTTGGTCACACAAACCAGAAAGTGACAGCGGCTTGCGTGACATTGTTCACACAACCCAGAGAGTGACAGCGGCCGGCGTGACATTGATCACACAACCCAGGGAGTGACAGCGGTCGGCGTGACATTGATCACACAACCCAGGGAATGACTGCGGTCGGGGTGACATTGATCACACAACTCAGGGAATGACTGCGGTCGGGGTGACATTTATCACACAACCCAGGGAGTGACAGCGGCCGGGGTGACATTTATCACTCAACCCAGGGAGTGACAGCAGCCGGGGTGACATTGATCACACAACCCAGGGAGTGACAGCGGCCGGAGTGACATCGATCAAACAACTCAGGGAGTGACAGTGGCCGGCGTGACTTTGGTCACACAAATCAGGGAGTGACATCGGCCGGCGTGACATTGATCACACAACCCAGTGAGTGACAGCGGTCGGCGTGACATTGATCACACAACCCAGGGAATGACTGCGGTCGGGGTGACATTGATCACACAACTCAGGGAATTACTGCGGTCGGGGTGACATTTATCACACAACCCAGGGAGTGACAGCGGCCGGGGTGACATTGATGACACAACCCAGGGAGTGACAGAGACCGGCGTGACTTTGGTCACACAAACCAGGGAGTGACATCGGGCGGCTTGACATTGATCACACAATCCATGTAATGACTGTGGCCGGCGTGACATTTATCACACAACTCAGGGAGTGACAGTGGCCGGCGTGACATTGATCACACAACCCAGGGAATGACAGCGGTCGGGGTGACATTGATCACACAACCCAGGGAGTGACAGCGACCGGCGTGACATTGATCACACAACTCAGGGAGTGACAGTGGCCGGCGTGACATTGATCATACAACCCATGGAGTGACAGTGGGCGGCGTGACATTGATCACACAACCCAGGGAGTGACAGCGGCCGGCGTGACATTGATCACATAACCCAGGGAGTGACAGTGGCCGGCGTGACATTGATCATACAACCCAGGGAGTGACAGTGGTCGGCGTGACATTGATCATACAACCCAGGGAGTGACAGTGGCCGGCGTGACATTGATCATACAACCCAGGGAGTGACAGTGGCCAGCGTGACATTGATCACACAACCCAGGGAGTGACAGTGGCCGGAGTGACATTGATCATACAACCAAGGGAGTGACAGTGGTTTGCGTGACATTGATCATACAACCCAGGGAGTGACAGTGGTCGGCGTGACATTGATCATACAACCCAGGGAGTAACAGTTGCCGGTGTGACATTGATCATACAACCCAGGGAGTGACAGTGGCCGGCGTGACATTGATCACACAACCCAGGGAGTGACAGTGGCCGGCGTGACATTGATCATACAACCCAGGGAGTGGCAGTGGCCGGCGTGACATTGATCATACAACCCAGGGAATGACAGTGGCCGGCGTGACATTGATCACACAACCCAGGGAGTGACAGTGACCAGCGTGACATTGATCATACAACCCAGGGAGTGACAGTGGCCGGCGTGACATTGATCACACAACCCAATGAGTGACATTGGCCGGCGTGACATTGATCATACAACCCAGGGAGTGACAGTGGCCGGGGTGACATTGATCACACAACCCAAGGAGTGACAGTGGCCGGCTTGACATTGATCATACAACCCAGGGAGTGACAGCGGCCGGGGTGACATTGATCAAACAACTCAGGGAGTGACAGCGGCCGCCGTGACTTTGGTCACACAAACCAGAAAGTGACAGCGGCCTGCGTGACATTGTTCACACAACCCAGAGAGTGACAGCGACCGGCGTGACTTTGGTCACACAAATCAGGGAGTGACATCGGCCGGCGTGACATTGATCACACAACCCAGGGAGTGACAGCGGTCGGCGTGACATTGATCACACAACCCAGGGAATGACTGCGGTCGGGGTGACATTGATCACACAACTCAGGGAATGACTGCAGTCGGGGTGACATTTATCACACAACCCAGGGAGTGACAGCGGCCAGGGTGACATTGATGAAACAACCCAGGGAGTGACAGAGACCGGCGTGACTTTGGTCACACAAACCAGGGAGTGACAGCGGGCGGCTTGACATTGATCACACAACCCATGTAATGACTGTGGCCGGAGTGACATTGATCACACAACCCATGTAATGACAGTGGCCGGCGTGACATTGATCACACAACCCAGGGAATGACAGCGGTCGGGGTGACATTGATCACACAACCCAGGGAGTGACAGTGACCGGCGTGACATTGATCACACAACCCAAGGAGTGACAATGGCCGGCGTGACATTGATCACACAACCCAGGGAGTGACAGTGACCGGCATGACATTGATCACACAACCCAGGGAGTGACAGCGGCCGGGGTGATATTGATCACACAACCCATGTAATGACAGTGACCGGCGTGACATTGATCACACAACGCAGTGAGTGACAGTGACCGGCGTGACATTGATCACACAACCCAGGGAGTGACAGTGCCCGGCGTGAAATTGATCACACAACGCAGGGAGTGACAGTGACCGGCGTGACATTGATCATACAACTCAGGGAGTGACAGTGGCAGGCGTGACATTGATCACACAACCCAGGGAGTGACAGCAGCCGGCGTGACATTGATCACACAACCCAGGGAGTGACAGCGCGCGGCTTGACATTGATCACACAACCCGTGTAATGACAGTGGCATGCGTGACATTGATCACACAACCCAGGGAGTGACAGCAGCCGGCGTGACATTGATCACACAACCCAGGCAGTGACAGCGCGCGGCTTGACATTGATCACACAACCCATGTAATGACAGTGGCAGGCGTGACATTGATCACACAACCCAGGGAGTGACAGCGACCGGCGTGACTTTGATCACACAAATCAGGGAGTTAAAGCGGTCGGGATGACATAGATCACACAACCCAGGGAATGACTGCGGTCGGGGTGACATTGATCACACAACTCAGGGAATGGCTGCAGTCGGTGTGACATTTATCACACAACCCAGGGAGTGACCGCGGCCGGGGTGGCATTGATCACACAACCCAGGGAGTGACAGCGGCCGGCGTGACTTTGGTCACAGAAACCAGGGAGTGACAGCGGCCTGTGTGACATTGTTCACACAACCCAGGGAGTGACAGCGCGCGGCTCGACATTGATCACACAACCCATGTAATGACAGTGGCAGGCGTAACATTGATCACACAACCCAGGGAGTGACAGCGACCGGCGTGACTTTGATCACACAAATCAGGGAGTGAAAGCGGTCGGGATGACATAGATCACACAACCCAGGGAATGACTGCGGTCGGGGTGACATTGATCACACAACTCAGGGAATGGCTGCGGTCGGGGTGACATTTATCACACAACCCAGGGAGTGACAGCAGCCGGGGTGACATTGATCACTCAACCCAGAGAGTGACAGCAGCCGGGGTGACATTGATCACACAACCCAGGGAGTGACAGTGGTCGGCGTGACATTGATCATACAACCCAGGGAGTGACAGTGGCCGGCGTGACATTGATCACACAACCCAGGGAGTGACAGTGGCCGGCGTGACATTGATCATACAACCCAGGGAGTGACAGTGGCCGGCGTGACATTGATCACACAACCCAGGGAGTGACAGTGGCCGGAGTGACATTGATCATACAACCAAGGGAGTGACAGTGGTTTGCGTGACATTGATCATACAACCCAGGGAGTGACAGTGGTCGGCGTGACATTGATCATACAACCCAGGGAGTAACAGTTGCCGGTGTGACATTGATCATACAACCCAGGGAGTGACAGTGGCCGGCGTGACATTGATCACACAACCCAGGGAGTGACAGTGGCCGGCGTGACATTGATCACACAACCCAGGGAGTGGCAGTGGCCGGCGTGACATTGATCATACAACCCAGGGAATGACAGTGGCCGGCGTGACATTGATCACACAACCCAGGGAGTGACAGCGGTCGGGGTGACATTGATCACACGACCCAGGGAGTGACAGCGGCCGGCGTGACATTGATCACATAACCCAGGAGGTATAGATTGTACTATGAAATATGGCAAGACAAGTTAGCACAGAGCCCTTTATGTACCGTTTCGTATTTGGCATATGGTGCTAGACGCATATTTGTATAGATCAGTCTGTACCCGAGTATGGCGATATATCGCACAAAAAAAGTGGAAGAGTTTCTGTTGTGAAGGATCACTTGTAATGCACTTATATATCACCATAAGTGAAACAGTCCCCTCTCATAGAACATACAAGGAGAATCTCGACACAGTGCACAAACTCCATAGCACCATGGAAGCTGAAAAACGTATATACCAGAATCACACACGCAAAGGTCTGTTTCTTTTCGCATATCATATTACAAGACATAGCTGTCAACATCAGCATTTCACTGCTGTTGTTGATTTCTTGGCAAGATTACGCCTAATAGTTTGCAATTGCTTGCTGAGCGGCCAGCTCACATATCACGTAAGTAACGGTTGCGGCGAGAACCGCTACCGATTCTCGCGCAGATGCGTTTTCTCACGTGGATAAACGGGATTATGGAGAGAGTCGCGTTTATTTCTAGTTGCAAATGGAGCCCGTACAACGGCTCATTCGTCCTCTTATTTTATTATTGGCAACTGCTAGTGGCCTTCTCCGTGGCGAAGGACTTAGGGAGCAAGTCGTAATCCCGCATACCTGCGTTCCAAACACAGCTGCGGGCAATTTGACAGCAGAATGCCTTGCGTTGGTTTTTGTTTACGAAATGGTATTGGTGTTGGTCGTTCAAAAAGCAATGGCAAACTAGTGAACGGAAACTTGCCAAGAGATCACAACAGCAAAATATGCCGTTGTTGACTGAGACGTCATGTAAAGGATATGCAACTCGCTTTTTAACTGCCGGGGAGGGGGGGGGTGGGGGGGGGAGGGATAAAACAACGTTTGCGACCAGTGTTGCCATTTTGACGTTTTTCGCACCAAAATTAGTGCTTTTTCAAATAATTTAGTGCAAAAATGTTGCATTTAGCGGGGCCGCGCGAATTTGGTGCTTCACAATTGTGTGTGTGTGTGTGTGTGTGTGTGTGTGTGTGTGTGTGTGTGTGTGTGTGTGTGGGGTGCTTTTTGGTGCTTTTTTGGGGGTGGGTAAAGATTACTTTAAAAATCATTTTGAGCACACTGAAAAGCCGAATTTGAACTGAAGCGAGGGAGTAAAATAGTCTTAGTACATTACCGCGCAATATTCAAGTAATTTAACTGCCTTACTATGGTTTAGTTGAAATGAGTGACTGCAACGCGCAGGCAATATGCAATGTGCTAAAAGATTGTTTAAACAAGAATGGACTTGAGTTGCAAAGACTAGTTGCTCTGGGCACTGACAATGCATCTGTCATGACAGGTGTAAACAAAATTAAAATCCGAAGTTCCTCATCTGGTACTAGCTAGGTGTGTATGTCATTCACTTCAGTTGGCAGTGTCACAGGCTGCAGCTGTTTGTCTGTCCAGAAACATAGAGTTCATAATTCCACCCATCCATCATGTGCCATGCCGGTAAGCGTGGGCGGTCATGTTCTGCCATCTCACTCTATCACCAGAGTCGTGGATCAGCTCCGTGTTTCTGTCTCGACCATGCCACAAGGCCAAGCCATCCAGGTACTTGCTTCTAGGTCTTCCCCTTGGTCTGTTCCCCTCGATCTTACCAGTTGTCACCAAGTTCTCCAGATCATTTCTTCTCATAACATGCCCAAAAAATTGTGACTGTCTACGTCTAATGTCTCTAATCAGTTTACGATCTTCAAGTGTTTCTTGAAGAACTTGTTCATTGGTCTTTCTGGCTGTCCATGGTATTCTTTGCATTTTCCTCAGAAACCACATTTCTACAGCCATCAGATGTTTTTCAGCCTGACTGCTCGTTGTCCAGTCTTCACATCCACATAAGAGTACAGGTTCTATGTAGCATCTCAACACTCTTTTTCTCGTTTCAATTGACACATCTTTTTTTTTGGTCAGTATATTTTTCATCTTGCTAAAGGCTACTTTTGCCATGGCGATTCTTGTTCTAATCTCTTCAAGGCATCTCCCATCAGATGTTATTACTGTTCCGAGATAATTGTACCTATTCACTTGTTGAAGAATATTCCCATTTACTTGTATATTACATTGTTTTATTTCGTTCTTCCTAGTGACGACCATAATCTGTGTCTTGTTACAATTTAATTCTAACCCTAGTTGTTCACTGTGTGTAACAACCGCATCTACTAAATTTTGCAGGTCCTGTTCATTGTCTGCAATCAAGACTGTATCATCTGCATATCTGATGTTATTGATGCATCTTCCCCAATGTTGATTCCTTCCATATCTTCAATATTTCTGAAAATACTTTCACTGTACAGGGAAAACAGATCTGGAGACATTACACATCTCTCTCACACCTCTCTTAATAGGCTGATATTGGCTTACTTCATTATCAACTCTTATGACAGATTGTTGTTTCCAATATATGTTTTTTACAAATCTAAGGTCTTTTCTATCAATCTGTAGATCGTCAAGCATCCTTATCATGTTGACATGTCTCACTCTATCGAAAGCCTTTGTGTAGTCAATAAAGCAAAGGTGTAGATCTTTGTTTACTTCTATAGAACGTTCGATTACGGTTCTCAGTATATACACAGCATTTACTGTACCCTTGCCTTTTACAAAGCCACATTGTTCTTCTCCTATTTCAGGTTGTATTTTCCTCCTAACTCTTTGCATGATAATTCTTAGCAAAATCTTCGTGATGTGACTCATTATACCAATTGTTCGATGTTGATCACATTCCAAGGCTCCGGATTTCTTTGGGATTGCAATAAATACAGAATTACACAACTCCTGAGTTATATTTCCAGTACCATATATTGTATTAAGCAGACTGGTAACGTTATCTATTCCATATTCTTCTAAAGCATTAATCATTTCTGTTGTGACGCTGTCTGATCCGGGGGTCTTGCCAGATTTCATATGGTTAAGAGCATTCTGAACCTCCATCTTCAAAATTTCTGGTCCTTCATTATTATTTTGAACATCGTACTGTTCGTCTCTGTTATCGTCATAAAGGTTTTTCACGTAATCTGACCATACATGTAAGATCTGATCTTTTTCTATTATGACTCTTCCATCTTTTGTCTTTAGGCAGCCTGCTGATGTACTTGTTTTTTGATTAGCAAGCTCCTGAATTCTTTTGTGCATTAGTTTCGCATTTTTATTGTTGTGTTGTTCTTCAATTTCTCTGAAATTTTTCTCAAGCCATGTTTCTTTTGTCTCCTTACATAAGGTTCTGACTTTTCTGTGAATTTCTTCATATTTGGCAGGATTATTATTGTTCTGTCTTCTTGTTTCCATTAGTTGTAAAATTTCTTCAGTCATCCATGTCTTACGGCCCACTTTCTTTACTTTTGGAATAGTTTTTTTCTGCTGCACAACTACACCCTGAACTAGGATCTCTAGATCAGACAATAAATGAAATTTGTTCTTTACTTCTATGTTAAAATTATCTTGTATTTCTTTGTAAGTTTTCAATTTACACAAGTCATATTTAGGGTTTCCTGCTGTATACTTGACTTTCTTTAACTTTACCCTCAATGTGCCTATAATCTGTGATCACTGTAACAGTCTGCATTTGGAACTGTTTGTACGACTGTTAGCGCATTTCGAAACCTTTTGCTAATCAGGATGTAATCTATCTGGTTTTTAATCCTGCTGTCTGGACTCCTCCATGTCCATAATTTTCTAGGATGCTGTTTAAACCAGGTGTTTCCTACAACAATATCTTGTTCTTCCTCTTTCATTTCTCTCACCCAAACCATGGTTGCCTACACTGCTTCCATCACTGTGCTTTCCTATTTTTTTGCATTAAAATCACCCATTATGATATTTATTTCTGATTTTTTACAGTTCTTCAAAGCAAACTCCATGTAATTATAAAATTCCTCTACACTTTCATCACTGCATTCACTTGTTGGGGCATATACTTGAATGACATTTATTTTAAAAGGTCTTCCGTTTAATTTTACTAATAGAACTCTGTCTGACACACCCCGATATCCTTTTCTTATCTAATATAATGGCTACACCTCTTTGCTGTTCTTCTCCCCCACAGTAAATAATCTTACAATCCTCTCCTGTCCTTATCCCTACTCCTTTCCATCTCGTTTCCAATATTCCTAATATGTTAATCTTCTCTATCTCCATTTCTTTTTTGATGTTTTCCAATTTTCCATCTGCATTCATTGTTCTAACATTCCAAGTTCCTACTTTCAGTGATATTAATCTTTCGCACCTAGTAGTCTGTTGACAGTCTGGAGTCTCCTGGTGCGCATGACTATCCATACCGGGCGAGGCTGCTCCTATGGAGCACCCATTTAACGCCGTTTCTCTGATTATCGATGAGTCCACACAACATGATTTTCTTGGCATCTATAAAGAAGGTAGTTTGCCATTGCTTTCCTTCCTAGCAGTGACCATACTGGTCAGTGACCGTAGCCATTGTCTCCTCAAAAAAAAAAAAAAAAAAAAAAGATCCTCTGCCTACCGTCGTGAAGGTGGAGACCATAACCTACAACTATCTGTCGGCTGCTCCCTATCTTCATCCACCACCTGCACCCACGGCTTCACGTAACCCTGATAAGGGGGGGGGGGGGCTAAATGGATACTCCACCTTGCCCAAGGGTGTCCCTTAGGCTAGCGGAGGGAAGGAGGCGCCTTACTTCTCCTTTGATAGGGGATACCCCTACCCCGCTACACGAGTTCATGATTAGAGAAAGATATAACTGGTTTTCTCACTCAAGTCTTCGTCAAGCAGAGTACAGGGAGCTATCTGCTTAAATAAATGATGGACAACATCCGCTGAAGGTTGTTCAATTAAGCCAGACACGATGGATGTCCATTCAGTCTGCCATTGTCAAAATATTGCAGCAGTGGGTCGAGCTCAGAACTCATTTTGGTATAGCAAGACTCAACGAGCGCTGTTATACAGCAGAGCTTCTAAATTCTATGTTTAGCGACATGAAAAACTATGTTTATCTCATATTTTTCAAGCATATTCTCAGAGAAGAATAAGAAATTCTAAGCAGATATACAGGATCCAACAAAACTACTCAGCGATCTTGTCCAACTCACTGATTCTATCTTTTCAAAGATTGCTATTCCTGGGGAAAAAATAACAAAGTGATGCTCTTCAAGATTATTTAGATCCTAATCCCAATCTAGGTTATGAGTTTGAGAAAAAAATAGGCTACCAGTTTCCTGATGAGAAAGAAATTTGTGGAAGGTGCATCCAGTTTTTAATAAAGCTGTTCGATTGTTGCAGTCCATGTAATGTCTTAGTGGAAGTGAATGTCTACAGCCAATGAAGCCCTTATATTGGATAAATTGTACAGGAGAGTATGTGTAGTGACATGGTGGTGGATAAAGTGACCGATTAGGTGGTCAAGTAGTGGTCAAGTACTGGTCAAGAGGTCAAGTGACTTCTTAAATTGTCGAGGAAAGTACGCATAGTGACACGATAGTGGATAAACTGGTATATGACGGGGTCAAGTAGTGGTCAAGCAGTGGTCAAGTGGTCGAGTGACCACTTAAATTGTCGAGAAAAGTATTTGTAGTGATATGGTGATGGTTAAAGTGAGTAATAAAGTTGTCAAGTAGTGGTCAAGTGGTCGAATAACCACTTAAATTGCAGGGGAAAGTACGTGTAGTGCTTTATTGCTTGCCTGTGTTCGTTGGCTTGAGCTCCAACGCGAATGCCTTATGTCGGATGAAGGCATCCTGTTGTCCAACATCAGTGTGATGTCAAACACGACCTGAGGTTTGCGTGAGTATCCGTTGTCCCATGTCTGGCTTATTGGTGTGCAGACTGGTGGTTCCTCGCCGTATAGGCAGACACTCTCCGACTTCGGAGGAGTACGTGTAATGAAACGGTAGTGGATAAAGTGGTAGATGACGTGGTCAAGTTGTGGTCAGGTAGTGGTAAAGTAGTGGTAAAGTGATCGAGTGACCACTTAAATTTAGAGGAAAGTACATTAGTGAAATTGTGATGATCAAGAGGTGGTTAAGTAGTGGTCAAGTAGTAGTCAAGGGGTCGAGTGACCACTTAAATTGTAGACAAAAGTACTGTAGTGACATAGTGGTGGATTGCTGGTGGTTGGTGGTCGTGAATTGAAGCTGTTTCATCTGGCTGTGTGATGGTGTAAACCACTCACATGATCACATGTCTAAGGGATACAACCAGACCACGTGCTCTCTGGCTAAAACCAGTCAAAGATAGCGGTGCTTCCTGTCACATGCATAATGACACAACCAGACCATGTGCTCACTGGCTAAAGCTGGTCAAAGATGGCAGCGCATCCGATCACACGTGGTTAAAAGGCTACAACCAGACCACGTGCTCACTGGCTAAACCCGGTCAAAGAAGTGGAGCTTCCGGATACATGCATAAGGACTTAACCAGACCACGTGGGTCATATTTACAGCCGGCCAAAGATGGCGTCGCAGTCGATCACATATGTAATGGTACATCCGAGACACGGGCTCACGAGCTAAAATCAATTAAAGATGGCCCTGCATCTGATCACATGCATAAGAGTACACCTAATACATGGGGCTAATGACTCAACCGGTCAAAGATGGCGAGGTATCCAGTGATATGAATACCGATACACGTGGAAAACGTGACTAATGACTCAGTCTGTCAAAGAGGGCGTTGCATCCTGGCGCATGGGTATGGGCACACCCGAGACACATGGTTAAGAGGGATACTACAGAAAAAACCGCTGGTCTGTTGGCGATCAAACCAAGGGACCTAACTCGTGATGACCACCGTGTTCGGGAGTGATTCTTCCCCCGCGTCAACAGGACGTCGGAAGTTTAAAAAGGTCCCCCTTCTCTAGCGTTTCTATGTCCAAGGCGTCCTAGGGTCACAAAGTAACAGCAAAGAACACGAAACTACTACTACCGAGGCCTCTATACACCACAAGGCAGTTTCGAATATAGTATACACAACTATAATCAAGTCATCACAGTGTTCGACTAACCCTTTCTCATAGACATAGAAGAGATATGTGAGCACCGAGGTCAGTTGGGGCAGGTGTATCTTTTACTTAACAGCTATCGGGTCATAACTCACGAGTGTTTAACTATTTTATCACCTGTATAATATTACCCGTGAACACAACAATCTATCCCGACCCAATCTTAGGCGTCTCATATAACATGACATATTACGTACCCGCTGTCCCGACCAGCGAAGTTATCGCGTACCAAATCATACATTTACACTTTCATTACCTCTCTATGTATCCATAGGGGTCTTTTCATCTTTATCCAAAAATCCATTTTCAGTACCAATATATGTGTGTGTGTGTTTTCAATGTGTCGGCTCATTGCCACACTTCACAACGAGACAAAAGTACACCTTCTATGTATCACTTCAACTGTCAAATAAGAAATCATGTTAGAAAAATTATTTAAAATGTTGGCCAAATATAGAAATATATCGAACAGACTTATAAAATATAGTAATAATTTTTACCCAAACTTATAAAACTCGTGGTCAAAATAAGAAATATCTCAACCAAGCTATAAAAAGCAGGAAAAAGGCTAGTCAAACTAATGAAGAGGTTGAACAAATACAGAAATATCTCGACCAACTTATAAAATGTAGGAAAATTGTTAGCTAAACTGACAAAACAGTTGGCCAAAATAAGAAACGGCTCGACTAACATTATAAAAAGTAGGAAAAATGGGAAACGAACTAATTAAAAATGGTGACTAAAATAGGAAATATCTTGACCAAACTTATGAAAAGTAGGAAAATTGTTTGTCAAATGTTAAAAATATTGGGCAAGTAGGAAATCATGTTAGCCAAATAGGAAAATATATCGATCAAACTTATAGATGTCTCGACCAAACTTATAAAATGTATGAAAATTTGTTAGCCAAAGGTGAAAAATATTGACCAAGTAAAGAAATATCTCTTCCGAATTTATAATAAGTAAGAAAACATGCTAGTAAAATCAAGAAATGTGTCGACCGAAGTAAAACAATAGACAAAACGATGGACAAACTTATAAAGATGTCGACCGTTATAAGAAAATGTGTTACCCAAATTAGGAAAAATATTGACCAAGTTTTGAAATATCTCGACCAAACTTACAAAAAGTAGGCACATATGTCGACTAAAGTAGGAACATTTGTTAGCCAAAGATGAAAAATAGTGGCCAAGTAAAGAAATATCGCATCCAAACTATTAAAATGTATGAAAAGTTGTTAGCCAAAGGTGAAAACTGTTGTCCAAGTAAAGAAACATCTCGTCCAAACTCATAAAAATGAGGAAACTTTCTTAACCAAATGTGAAAAATAGTGTCCAAGTAAAGACATGTTTAAACTGATCTTATAAATAAGTTGTACACACTTATAAACATTAGGAAAATGTGTTAACCAAATGGGAAAAATATTGGCCAAGTGGAGAAATATCTCAACCATACTCATGAAAAGGAGGAAAATGTGTTAACCTAATGGGAAAAATATTGGCCAAGTGAAGAAATATCTCATTCATTCTTATAAAAATTAGGACAATGTGTTAACCTAATGAGAAAAATATCGCCCAAGTGAAGAAAAAATTTACACAAAACTTGTAAAACTTAGGAAAATGTGTTAACCTAATGAGAAAAATATTGACCAAGTAAAGAAAAATTTACACCAAACTTATGAAAAGTAGGAAAATTTGTTCACCAAAAGGGGAAAAAAATATGGACTAAACTATGAAATATGTTGACCGAAGTAAAAAAATGTGTTAGCCAAATGGGGAAACATGTTGGTCAAAACATGAAACATCTCTACCAAACTTAAAAATATCTCGTGTAAACTAATAAAATAGTAGGAAAAAATATTGCTTCTGTAGTTATGTCAAACGTGTCTTGAACATGTATATGAAAAGACATTCACACTACATAATTAGCAACGCCACCACTTTCCCTCTGTTACATTACCGAAAGCTTCAACTTACGATTCCAACGTACCCTGCTAAAGAAGCACTTATACAGACTACGCATCATTTCTCTACATTGTTGCTTTCTTTCTACCATAACAATATCTGTCTTTCATAGATAGCTTCACAACTTGTCCATGTCGCACCACTAAGAACTTCAAACTTTCCTTGTACATGAGCTCTAATGAAACAGTCATAACAATATTTATGCCATTGCAATCTGTGGCTCCACATGGGATAGTTTCTATATCATCTAGGTATTCATCATCACGGAACCATTTACCATGGCCACCATCTTCAACTTTTTATACCACAATGTCTACTACACTATCCTTTCAATGTTCTCTCTTTCAACAAAACATTGGTTTTTCTCGAAGTCTAGCTAAAATAACATTTCTTACTTTGTCCACCTCTATCACACTTTGTCATTTCACAGCTACAATGGCGGTAAGTCTGCAACCAACCAACAGTGTCTGTTATGAGGTCGGCCTTTCTTAAAACAACGTCTGCTTTATTGAGCCCTTGAATACCATCTACCACATCTTCTAACCGACTTTCAACATTTCATACCAAATAATACTAACCTTCTCTTTGATTACATAACAGCCGATTTTCTGCTGACTAAGCAGATTTTCCAAACTTATAGAAATAAAGCATCTGTCCCCCTAGCCTACTAGGCGCTATTCTATACAACGAATATGGTCATCGGCCATCACCCATAGGAAGAACTTGAAAAAAAAGAGAGAGATATGATTCCTGAGACGAATGATTTTGAATTCCTTGAACTACCAGAGTAACTAACGATGATCGCATAAGAAAATCCTAGTGAAAATTGAGCATTATATACATCACACACAACAAACTCTTTCTTAAGAGGCTTAGATACAAACCAGTATTAGTAATGGAAAAGTTAAATTTGTGTGATTAAATTTTAATTAACATTTAAAAATAATAAATCGCAATTTTATTGCACGCTTCACTTAATATACAGGTATAGGCTAGGTATGGGTATAGGACGTGTATCGAGCTTATATCTTGCCCAATAATATTGCGATTTATTATTTTTAAATGTTTAAAATTTAATCACACAAATTTAACTTTTCCATTACTAATACTGGTTTGTATCTACGCCTCTTAAGAAAGAGTTTGTTGTGTGTGATGTATATAATGCTCTATTTTCACTAGGATTTTCTTATGCGATCATCGTTAGTTACTCTGGCAGTTCAAGGAATTCAAAATCATTCATCTCAGGAACCCCACCTCTCTCTTTTTTTTCAAGTTCTTCCTATGGATGGCGGCCGATGACCATATTCGTTGTCTAGAATAGCGCCTCGTAGGTTAGGGGGACAGATGCTTTATCTCTATTATGTTGGAAAATCTGCTTAGTCAGCAGAAAATAGGCTGTTCTGTGATAAAAGAGAATGTTAGTATTATTTGGTATGAAATGTTGAAAGTCGGTTAGAAGATGTGGTAGATGGTATTCAAGGGCTCAATAAGGCAGACGTTGTTTTAAGAAAGGCCGACTTCATAACAGACACTGTTGGTTGGTTGCGGACTTGCCACTATTGTAGCTGTGAAATAACAAAGTGTGATAGAGGTGGGCAAAGTAAGAAATGTTATTTTAGCTAGACTTCGAGAAAAAACATTCTATTGTTAGGAGAGGGAACAAGAAAGGTTAGTGTAGCAGACATTGTGGTATAAAAAGTTGAAGATGGTGGCCATGGTAAATGGTTCCGTTATGATGAATACCTAGATGATATAGAAACTATCCCATGTGGAGCCACAGATTGCATTGGCATAAATGTTGTTATGACTATTTCATTAGAGCTCATGTACATCGAAAGTTTGGAGTTCTTAGTGGTGCGACGTGGAAAAGTTGTGAAGCTATCTATGAAAGACAGAGATATTTTTATGGTAGAAAGAAAGCAAGAATGTAGAGAAATGATGCGTGGTCTCTATAAGTGCTTCTTTAGCAGGGTACGTTGGAATAGTAAGTTGAATCTTTCGGTAATGTAACAGAGGGAAAGTGGTGGCGTTGCTAATTATGTTGTGTGCATGGCCTTTCGGATACAAGTTCAAGACACGTTTGACATAACTACAAAAGCAATATTCTTTCCTACTATTTTATAAGTTTACACGAGATATGTATAAATTTGGTAGAGATGTTTCATGATTTGATCAACATTTTCCCCCATTTGGATAACACATTTTCTTACTTCGGTCAACATATTTCATAGTTTAGTCCATATTTTTTTCCCTTTTGGTGAACAAATTTTCCTACTTTTCATAAGTTTAGTGTAAATTTTTCTTTACTTGGTCAATATTTTTCTCATTAGGTTAACACATTTTCCTAAGTTTTACAAGTTTTGTGTAATTTTTTTCTTCACTTGGGCGATATTTTTCTCATTAGGTTAACACATTGTCCTAATTTGTATAAGAATGGATGAGATATTTCTTCACTTGGCCAATATTTTTCCCATTAAGTTAACACATTTTCCTCCTTTTCATAAGTATGGTTGAAATATTTCTCAACTTGGCCAATATTTTTCCCATTTGGTTAACACATTTTCCTAATGTTTATAAGTTTGGACGGCATATTTATAAGATCAGTTGAAACATGTCTTTACTTGGACACTATTTTTCACATTTGGTTAAGAAAGTTTCCTACTTTTTATGAGTTTGGACGAGAAGTTTCTTTACTTGGTCAACAGTTTTCACCTTTGGCTAACAACGTTTCATACATTTTAAAAGTTTGGATGCGATATTTCTTTACTTGGCCACTAATTTTCATCTTTGGCTAACAAATGTTCCTACTTTAGTCGACATATTTTCCTACTTTTTGTAAGTTTGGTCGAGATATTTCAAAACTTGGTCAATATTTTTCCTAATTTGGGTAACACATTTTCTTATAACGGTCGACATCTTTATAAGTTTGTCCATCGTTTTGTCTATTGTTTTACTTCGGTCGACACATTTCTTGATTTTACTAGCATGTTTTCTTACTTGTTATAAATTCGGAAGAGATATTTCTTTACTTGGCCAATATTTTTCACCTTTGGCTAACAAATTTTCATACATTTTATAAGTTTGGTCGAGACATCTATAAGTTTGATCGATATATTTTCCTATTTGGCTAACATGATTTCTTACTTGCCCAATATTTTTCACATTTGACAAACAATTTTCCTACTTTTCATAAGTTTGGTCAAGATATTTCCTATTTTAGTCACCATTTTTAATTAGTTTGGTTACCATTTTTCCTACTTTTTATAATGTTAGTCGAGCCGTTTCTTATTTTTGCCAACTGTTTTGTCACTTTGGCTAACAATTTTCCCACATTTTATAAGTTGGTCGAGATATTTCTGTATTTGGCCAACCTTTTCATTAGTTTGACGAGCCTTTTTCCTGCTTTTTATACGCTTGGTTGAGATATTTCTTATTTTGACCACGAGTTTTATAAGTTTGGGTAAAAATGATTACTATATTTTATAAGTCTGGTCGATATATTTCTATATTTGGAAAACATTTTAAATAATTTTTCTAACATGATTTCTTATTTGACAGTTTAAGTGATACAAAGAAGGTGTACCTTTGTCTGGTTGTGATGTGTGGCAATGAGCCGACACATTGAAAATAAAAACAACATATATTGGTCTTGATAATGGATTTCTGGAGAAAGATGCAAAGACCCCTATGGACACATAGAGAGGTAATGAAAGTGTAAATGTCTAATTTGGTACGCGATAACTTCGCTGGTCGGGACAGCGGGTACGTGATATGTCATGTTATTTGAGACGCCTAAGATTGAGTCGGGATAGTTTGTTGTGTTCACGGGTAATATTATACAGGTGATAAAATAGTTAAACACTCGTGAGTTATGACCCGATAGCTGTTAAGTAAAAGGTACACCTGCCCCAACTGGCCTCAGTGCTCACATATCTCCTCTATGTCTATGAGAAAGGGTTAGTCGAACACTGTGATGACTTGATTATAGTTGTGTATACTATATTCGAAACTGCCTTGTGGTGTATAGAGGCCTCGGTAGTATTAGTTTCGTGTTCTTTGCTGTTACTTTGTGACCCTAGGACGCCTTGGACATAGAAACGCTAGAGAAGGGGGACCTTTTTAAATTTCTGACGCTCTGTTGACGCGGGGGAAGAATCACTCCCGAACACTGTGGTCATCACGAGTTAGGTCCTTTGGTTTGATCGCCAACAGAACACCGTTTTTTTCTGTAGTATCCCACTTAACCATGAGTCTCGAATGTGCCTATACGCATGTGACAGGATGCAACGCCCTCTATGACCGACTGAGTCATTAGACACGTGTTTCACGTGAATCGTTATGCATATCACTGGATACCACGCCATCTTTGACCGGTTGAGTCATTAGCCCCATGTACTAGGTGTACTCTTATGCATGTGATCAGAAGCAGGGGCATCTTTAGTTGGTTTTAGCTCGTGAGCCCATGTGTCGGATGTACCATTACAGATGTGATCCACTGCGACGCAATCTTTGGCCGGCTGTAATTATGACCCACATGGTCTGGTTGTGTCCTTATGCATGTGACAGGAAGCTCCACTTCTTTGACCGGGTTTAGCCAGTGAGCACATGATCTGGTTGTGTCCTTATGCATCTGACAGGAAGCACCGCCATCTTTGAATGATTTTAGCCAGTGAGCACGTGGTCTGGTTGTATCCCTTAAACATGTGATCATGTGAGTGGTTTAACCATCACACAGCCCGATGACACAGCTTCAGTTCACGACCACCAACCACCATTAACCCACCACCATGTCACTACAGTACTTTCGTCTACAATTTAAGTGGTCACTCGACCCCTTGACCACAACTTGACCTTAATTTGACCACCTCTTGATCATCACAATTTCACTATAGTACTTTTCTCTAAATTTAAGTGATCACTCGATCACTTGACCACTACTTTACCACTACCTGACCACAACTTTACCACGTCATCTACCACTTTATCCAATACCGTTTCGCTACACGTACTCCTCCGATTTCGGAGAGTATCTGCCTGTACGGCGAGGAAACACCAGTCTGCACACCAATAAGCCATACATGGGACAACGGATACTCACGCAAACTTCAGGTCGTGTATGAAATCACACTGATGTTGGACAACAGCATGCCTTCATCCGACATAAAGCCTTCGCGTCTAAGCTCAATCCAACGAACACAGGCAAGCAAGACATCACTACACGTACTTTCCCCTGCAATTTAAGTGGTTATTCGACCACTTGACCACTACTGGACCACCTCTTGACCGTCACCATGTCACTAAACGTACTTTCCTCTACAATTGAAGTGGTCATTCGACCACTTGACCACTAGTTTACCACTACTTGACCACCTCATCGATCACTTTCTCTATCACCATGTCACTATACGTACCCTCCTTTACAATTTAAGTGGTCACTCGACCACTTGACTACTACTTGACCACTACTTCACCCCATCATCTACCACTTTATCCACTACCGTTTCAATATAGTACTTTCCTCGACAATTTAAGTGGTCACTCGACCACTTGACCATTACTTGACCACTACTTGACCACCTCAGTGATCACTTTATCCACCACCATGTCACTACACGTACTCTCCTGGACAATTTATGTAGTCACTCAAACACTTGACTATTACTTGACCACCTCTTGCTAATCACCATATCACTACAGTACTTTCCCCTACAGTTTAAGTGATTACTCGACAACTTGACCCCTACTTGACCACCTCTTTACCACAAATACCTGCTACCCACCCCTTACCACCGAATGACACTACACCATATCCATTACAACCGACTACTTTACTTTTTAATGTTTTATTTGTAACATGTGTGATGGTTGTGAATTAGGCACTACGGCCCTCTACATAGCACTAATAACCACCCATCAACTAATTTCACTAAGTCATTCCCATTATTACTACTGTCACCACCGCAACTATTCCTTCTATTCCTACTAATATACACCACCAATGTGTTAACAGTTCAAAATATTTTAACACACCACCCACCAACGTTTTTACATCCCTTTACTTAATGACTTTTTTCCACCCCTTATACACCCCCTTCTGTTATAAACTGACCACCGTCACACGCGCCCGAGATTTTCCCACACTTCGTCGACGTATATCTTCCCGGCTCTACCTTCCAGATTTTCCCACACTTCTCAGCCCCCCCAAAATATATAACTTTGTCTATATATGTTTTATTAAAAGTTATTATATATAATATTATATAACGGTGCGCATCGATGTGAACCGCAAAATGACTGGATAAGCCCGAGTTACACTACTGTCGTAATATTCTAAGTTTATTGCTGAAAACGTGTTACTGATGTTTTTAAAAATCCTCTTCATGCAACACCACTCTTTGACAGCATAATTCCATTGTATGTGTTGTTAGCCTTTACTGGCCATAGGCCCTTGTCTTCTTCTTCTTCTTCTTCTTCTTCTTCTTCTTCTTCTTCTTCTTCTTCTTCTTCTTCTTCTTCTTCTTCTTCTTCTTCTTCTTCTTCTTCTTCTTCTTCTTCTTAATTTATTAGCATACTGCTGTTCTATTGTTGAATCGAGATTTCGAGTACTTCATGTGTTTGTACACAGCGGGAGTTATGTTGTTGTATCGAGTTTCCGAGTTATGTTGTTTGTCCATCAAGAATGATGATGACCATTCATTTCATCCAGTGGGGTTGAAAGAATGGAGCCGTGAATTCTAAGACGGGTGATAAGGCCTATTTTGGCTCGAAATGTTCTTTGACAATGTGGGCAAAGAAAGCTTGACTTTCCAGGAGGAGGATCTCCTGCAGTGGTTTTCCTGTGCATCCTTTTTTTTTTTCACAGTTCTTGCAATCATGTTTAGTTCACAAGTGACTACACCCTTGCGTAATTAAGTACAGTGAAAGTATTTTCAGAAATGTTGAAGATATGAATAGAATCATCATTGGGGGTCTTAACATCAATAACATTGGATTTGCGGATAAGTATAGATTGCAGACACTGATCAGTGTCACAAAGTGACTGACATAAAGGCGTGGCTATAGTTGTCTAGCGGATGTCAGTTGTATGTCTATATGAACACGCTGCAGGTTTACTGATGCACAGCTATAGACACTAGAAAAACACCGTTTCGCGCACACCAGTTTATTAATGACACAGGTACATGAACACTATTTCCAGTAAATGCATTGGCACAGGTACATAACACAACTGTCTTCGATCGGCCTGATGATATGACTAATATGCCTCGGACTAGATCCCGTGTCCGAGCGTCCTAACTGCCTGGCTGAAATTTCCTCCTCAGCCCGAACTCCGAATAACTGGCTAGTTTCTTCCCTTAAACGTAGCCCACACTGAATACTTCTTCCTGAACGCCGCTTTCTGGCTGGTGTCCCTCACTCAGCCAAAAATATCATTGCCCAAAACTCAGACCTCCACTGTCTGACTCAAAGCTCAGCTCTCCTCTGAGTATCTTCGCTCTTGACCCAGATCCCTTCACTGGACCATGACTTAATGCCCTCGCTACGTCTCCCTGCCGCAGCAGCCTCAGACTCCACTGTTTGAGCATCCACCAGGCGGAATTGTCCCTAACTCCGCCACGACTCCACTGTCGGGCTAGTTCTCCACACCTAGCCCCAGCCTCCACTCGGCTGTACTCGACTCGAATCCCCTTTCACTTTCCCAGCCTTGAGTATTTATCCCCTCTTTGCAGACCACCTACTAAACACACCATTTGACCTCTGGAACCCTACTTTACATAACTCCAACATTCTATTCCTGATTTCTCTTTGTCTATCAGTCTAATGTCACGTATACGCATCTCATTAGTTACCTCCTCTTAGCCCGTGCGTGTCCTAACACTCCCTGTGTTGGGTTTTCCCATTGGTCTAGAGTTTCTAACTTGACTTATTTGACCTGAATCAGCTCCCCTCTCATGTTTTATCTAGTGCCTACGTGACTAAGGTTGACAACATCATGATCTACTCTCCACTATCTTTAGACCGTCATTGTACTTGAAATTCCTCCCTCAACCTTTAATGACCTAACATCTCTGAAACTTTGTTGTAAATCTCACATTCTTGGGTAGTACCATGACCCAATTACATTGCTAGAATTAGCAGATTCCTAACCGGTCGTTTACCCCAGTCAGATGCAAAACTCACGCTTGTTACAAGCAGTATCTGCAACATTTAGTAGATGCGATTGTTGCACACAGCGAACAACATGGGTTAGAATTAAATTGTAAAAAGACATAGATTATGGTCGTCACTAGGAAGACGGAAATACCACACTGTAATATACAAGTAAATGGGAATATTCTTAAACAAGTGAATCGGTTCAATTATCTCGGAACTGTCCTAACATCTGATGGGAGATGCCTTGAAGAGATTAGAACAAGAATTGCCATGGCGAATGTAGCCTTTTACAAAATGAAAAACATAAAGACCAATAAAAAATATGTCATTTGCAACGAGAAAAAGAGTACTGCGTTGCTATATAGAACCTGTGCTTTTGTATGGATGTGAGGCGTGGGCAATGAGCAGACAAGCTGAAAAACATCTGATGGCTGATAAAAATGTGGCTAAGGACAGACTGAAAAACCAATGACCAAGTCCTACAAGAAACAAATGAAAAACGTAAAGTGATTAGAGAAATTTGACGTAGACAGTCACACGTTTTTGGTTACGTTATAAGAAGAAATAAATTTGAGAACCGGGTGACAATTGGCAAGATCGAGGGAAGAGAACAAGGGGAGGAAAGAGAAGTAAATACCTGGATGGCTTAGCCACGTTGTATGGTCGAAACAAGAACACTGAGCTAATCCACGAATCTAGTGATCGAGTGAGATGGTAAAACATGACAGCCCAAGCTTACCGGCATTGTTTTGCTGATATGGCAGTTTCTGCAGCTTGGCTTGTACCATTTGTATTGGAATTATCTTTCCTCTGAAGTAAACTAGGCAGACCGAGAAGGGAATCACGCTGCTTGAGCAACACAAGGTTTCAACAATTCAGAACAAACTGTGTGCTATTGAGAGGTATAATATTCACTACCCCATTAGTTGTGGTTATTGTGCCTTGTTAGAAGCACTTCGTAAGAAACTTTCGTCTGCCAAAACGATAGACTGCGATACTTAGTTAGTTAGTCTTTCCTCTTGAGCCTAAGTCGGCGCATAGGGCAGAAGTCATAGCTCTCCATGTCTGGCGGTTCGCTGCTGCCTGTTCACTTGGGCGTTGAATGAGCCTTCTCTGATGATGATTCTACGCAGAGTCTCTCTTGGTCTTCCCCGTTTTCTTTTCCCTACTGGTGACCATAAGAGGGCTTGGTAGGGGAGTCTTGTCTTGTCCATTCTGAGTACATGGCCGATGTAGTTCCAACGGCGTTTTTTTTATAAAATTGGATACAATATCTTGCTTAGTCTCTTGTCTTATGTGCTCATTCGTTTTGAAATCTGTCCACTGGATGTTTAGAATTCTTCTAATACATTTCTTCTCAAAATTGTCTAATTTTTTTTTATCTAAAGCTACCGTTGATTTCCAACTTTCACATCCACACGTTAGCACTGGAATCACACAAGAAGTGAAGATTTTAAGTTTCGTATGTTGGCTGAGTGACTTTGACTTCCAGATGTTTGACAGTTTATTGAAGGCACTAGATGCCAGTGAGATTCTAGATAATATTTCTGATGTTGAGTCCCCTGCAGATGTCATTTTGCTTCCTAGGTATGTGAAGCTGTTGACATTTTCAAGAACATGGTTGCATAATTTGGTGTCGTCTGAACTGTTGGTAAATGCGATACTAGTGGGAAGATAAATTAAGATATAGACGAACAGCAGTCTCACAGGATGTACAATCAAGGCGAGAGAGAGAAGAGAGAGAGAGAGAGAGAGAGAGAGAGAGAGAGAGAGAGAGAGAGAGAGAGAGAGAGAGAGAGAGAGAGAGAGAGAGAGAGAGAGAGAGAGTATTGGGGATCCATTGCGGCTAACCTTCACTGTGGAGACATTGAGAACTCCGGAACTTACCCGAACTTCTTCTGCGTGAATTTTGACTAAGCATGTTTGGGAGTAAGAACGCCTCCGACCTGGCTAGATATTCTGATCCTTAATACTGTTCTGTGAATTCTTTATCAGGAAGAATCGTTCCACGTGACAGAATACAAAGTCGTTTATTTCGCGCATATATAAAACACAGAGTGAAGTTGGTGGTTGCTGAAATACTATCACCTCTGTGCTTGCGGTTAGATGAAATAGGCTGGTCTGTTGCCACGCACTGCGCTCGGTGCTTTGTTGCGCCCGAGATATTAGAATTCCCGATTTCTTTTTTCGTTTTTTTTTTCTTTTAAGAAAGAGATACAGATAATTATATATTATCAATCAATCATATGCCATGCCGGAAAGCGTGGGCGGTCATGGCTCGCCATTTCTATCTGTCCATGGTATTCTTTGCATTTTCCTCAGAAACCACATTTCTGCAGCCATCAGACTTTTTTCAGCTAGACTGCACATTGTCCAAGTTTCACATCCATACAAAAGAACAAGCTCTATGGACCCCCTCAACACTCTTTTTCTCGTTTCAATTGACATCTTTTTATTGGTCAGAATGTTTTTCATCTTGCTAACGGCTACTTTCGCCATGGCGATTCTTGTTCTAATCTCTTCAAGGCATCTCCCATCAGATGTTATGACTGTTCCGAGATAATTGTACCGATTCACTTGTTGAAGAATATTCCCATTTACTTGTATATTACATTGTGGTACTTCGTTCTTCCTAGTGACGACCATAACCTGTGTCTTCTTACAACCCTAGCTGCTCACTGTGAACAACAAACGCGTCTACTAATTGTTGCAGATCCTGTGCATTGCCTGCATATCTAATGTTATATATTATAGCAGCGCTATAAATGAAAGCGTAATCCCGTATATTCTCGTGAGTAACGCAACTACACGAGAATCGGCAGCGGTTCACACCGCGTTGGTAAACAAAGGGGGTATGTGAGCCGGTCGCTCAGAAAGTAATGGCAAACTACTAAGCGTAATCTTGCCTAGTACATCAACAGCAACTGAAAAATGCTGGTGTTGACTGCAACGTCCTGTAAGGGATATGCAACATAAACAACAACAAAGATAGAGGAAAGACAGTGTGTGAGAATCCTTGACAGTCTTGTGTTGTGGCACGGAAAGGAGTCAACACAAGAATTCATCCATGCCGACGGAGATCGCAATTTGTGGAGAAGCATGATCGCACACTCCAGCCGACAAGCCACAGGATGATGACCCTGAGGATGACAGCAGTAGTAGATTTCATTATAAAACAGCAACTAAAATGGTTCGGCCATATAACTAGGCTATCAACTTACAGTATACCACAACAAGCACCTCTGAAATCGCAGTGGGTTCGCCTGATGGCGAGGGACACTGTTAATAGGGAAAGCTAATCCACACGCAAAATTCAGTCAATCACTACTATAGTGTGTATGGACTACGCTTGAGGTCAAAGCGAGCGAGCGCAAAACAAAAACAAAAATACCACAACAAGCAATGATGTTCCAAATGGAACCAGGGGAAGAGGCCGACCATGTAAGTGATGGGCACAGACCCTGGGAATGTCGATTCACGAAGCCCATAAACGAGCACTCTACCGCTGTTTGTGCTTCACCTCGAAGCTATAAGAAGGTATAAGAGAAGCAAGATGAGATGAAAGGTAAATTACATGTTTTAGTGTCATGTTCCACATCGGCCACTAAACTTCATCTTAGTCTTTTCCGTCTTCCATTTACCTCACTGCAGTAGAGCAATCATGTATGAGATTGCACTGGAGCCTAACGCATCCGTTCTTATAAACTTGTACAAAAATTTACTGTTGAGAATATATCTCAGATGTACTTTAAGTACCCACCAGACCTTCCATCAATAGATAATGACTCTCCGTGAGACAACTACCTGTCTCCGTGACACTCCTATTATATCCTTCCACTATGTCTCCGTGAAAGCTCATCTCCGTTGTCTCCTATATAAGTGATATTTTATTTCTAGTTCCAAGAACGCATTGTTGTGTTGTGCTATGCTTAAATGTGTGTGGTTAATCCATTTTACCTTCTTGTTCTATATTATTGCAGGTTACATCTCATTGTGTTTTGTTTACGCTTCCTTTCTTAATTATTTCATAGAATTATTTTCGGTTTGCAATTGAAATCTTCAATACTTCTTTTCAATAATATTAATCATACTTCAGCCACGATGTGATCTCTCTAATCCAGAGGTTCCCAAACCACGGCTCGCGGGCCACTTGTGGCCCGCCAGATGTCAGAAAATGGCACGCGACGCCTCGTTATTTAATATAATATATTTTAATAATTTCAAAAATGCACTTGGAGCTCCCATTTAGTGTACGATAATTTACTCTGCTCGTGGTTGTTATGCTAAGATATTATCGAATGCGCCTGTTCAGTTAGCAACGCCTTGTCGACCAAGTGCGCAAGGCGCCATGTTGTCGCCTATTACAACTGTTTAACAGAGTCTGTAGTACTGTGTTGAAATTAGATTTTTTTTCAAATAAAACTTTACCGTTAAGGCCTATAAACATAAGTGTGGAAAATCTAAAATCAAGCAATGGTAAAATGCGACAATGTGAAGACGTTGCTTGCCGTAAATTCAACGAAGACCGAACGGAGCACTTTATGTTTATGATTGATTGATTGATTGATTTAAGAACCGACATCACAGCATTCGGGGCATTCCCATAAGCGCTCCATCTGCATCCTCAGCAGCCAGCGAAGAGTTCCAACACCAATAGTTCCAGTAGCGTCATGATTATATGTCCGTCTCGCCTTTCCTCTGAACGTCGAGCGTCGGCCAGATACTCTCGTCACTCCTCGCTGCCTCATTCTTGCCAGACTATGGTGATCCATTTGCTCCTCCGAGGTGTACACATGCTCCCACAAGGCCGCAACCACGTCTACCTTGTCATGCATCAATACTCCATTAAGTTTTGACGAGCTAGCCAATCTGTCCGCCTGTTCATTCCCAAGCACACCGGCACGCCCCGGAGAAAAGACCCAGAAGATGCTTGCCACCCGTGACCTCCGAAGCGAAGCAAGCCACTCTGCTCGAAGCCTGCCTGACCGCACCCTCCTCAGCATGCTTTCTGAGTCAGTTACAATCACGATGTCTGTATGTATCGTGTTCTCCATCCAGCCTACCCGTGGTGGTAAACCCGTTTGCTTAATCTGCGGGTTTTGTGTTTCTGTTACAAAAAAATTTAATCTGGAACGGCACTTCACGACCACACATTCAGACATAAATTCTCAATATCCGATCAATTCGGAGTTAAGAGAAGATATCATAGCTAAACAAGAAAGTTCTCTGACCAGGCAACAGTCAATTTTCACCAAAGCTAACGAACAGGGCAAGAGTGCGGCTGTTGGCATCGTACGAAGTCGCTCTTCTGTTGTCTCGCAAAAAGAAGCCGTTTACCGATGCAGAAGAAATAATCAAGCCTTCCCTTAAAATTGCTGCTAGAATGCTTGGCGATAAAAAGTGTTAAAAAAAATTTGATCAGATTCCTTTGCTTAATAATACTATGGCCAGGCGAGTTGAAGAATTAGCCAACGATTTTCATCGTCAAGTTACAAGTAGCAGCTCTATCCTGCCACTGGATTCAGATGGACTCAGGCGAGAGAGTGAGGTCGACGAATTGCGCAACTCTTCCTCACTTTAATCCAATTCATCGCACAAGTCATTCTTCATCCAACAACAACAACAACAACAACAACAACAACAACAACAACAACAACAACAACAACAACAACAACAACAACAACAACAACAACAACAACAACAACAACAACAACCACAACCACAACAACAACCACAACAACCACAACAACAACACAAGTAGCAGTACATATCAAAAATTGTAAAAAAATTTCATTGGCAGTGGATGAATCCACTGACATTTCTGACACAGTTCAAGGCGCAATTTCTGTTCGAGCAATAAACGATAATTTGGAAGTCATTGAAGAACTTCTAGGGCTTGAATCAATGCATGCGATTACTAAAAGGACTGATCTGTTTGAAACTCTGAAATTGTGTGTAGAGAATGTGCCATGCCGGTAAGCGTGGGCGGTCATGTTTTGCCATCTCACTCGATCACCAGAGTCGTGGATCAGCTCTGTATTTCTGTCTCAACCATGCCACGAGGCCAAGCCATCCATGTATTTGCTTCTAGGTCTTCCTCTTGGTCTATCCCTTCGATTTTATCAGTTGTCACCAAGTTCTCCAATTCATTTCTTCTCATAACATGCCCAAAAAATTTATTTTGACTGTCTGCGTCTAATATCTCTAATCAGTTTACGATCTTCATTTGTTTCTTGAAGGACCTGTTCATTGGTCTTTCTGGCTGTCCATGGTATTCTTTGCATTTTCCTCAGAAACCACATTTCTACAGCCATCAGATGTTTTTCAGCTTGACTGCTCATTGTCCAAGCTTCACATCCATATAAAAGTACAGGTTCTATGTAGTACCTCAACACTCTTTTTCTCGTTTCAATTGACATCTTTTTACTGGTCAAAAACAACATAGAATGGACCAAATTGGACGGTGCTCCGTCATTGACGGGTAAAAAGTCTGGATGTCTAGCATTATTGGAACAGTTTCTTGGCCGTACTATATTAAAATATCATCATATCATTCATCAAGAAGCTCTGTGTGGGAAAACATTAAATCTGAAACAAGTCATGGATGTTGTTCTGAGACGTGTGAACAAAATTCGAAGTAAAGCGCTGAACAGGCGTGAGTTCAGACATTTTCTATCAGACCTGAACGAGGAATACTCGTTACACTGTGATGTCAGATGGCTATCCAAAGGCAAAGTTTTGTTGAAGATCAAGTACACTTGCATCCAAATATCCAATGGCCACACGAATTTAGTTCCACAATCGAAAAACTCATCTAGTCTTGAAGTGGCACCACAGCGTATGTTTCTTTGTTGTCGTGTGACGCATCTCGTCTCCCTTAGTTTCTTTGTGCACTATCCACTTTGGTGTATACTTAGGAAAAATCCATTTATCCTCTCTCCGCATCCTGTGTTGCTGTAATAGCTATATGGCACTACAGAACGAGAATGTCTGCTGAACGATGACTGGCTTAATGACCTGGCATTTTTAGTGGACATCACGTCTCATTTAAACTCTTTAAATGCGAGGATCCAGGGAAAAAACTAACTAGTCACAAACTTGTGCGATGACATTTCTTCATTTAAAATGAGACTAGCCCATAATCGGGCACTCTAACGATGTTTATATTTTACCTCGACACCGTAACGGTTACTATAACTAATTTACCCGGGAAGGTTAACCAGGTCAACAAACGCCCACAGAAGTCGGATGTGTCGGCCTACAGGCGGAGTATCGCAGCTCCGCTGTAAACAGGCACAACACAATCACATCCGAAAAAAAGACTCCGAATAAACGCAGCAGAAGAAGAAGTAACCAATTTAATGAATTTTTAGCAATATTTTTATTACGACATAATGTTTCAGACTTGTTCTACATACAAAGTGTAGTGAGACTTTACAAACACTCGGTATTTTCAGACGATCAGCGACGAGGGCAGACTGCTAAATCATATAAAAAACTAACGTATGTCAAGAAAAGTGTCAGTACGTGATTCGGTTAACGGGTGCAATATTTTCACAGACCTTTGTGGGTCATCGCAGGAGCTACAGAGTTGATGTTCTGTGCCACGGTTTTGGCAAGAAGAGCAGCTAGAAAGTCGAATAGGGCCCTGGAGACGTGAGTATACAGAAGAATGTGTCGTATTTCATGGAAATAGAAACAATCAAATACAGAGGTTCTAGAACAACTGGGAATGAAAAGAGAGTAGATGAAAGAAACAAAAAAAGTGGCAAGTTAAATATTTCGGCCACGTTAGAAGACATCGCACTCTTATAAAAATCATACTGGAGTGCAAGGTTGAGGACAAGCGAGCAAGAGGTAGACAACGATACAAGTGGGAAGATAACAAGAGATGGACTAACATCAACCTGACAGTTAGATAGGTAGTTAGTCGACAGATCATTATCATTGCACATCGAACCATTCATTCCGTAAGTGCTCGGATTCCCTCCTCAGCAAATCCCGCAGCGTGTAGCGGCTCGCGACACCAGTTCTGTGTTGGTTTATTACTGTTCTTTGGCTTCCTGCGTAGTGTTCTTGTTTGGCCACACCTCTTTCAACTTGCTGTTGTAGATTCCCAGTCATCGCTTGGTTCTCGTAAACGACTTATTTCTCGTAGAGCATTCAGAATGTGTGCCTGGCCCATGGCTCACCAGCCTTCCATAGTAGCCGTACCTGCAAGCCTGTCAGCCCGCTCATTCTCTTGTACACCCACATGCCCTGCCATGAAGATGAAACTAATCTTTACCAGCCGAGACCGCTCCAGAGACAGATGCCACTCTCTTCGGACCCACCCCATGTCTATCCTCCTGAGCATACTCATTGTGTCACTAAGGACACATGCCCGATTGAATGTCTGTGTCTCGAGCCATGTTATTGCTTTACTTACTGCCATGATTTCCATAGTCAGGCTGCTTGTGGTCAAAGCAAAAGGGCCAGACTCTTCCTTCACAATTTTCCCTCCGGCCTGAGCCGTAAAGGTCCATGAACTTCTCACTCCTCGGACGACCGACCCATCCGATGTCGTGTAAATGACAGCACATCCTTTAAAGAATTCTCGAAGATCAGAGACTGTACTTCCGCCTCCACAGCAGCTAGATTTTCTAGTCTGCATTTCCTGTCTCGTTGTGTGCACACTGGAAAGGATGTACAGAACTATGTTGGCATTTGTACCCACTCCTCGCCAGGTTCTAAGTCCTCAAGTGAACACGCCTGCTGAAGAATGTCTTCTGCTTGACCCATCCACGACTTTCCTCTTTTTAACCTGTTGCCCTTTACCTTCTTAATCTCGCTATGCAGTGGATGATGTGTGTTTGCGTTGACTCTGAGATGGGCAGGCGTTCTTTCTACCGTCTCTGAACCGAGATTTGCAGTTGGCGTGGGGTGTTGACAATATGGTTATTCAAAGAGAACCATGTCACTGTTGCCTTTGTTGGGTTGACCATTGCCCCAGCTTCAACACACCAAGTGCTTATGCGACTGAGTTCGGTTTGTAGTTCCACAGAAACCTGATCTGTATCCTTACCTTAACGATACACTAAAACATCGTCTGCATACGATAATGTCCTCCCCGGTCCTATGATTTGCTCTCGGGTAATTCTCGCAGTGTAGGCGTTGAACAGAACCGGAGATAATGGTGATCCTTGTGGTAGGCCAGGATATATTGTTATTGGTTCCGAAGTCCAACTGCCACATCTAACAACTACTTTCCGTTGGGAGAGGGCTGCAGCGATCCAGCCTAAAGGACTTATCCTGAGTTCAAGGATCTGAAGCATTAAAAAATCCAATGGTACTTTGTTGTACGTGTCCTCAAGATCAATCGCTGCAGCAAATGTTTCAATGCCGGAGTTGAAACCTTCATAGACATCATGGGCAAAAACTGCTGCATTGATCCAGATTTCTCTTTTTGGACGGTACCCTCCCAGGGTAGGTGGGAAAACACCTTGCCTTTCTAAATGGCTTGATATCTTTCTGGCAATTAACTTCTCCAGCAGCTTATTTATTGTATTCTGCATGGTGGTGTGGCGTGAACTGCATGCTAGGAAAATGGCGAACCTGGCTAGATCTCATCTCATCTCATCATGTTCCCCTTGTACCTTACGGTGTCGATGTGAAGTAAAAACATCGTGAGAGTGCCCGATTATGGGCTTCATGTATCGATATTCCCATGGACTCTGCTATTCCCTCCGTCCTACGTTTACGTGTTCGGCCTCTTCCTCTGTTTACATCTGGTCTGTACATCATTGCTTGTTGTGGTATGATGTTGACTGGTAACCTACTTGCATGGCCAAACGAATTGACTTGCTGCTTTCTAATAAAATCTAGTGCTGCTATAACCCCCACTTTAGTCCTGATTTCTTCATTTCTGATCTTATCTCTTCTTGATATGTTAGTATTCTTCTCAGGAATCTCATTTCTGTTATTGTGATTTTCCTTTTCTTTTTTTCTGTCATTTTCCATGTTTGGCATGGGTAGGATAGAGTTGGTAGGAAGATTATATTGTAAAGTTCTTTCTTAGCAGTTATTGATACATGTTTGTTCTTTAGTATTGGTGCCATTTGTCCAATTAGTTGGTTTGCCTTATTGCATCTATTTTCGATCTCGTCTTCTAATCTGCCATTTGATAATATTATACTTCCTAGGTACTTGAAAGCAAGAAGCTGGCTCGATAACATCTAGAAACGGAACAACAACATCTAGAAATATCTGCATGTATGGCAGCTGGTGTGTCGCAGAAGATACGAGTTTTTCTTGCCTTATTCGGAAATGTGTGGCTTTTAGTTTTCTAGTGACTGCCGTTTCCATCGATGATGAAATGTGTTTTCGAGGACTTTTGTGTTGGCATTCTGGCGACGGCATTATGTTCAGTGAAATATTTCTTTACATCTGCCCGAGGTTGTTTTGTTGCGTGAATTGAATTTCGGAGGGCAAATGGCGTGGCTGGCTAGAAAACATCTAGATACGGAACAACAACATCAAGAAACATCGAGACTTTGTAGGTGAACATCTGGTTGGGAAAGTGACTGCCAATTCCATCAAGGATGAACTGTATGTTTCGTAGAGGACTTATGTGGTGACATTCTGGCGGCGACATTATGCACAGTTGCCTGGGCGGGCCGTTGTTTGTTGATACTCCTGTCTTTTCCACTTTTCACATGGGGCAGTGGGGAACATTTTATGTGATATTCACTGGCACGGGAATGGGGCATAATGGGGACGACCCATTGCTGTTATGTTGGAACCGCGACTAACGACTAACGATTCTGTATGGTTATTACTCGATATCCCTGAACTTTTATGTGGTCTTTGCCATGCTTCGGCAAGGGAATCAGATTCCTGTGTAACTACTCCTCCTTGGTGCTAGCACTCCCTATACTGTTGTTGTACATGTCTGATAGTTTCTCTAGCTCGTTGTCGGTACATATATTGATGTAGTCATATCTTATACCATCTGGCCCTGGAGCGCTGATTTTGATCGTCGAAGCACAGCCCTGATCTCTTTCACTGTCACTATATCTTCGTCCGAAATGTTCTGGGTCTTGCACATCTCTGAGGTAACCTCCGTGGCAAGATTTCGGCCTCTCATGTCTATCTGGTTGCTCTGCTCTAGATAGTGTTCGAAGAGGGCTTTGCTCTTATTCTCGTCAGTCTTCTGTCAGATGAGGTCAGTACTTTGGAAGCCAGGAATACTCTTTTTCTTGACTACCCTATATAACAGTGCTGATGTTATAGAGCAGAGACAAAGTCCTCGCTGTATTTCATATGTTTATTCAATTGAATACATCGTAGAATATAAAACAGCATACAATGACTTTCTGGACAGATGTTATTAAAATAGGTGTTGCTAATCCAAGGTACAGATGGTAACTAACTATTTCCTACCCCCCGCGTCACAGCTTGAGCGTCCCTAGTTACATCCCAACGGGATGCTCAGCCGTGCCTTGTATACTAGTCTTTTCCCCTTTGCACACCACCCATTAAACCCTAACAGAGATGATGCTCTGTTATATTCCTCTCTACCCTCAACAAGACTTTTCCCCGAAAAGTCTTACTCCAAATTCTATGACTTTCTAAAACACTTAACTAAACGCTCTCACAAAATTACTTCATCCTCAAACCATTAGCAATCCGCTTACATATTTTACACTGAACAATTTAAACCTGTCTCAAGCAAAATCTATCTCTATTTCTCTATCCCTCTATCCCAACAATTCATTATTATAACGTAAGTATATTTTACAAAAGCTCCTCTTGCAATCCCCGTCACAGAGCAATGCGCTTTAATAAAAAATATCGATCTAAATTATGATTAACAAAAACTGAAGATTGAGAAACCCTATAAGAGAGACGGTAGGTAGTACAAATATGGTTTGTTGGAGTTGTGGCCAGAGGGGACACGCTTCTAGATTTTGTGGCAACAGACGTGCTCAGGTTAGTGCACAGAATAGAACTGTAAACAGTGGACCAAATAGAAATTTTGAAGACAGACAGAGGAATTTTACAAGGCCAAGAACGCAGGAAAACTGGCGTCCCACTTACTGAGTAGGACCTGCGGTAGGAGGGAAAACAAAAAGGTTCCAAAAATGAGTGAATATATCAATTACCCAAATGACAAGTATAGGAGGACAAGTAGAAATAGAGAATATAGAAAATGACATTTTAATCTACACAGCAGGAGACGTACAAGACCATCTGAAACATGTAAAAGTAGTATTTGATAGGCTAAGATTACACGATGTTAAATTGAAACTCAGTAAATGTGAATTCCTAAAAACAGAAACTAAGTATTTGGGGCACATCCAGATCTAGACAAACAATTGATTTTATATACACATGCTTCAGATAACGCCATAGGAGCATGTTTAACGCAACCATATGAAGGAGAAAATTCAGGAATACCAGGAGTTAAAAACGAAAGACCAATCTACTTTTTGTCACACAAACTTAGTAAATCTCAGAAAAAATGACCGACCATAGAAAAAGAGGCATACGCTATACACTATGCTTTACAGAAACTAGATTATTACTTACATAACGCCAATTTCATTATAAGAACTGATCACATGCCATTAAAATCTTTGTTAGAAGCCCCAGTACAAAATAGAAAAATTCAAACATGGGCGCTAAATTTACAAGGCCATAACGCAAAAGTGGAGTATATATCTGGTAAAAATAATACACGTGCCGATTTATTATCCAGAATTCCATATCCAGAAAACACAGAAAGTACCGAAGATGAGGGTGAACCGGAGATAGACGACCGAAACTGGCAAGTAAATATACTAGATTCAGCCATCTTAAATAGAGAAAATTTAGGAGCTCACTGTCAGATCAGGAATCCGAACCAATAGCGGAAGATCCACAATTAATGCAGTTTGATATGAAAGAAGAACAAGAATTGGATCCGAAAGTAGTAGAAATAAAACAGAAGTTAAAAGAAACGGGTGAAAACAGTTATAAGAAGTATTTTTTAGTCTTGCAGAATGACAATCAGTTATATTATGTGAGTGAAAAAAGTGAAGAGTTGAGAAAATATATTCCAAAACATTTGGAAATTAAGATTCTAAAGGCATATCATGATGAGAATGGTCACCCTGGTCACGGCACCATTGCTACTCATATAACAGTGCTGATATTATAGAGCAGAGACAAAGTCCTCGCTGTATTTCATATGTTTATTCAATTGAATACATCGTAGAATATAAAACAGCATACAATGACTTTCTGGACAGATGTTATTACAATAGGTGTTGCTAATCCAAGGTACAGATGGTAACTAACTATTTCCTACCCCCCGCGTCACAGCTTGAGCGTCCCTAGTTACATCCCAACGGGATGCTCAGCCGTGCCTTGTATACTAGTCTTTTCCCCTTTTCACACCACCCATTAAACCCTAACAGAGATGATGCTCTGTTATATTCCTCTCTACCCTCGACAAGACTTTTCCCCGAAAAGTCTTACTTCAAATTCTGTGACTTTCTAAAACACTTAACTAAACGCTCTCACAAAATTACTTCATCCTCAAACCATTAGCAATCCGCTTACATATTTTACACTGAACAATTTAAACCTGTCTCAAGCAAAATCTATCTCTATTTCTCTATCCCTCTATCCCAACAATTCATTATTATAACGTAAGTATATTTTACAAAAGCTCCTCTTGCAATCCCCGTCACAGAGCAATGCGCTTTAATAAAAAATATCGATCTAAATTATGATTAACAAAAACTGAAGATTGAGAAACCCTATAAGAGAGACGGTAGGTAGTACAAATATGGTTTGTTGGAGTTGTGGCCAGAGGGGACACGCTTCTAGATTTTGTGGCAACAGACGTGCTCAGGTTAGTGCACAGAATAGAACTGTAAACAGTGGACCAAATAGAAATTTTGAAGACAGACAGAGGAATTTTACAAGGCCAAGAACGCAGGAAAACTGGCGTCCCACTTACTGAGTAGGACCTGCGGTAGGAGGGAAAACAAAAAGGTCCCAAAAATGAGTGAATATATCAATTACCCAAATGACAAGTATAGGAGGACAAGTAGAAATAGAGAATATAGAAAATGACATTTTAATCTACACAGCAGGAGACGTACAAGACCATCTGAAACATGTAAAAGTAGTATTTGATAGGCTAAGATTACACGATGTTAAATTGAAACTCAGTAAATGTGAATTCCTAAAAACAGAAACTAAGTATTTGGGGCACATCCAGATCTAGACAAACAATTGATTTTATATACAGATGCTTCAGATAACGCCATAGGAGCATGTTTAACGCAACCATATGAAGGAGAAAATTCAGGAATACCAGGAGTTAAAAACGAAAGACCAATCTACTTTTTGTCACACAAACTTAGTAAATCTCAGAAAAAACGACCGACCATAGAAAAAGAGGCATACGCTATACACTATGCTTTACAGAAAATAGATTATTACTTACATAACGCCAATTTCATTATAAGAACTGATCACATGCCATTAAAATCTTTGTTAGAAGCCCCAGTACAAAATAGAAAAATTCAAACATGGGCGCTAAATTTACAAGGCCATAACGCAAAAGTGGAGTATATATCTGGTAAAAATAATACACGTGCCGATTTATTATCCAGAATTCCATATCCAGAAAACACAGAAAGTACCGAAGATGAGGGTGAACCGGAGATAGACGACCGAAACTGGCAAGTAAATATACTAGATTCAGCCATCTTAAATAGAGAAAATTTAGGAGCTCACTGTCAGATCAGGAATCCGAACCAATAGCGGAAGATCCACAATTAATGCAGTTTGATATGAAAGAAGAACAAGAATTGGATCCGAAAGTAGTAGAAATAAAACAGAAGTTAAAAGAAACGGGTGAAAACAGTTATAAGAAGAATTTTTTAGTCTTGCAGAATGACAATCAGTTATATTATGTGAGTGAAAAAAGTGAAGAGTTGAGAAAATATATTCCAAAACATTTGGAAATTAAGATTCTAAAGGCATATCATGATGAGAATGGTCATCCTGGTCACGGCACCATTGCTACTCATATAACAGTGCTGATGTTATAGAGCAGAGACAAAGTCCTCGCTGTATTTCATATGTTTATTCAATTGAATACATCGTAGAATATAAAACAGCATACAATGACTTTCTGGACAGATGTTATTACAATAGGTGTTGCTAATCCAAGGTACAGATGGTAACTATTTCCTACCCCCCGCGTCACAGCTTGAGCGTCCCTAGTTACATCCCAACGGGATGCTCAGCCGTGCCTTGTATATTAGTCTTTTCCCCTTTGCACACGACCCATTAAACCCTAACAGAGATGATGCTCTGTTATACCTACTCATGCTTTTATGTGGTCGCCAGAACAATTTCAGTGCTTACTCTTTGACATACCTCTGCCCATTTTTCATTTGTAACCACCTTAATTAGTTTTTTATTTTTTTTTAATTTTTTAATTTTTAATTTTTTTTTTAAATAGCTCAATTTTGGGTGCATCTCTCTAGGTGCATGCATTGACTAGGATGTGCAACTTTATTCTTCTTGGCGTTTTGCCATTTCCTTACAGCATTATGCTTATCCACCCAAGACCTTTTCCATCTCAAAATTCCACCACGGTGGCTGCTCCCAGCTTTTTTGTCCTGCCCTGAAGCTTTCTGCGCGTGTCGCGCCTTATTTTGCTCACCACATCTTGCGCTGTACTGTCATGCTGGAAAATCTTGACAGTTGACTTGTGCTGCCTGGTTCTGCCTTTCTGCACAAATATGCTGCAAGGGTGGTGGTCGCTGCTATGGTACTCTAGGACACAACATCTACACCCCATCTGTTGTGAGTGAAGGAGAAGCCAGCACCAGGTCAACAACACTATCCTCATGAGCTTCTCACATGTCGGACGACCAACCCATCTGTGTAGATGACATGCAAACAGAAAAGGACGTACAGAAATCTGTTGGCACTTGTACCCATTCCTCGCCAGGTTCTAAGTCCTCAAGTGCACATACCTGTATAAGAATGTCTTCGGCTTTACCCATCCACGACCTTCCTCTTTTTAACATGCCGACCTTCGCCTTCCTAATTTCACTATGCAGTGGATGTTGTGTATTTGTGTTAACTCTAAGGTCGGCACGTGCTCTGCAAATTTGCATTCTGTCTTCAATGGTTGGAAAATCAAGAAGGTAGCGCATCGCACTGTATGCTGTATCTCTTGTACATCCAAGAATAATGTGTATAGCTTCGTTCTGTATCCTTTCCATCCTAGGGCATGTTTCCTTAGTGACTCAGTGAGCATGCTCAAGAGGATAGAGATGTGGTGGATCCGAAGAGAGTGTTTTCTGTCTCTGGAGCGGTCTCGGCTGACAAAGATTAGTTTCATCTTCGTGCCAGGGCATGCGGAAGTACAAGGAAATGAGCGGGCTGACAAGCTCGCAGGTAAGGCTACTGTGGAGGGCGGATGCGCCATGGACCTGGCTGACATTCTGCGAGAACCAAGTGATGACTGTGAATCTACAACCATGGTCAGACTGCGAGAACAGCAAATTAAAAGAGGTGTGGCGAAACAAGAACAATACGCAGGAAGGCAAAGAAGATTGATAAACCAATACAGAACTGGTGTCATTAGCCGCTACACGCTTAGGATTTGCCGAGGAGGGGATCCGAGCACTTATGGAATGAATGGTTCGATGTGCAATGAGGATGATATGTCGACTAACTAACTACCTAACTAACTAACTAACTAACTAACTAACTAACTAACTAACTAACTAACTAACTAACTACCTACCTAACTAACTAACTAACTAACTAACTAACTAACTAACTAACTAACTAACTAACTAACTAACTAACTAACTAACTAACTAACTAACTAACTACCTAACTAACTAACTAACTAACTAACTAACTAACTAACTAACTAACTAACTAACTAACTAACTAACTAACTAACTAACTAACTAACTAACTAACTAACTAACTAACTAACTAACTAACTAACTAACTAACTAACTAACTACCTAACTAACTAACTAACTAACTAACTAACTAACTAACTAACTAACTACCTAACTAACTAGCTAACTAACTAACTAACTAACTAACTAACTAACTAGCTAACTAACTAACTAACTAACTAACTAACTAACTAACTAACTAACTAACTAACTAACTAACCAACTAACTAACTAACTAACTAACTAACTAATACAGTTGAGATTTCGAAAAATTGTTAATGGAACACATTTTTGCACAGAAATGCTACTGAATGATGATGATGCTGATGATTAGATATAACACAGGCTTGAACAGAACATTGATATTTCTTTTTAAACATTACTTAATAAACCCTTAAATTAAAGTTATAAACATTAATTTCGCCCATTTGTAAAGAAGCAACAATAGCTCAGTTGATAGTGGCCTGGATTTACGAGACAATGTGAACACCGGTTAGAGCAGTGGTTCCCAAGCTTTTCAAGCAGAGGGCCATATTTACTATTTTCTGTAGTTAAGCGGACCACAACGTTATAAAATAGTAAAAGTCGTGCAATGTCATTCTTACCTTTCTTAACTTTCGTCAACAAACTTCTAAAACTTTAAAGGCAGTCAATGTCAGTACTTCTTCTTCTTCAGCGTTCCGAGCCATTGAGGTTCTTTGCTGCAGATACAATCCGTCTCCATTCATCTCTCTGGTTGACCTTCTCTTTCCAGTCGTTGATTCCAAGTGCTTGTAAGTCTGTATATATATTATCTCTCCAACGTCTTCTTGGTCTACCTCAGGGTCTACGGTCATTTATTTCCTGAGTGTAAGCGAGTTTTGTTTCCCTGTTGTCTTCCATTCTTTCTATATGCCCCAGCCATTGTAGTCTATTAGCCTTCGTGATACCAGTGATTAGCGGGGACTTAAACAGATCATAAATGTCTTTGTTACTTCTTCTTTTCCACTCTCCACTTTGTGTATCCCTGTTGAGTTGAGTTGAGTTAAGAACCGACATCACTGCACCCAGGACATTCCCAAACGTGCTCCGTCTCCTCGTTCAACAGCCAGCGAAGAGTCATACTACTAATCGTTCCCACCGCTATCTGATTAAAAGTTCTCCTGGTCTTCACTCTCAGTTTTGATATTCTTCCAGAACCCCTGCCGATCCTCCGCAATCTCATTCTTTCCACATATAGGTTCTCAATCTGTTCCTCCGCCTTCTCCATCTGGTCTCACAAGCGCACGACCACCTCCCCCTTGTCCATAGGCAAAATACCACCAAGAGGTGCCCTCCCTGCTAGCCTATCAGCCTGTTCATTCCCTCGCACACCCGCATGGCCAGGGCAAAATATCCATACAATTCTCACAATCTGTGACCTCTGAAGCGACGAGAGCCATTCCACACGAAACATTCCTTTCTCCGCCTTGCTAAGCATTCTCTTTGAATTGTGTATCCCCAATGGATCCAAAGATGCGTTTCAAAACTTTGTTCTCACAGGTTTGTAACAAGGCTTCATCTCCTTTCATTGTACTCTGGGTTTCAGAGTCATACGGCACAACTGGTCTGATCAGTGTTTTGTATATTGTGATTTTGGTGTTACGAGACAGCGCCTTTGATTTTAGTAGATGTTGTAGTGTATAGGACTATCTATGCGGCGCATAGGGCAGAAGTCCTGACTCTCCATGCTTGGCGGTTCGCTGCTACCTGTTGTAGATCTTGGATGTTTACTTGGCCATTGAATGCGCCTTCTCTGATGATGGTTCTACGCAGGGTCTCTCTTGGTCTTCCCCGTTTTCTTTTCCCTACCTGTGACCATATGAGGGCTTGGTAGGGGAGTCTTGTCTTGTCCATTCTGAGTACATGGCCGATGTAGTTCCAACGGCGTCTTCTAATAAAATTGGATACTGTATCTTGCTTAGTCTCTTGTCTTATTTGCGTATTGGTTCTGAAGTCTGTCCAGTGGATGTTTAGAAGTCTTCTAAGACATTTGTTCTCAAAATTATCTAATTTTTTTTTTTCTAAAGCTACCGTTGATTTCCAACTTTCACATCCATACGTTAACACTGGAATCACACAAGAGTTGAAGATTTTAAGTTTTGTGTGTTTGCTGAGTGTCTTTGACTTCCAGATGTTTGACAGTTTATTGAAGGCACCAGATGCCAGTGAGATTCTAGATGATATTTCTGGTGTTAAGTCCCCTGTAGATGTCATTTTGCTTCCTAGGTATGTGAAGCTGTTGACTTTTTCAAGAACGTAGCTGTTTAATTTGGTGTCATCTGAACTATTGGTAAGATCAATAGTCTTTGTTTTTGTGGTGTTAATTTGGAGACCAATTTGCCCTGAAACATTTTGGAGATGGTTTATTTTCTCTTGGGCATCTGGGTGTGTTGAACTCAAAAGCACTATGTCGTCGGCAAAGTCCAGGTCTTCTAGAATTTTGTCAACCCAATGGATACCCATATTTGTGTTGTTTGTGCATGTGCGCATGACCCAATCGATAGCTATTCCAAAGAGCATCGGTGATAAGACACAACCCTGTTTCACTCCTGTTTCCACTGAGAACCAGTCAGAGTTGCCTGTTTCTGTTCTTACGCAGCAACGTGTCTCTTTGTAGAAAGATTTTATGACGTTGGTATATTTGGTAGGGAAACCATAGATGTTAAGTAGATTCCAAAGTGAAGGACGGTGGATACTGTCGAAGGCTTTTTGAAAGTCGACAAAGTTGGTGATTAATTTCGACTGGAATTCTACGGAGTCTTCAATGATTATTCTGAGGGTGAAAATGTGGTCTATGCATGACCGTTTTGGTCTGAAGCCTGCTTGTTCTTCTCTGAGCCTTTCATCTATAGCCTTTTTCAATCTCTCAAGTAACATGCTACAAAAAAGTTTTCCTGGTACTGACAATAGAGTGATACCACGCCAATTATTGCAATCAGACATGTCGCCTTTTTTAGGCAGTTTGAAAATTACACCATCTTTCCACTGTTGTGGTGGGGATTCGTTTTGCCAGATTTCATTGATTAACTGTAGCAAACGTTGTAAGGTATTCTCATCTGCTGCTTTGAGCATTTCACCTGAGATGTCGTCTTCACCAACAGCTTTGTTGTTCTTCAATTTTTTGATGGCTGCTTTAATCTCTTCCATGGTGAATGACTCGCAGGAGGCATCTAGTGGGGGCATAGTAATTTCTCCATCCAGGTTTGGAACAGTGTCAGGCTGCGGTCTATTTAATATTTCTTTGAAATGTTCTGCCCATCGTTGCTTTTGAAAGTCATTGGATAACAATTGTTTACCTTGTTTGTCTTTGATGGGTATATTTGGTGTAGGTGAGTGATTGCATAATTGCTTCATGATATGGAATATGGCTCTGTTGTTTCCAGTTCTGGCAGCTGCTTCGGCGTCGGAGGCCAGGCTGTGAATAAAGTTCTGTTAGTCTTTCCGTGCGCTTGATTTCACCTCTTTATCCAACATGGAGTATTTCTGCTTATGGGTTTCATATGTAGACGTGTCTTTTGCAGAAAGAAGTGTTAGTTTTGCTTGTTTTCTTTCTTGTATCTTCGTCCATGTGTTATCGCTTAGCCACTTCTTCTTCTGTCTTTGTACGTAGCCGACTGTGTTTGTTGCAGCTTTTAGCAAGGTAGTTTTTTAGGAAATTCAAATTTTCTTCAATGTTGTATTTAATATTCGCTTTGCTCGATATACTTTCTTTGTTAGCATAGATGCTTTGTACCTCTGAATTGAATGCGAGTTGGTGTTCTTTAGTCAGTAGGGACTGTGAGTTTATTTTCTTAATTCTGGGTGATCTGTGCAGAGTCTTGAGCTTTATTTTTAGCTTGGCAATGCAGACAATGTGATCACTGCCAACATCTGCACCTCTGTAGGCTCTGACGTCTTGTACTGATGAACAGAATTTGGCATAAATGCAAAAATGGTCTATCTGATATTTTGTGATGCCATCAGGCGAGTTCCACGTGATTTTGTGTATATCTTTGTGCGGAAATAAAGAGTTTGCTACTATCAGATTTGCTATTTCACAGAATTCTAGCAGTCTCTCTCCGTTTTGGTTCATATCCCCTAAGCCGTGAATTCCCATATATCTCTCAACACCCTTATTGTCAAACCCTATCTTGGCGTTGAAATCACCCATTACAACAACAATGTCGTGCTTGGGAGATGAGTTGATGGTACCAATTAGTTGTTCATAGAAATTATCTTTGTTGATGTCTGTATCGTCGTTGGTAGATGCGTAGCACTGTATGATTGTTAGCTTGAAATATTTTGTTTGGTAACGCACTGTTATGATTCTATCATTTACAGGTTCCCAGCTGATCAGTGATCTTTCTGCATTTTTTGACATGATGATAGCGACTCCGTTCGAATGATTGTTGTCGGTTCTTCCTGAATAAATTATGTGTCTTTGTTCACAGTTGAGAAATGTCTTACCTGAGTCAGTCCATCTGCACTCGCTAACCCCGAGAATTTCTAGGTTGTATTCATTCATAACACTACACACCTGAGTCGTTTTCCCCGTCTGGTACATAGTTCAGACATTCCAATAACCAATCTTGAAAGTATCCTTGGAGTTTAACATTTTTGAGCTACGCATTATAACATTTACTGATTCTGAAGCAACGAAAAATGGTTAGTTAGATCGTCGATAAACCGCCTTAAGCCAAGCTAGAAGGAAACATGTCGAGAATATCCCGGTCCGGTTGCAACCGTTCATAACACACACTTCACTACACACGTGGGTTGGATTTTAACGTTCCAATAGCCAATTTGAAATATCCTTGGAATTCAACAAATTTCAGCGAAGCAACATATCATTTAGAGCCAGAAATCTGATTCTGAAACAACGGGAAGTTTTACGATGGTGGTTTGTCGAACCGCCGATCAACCGCCCCAAGCCAAGCTAGAAAGAAACACGTCTCGCCATCTTGACCTAAAACCGGAAGGCTGTATTATATTTGTACTACATTGCGGTAAATTTTTGGTTTACAAATCACAAGTTCATTTAACTGCCAGTTAGTAATTTACTGCCAATATAGTACCTTGCGGTGTATGGCAGGGGGGGGGGGGGGGGTCTTCGAGCCTGAGGAATTAAGGACGCCTGGCTAGTGCAGTCGCCGCGAACTTTGCAGGTTAGGATTTTCTCTTTTCTCCCGACAGAAAAAAATCCCACGCCTTACCGAGGATTCGAATCCGGGTCTCTCGAAGGAGAATCCGGCGTTCTAGCCACTCGTCCAGCCACTCCTTTGTTCATTTAACAATCCATTTTAAATCAGTTTCGAAAATCACGATTAATGAATTAATTTACAATTGTAACTGTTCTTCATAACCAGTTACTTAAGTTCAGATGCCAGTTTACCAATGTCTGGGCACAAATCTGTCGTGCCCAATGTCATAAGCGAACCTAGATTACTGTCGATGAGTCTGGAACGTTGCTTGTTTGTTTTTTTTATAACGACCATTGCGGAAAATGACTGCTTGCATCTTAAGTCGAGCCAAAACGACAAATGTATCTCTGGGCGAGTGAATACAAGTGTTCAAATTGTTCGTCAGGCAATAGTCGCCAGAATGAATCATATAATGAGCTGAAGGTGAAGCAGGCAGCTCCAGAAATCTACATCTCAGTGCAGAATTGCATTTTAAATCAATTACTCCGTGCTGGAGGTTTTGCTGTAATTGACAGAGTTTGGTATCAGGGAATACGAACGGATTTATGAAGAGGGCAACATTTTTCTCCTCTATTGTGTACTCTTGAAATCTCGACTGAAAGATATCCAGAATACTTTCACCTTTTACTTTGTACTGTAACAAGTCACATTTCTTTTCCACCACAAGCGTCTTCAGAGTTGGAAACGCCTCTAAAGACCCTTCAGTCAGCTGTCCGATAAACCGTCGTAGTCTCATTTTCTCATCTCATCTCATCTCATCTCATCTCATCATGTTCCTCTTGTACCTTGCGGTGTCGAGGTGAAGTATAAACATTGTGAGAGTGCCCGATTATGGGCTAGTCTAATTTTAAATGAAGAAATGTCATCGCACAAGTGTGTGAATAGTTTTTTTTTCCCCCTGGATCCTCGATTTAAAGAGTTTAAATGAGACGTGACATCCACCAAAAATGCCAGGTCATTAAGCCAGTTATCGGTCAGCAGACATTCCCGTTTGTAGGCACTTCATTTATTTCAGACAGAAACAGATATAAACTATTTTTCAGTGCCCAGAAACGTGACAAAACTTTGCCTTTGGATAGCCATCTGACATCACAGTGTAACGAGTATTCCTCGTTCAGGTCTGATAGAAAATGTCTGAACTCACGCCTGTTCAGCGCTTTACTTCGAATTTTGTTCACACGTCTCAGAACAACATCCATGACTTGTTTCAGATTTAATGTCTTCCCACACAGAGCTTCTTGATGAATGATATAATGATATTTTAATATAGTACGGCCAAGAAACTGTTCCAATAATGCTAGACATCCAGACTTTTTACCCGTCAATGCCGGAGCACCGTCGGTGCATACACTGTCCAATTTGGTCCATTCTATGTTGTTTTTGACCAGTAAAAAGATGTCAATTGAAACGAGAAAAAGAGTGTTGAGGTACTACATAGAACCTGTACTTTTAAATGGATGTGAAGCTTGGACAATGAGCAGTCAAGCTGAAAAACATCTGATGGCTGTAGAAATGTGGTTTCTGAGGAAAATGCAAAGAATACCATGGACAGCCAGAAAGACCAATGAACAGGTCCTTCAAGAAACAAATGAAGATCGTAAACTGATTAGAGATATTAGACGCAGACAGTCAAAATAAATTTTTTGGGCATGTTATGAGAAGAAATGAATTGGAGAACTTGGTGACAACTGGTAAGATCGAAGGGATAGACCAAGAGGAAGACCTAGAAGCAAATACCTGGATGGTTTGGCCTCGTGGCATGGTTGAGACAGAAACACAGAGCTGATCCACGACTCTGGTGATCGAGTGAGATGGCAAAACATGACCGCCCACGCTTACCGGCATGGCACATGATGATGATGATGATGTTTTTCTCTACACACAACTTCAGAGTTTCAAACAGATCAGTCCTTTTAGTAATCGCATGCATTGATTCAAGCCCTAGAAGTTCTTCAATGACTTCCAAATTATCGTTTATTGCTCGAACAGAAACTGCGCCTTGAACTGTGTCAGAAATGTCAGTGGATTCATCCACTGCCAATGAAATTTTTTTACAATTTTTGATATGTACTGCTACTTGTGTTGTTGTTGTTGTTGTTGTTGTGTTTGTTGTGGTTGTTGTTGTTGTTGTTGTTGTTGTTGTTGTTGTTGTTGTTGTTGTTGTTGTTGTTGTTGTTGTTGTTGTTGTTGTTGTTGTTGTTGTTGTTGTTGTTGTTGTTGTTGTTGGATGAAGAATGAATTGCGCGATGAATTGATTAAAGTGAGGAAGAGTTGCGCAATTCGTCGACCTCCCTCTCTCGCCTGAGTCCATCTGAATCCAGTGGCAGGACAGAGCTGCCTCTTGTAACTTGACGATGAACATCGTTGTCTAATTCTTCAACTCGCCTGGCCATAGTATTATTAAGCAAAGGAATCTGATCAAATTTTGTTTTACACTTTTTATCGCCAAGCATTCTAGCAGCAATTTTAAGGGAAGGCTTGATTATTTCTTCTGCATCGTTAAACGGCTTCTTTTTGCGAGATAACAGAAGAGCGACTTCGTACGACGCCAACAACCGCACTCTTGCTCTGTTCGTTAGCTTTGGTGAAAAATGACTGCTGCCTGGTCAGAGCACTTTCTTGTTTAGCTATGAAATCTTTTCTTAACTCCGAATTGATCGGGTATTGAAAATGTATGTCTGAATGTGTGGTCGTGAAGTGTAGTTCCAGATTACATTTTTTGGTAACAGAAACACGAAACCCGCAGATTAAGCAAACTGGTTTACCACCACGGGTAGGCTGGATGGAGAACACGATACATACACACATCGTGATTGTAACTGACTCAGAAAGCATGCTGAGGAGGGTGATGATAAGCAGGCTTCGAGCAGAGTGGCTTGCTTCGCTTCGGAGGTCACGGGTGGCAAGCATCACATGGTTCTTTTCTCCGGGGCATGCCGGTGTGCTGTAGGATAAACAGGCAGACAGATTGGCTGGCTCGGGAAAACTTAATGGAGTATTGATGCATGACAAGGTAGACGTGGTTGCGGCCTTGTGAGAGCATGTGTACACCTCGGAGGAGCAAATGGATCACCATAGTCTGGCAAGAATGAGGCAGCGAGGAGTGACGAGGGGATTTAGCCGACGCTCGACGCTCAGAGGAAAGGCGAGACGGACATATAATCAGATTGCTACTGGAACTATTTGTGTTGGAACTCTTCGCTGGCTGCTGAGGATGGAGACGGAGCGCTTATGGGAATGCCTCAAATGCTGTGATGTCGGTTCTTAAATCAGTCAATCAATAAATCAATCGTAAACATAAATTGCTTCCTTCGGTCTTCATTGAATTTACGACTAGCTACGTTTTCACATTTTCGTATTTTACCATTGGTTGATTTTAGATTTTCCACACTCATGTTTGCCTTGACGTAACTCCCGTTCTGCTGAACAATAATAATGAATGGAGATCCACGCCTAAGCAGTTATGCTCGTCAATGTGTAACGATAACAAAAGCTCAAAGTCTCTCACCTTAATAAACCGGTGAACAGGAACATAAAACAAGGATGCCTCGAATGCTGTGATGTCGGTTCTTAAATCAGTCAATCAATCAATCAATCATAAACATAAATTGCTTCCTTCGGTCTTCATTGAATTTACGACTAGCAACGTCTTCACATTTTCGTATTTTACCATTGGTTGATTTTAGATTTTCCACACTCATGTTTGCCTTGACGTAACTCCCGTTCTGCTGAACAATAATAATGAATGGAGATCCACGTCTAAGCAGTTATGCTCGTAAATGTGTAACGATAACAAAAGCTCAAAGTCTCTCACCTTAATAAACCGGTGAACAGGAACATAAAACACGCAGGTCAGCAAACGATTTCAAGTCCTTTAATTTTCGGCCTTGCAGACTTATAATATAAACATTGCAGTGGCCCCGTAGTTTTCCCTTACCACAGGGACAACAACTACTAAAAACATTAACCAGGAATATACATTAAACTCTGTATCATTTGCCCTGACAGTCTGTCTTCCATTCTACAGTTCCTTTAGATCTTTGTTGTCTCGTTCGTTCAAGATTCGTCTAGGTCCGTTTTCCCTGTTCTGCTATCCATCCATGGATTGTTAACAACAATTCCCTCCACTTGTTCCTCACTTGAAGATCCTTGAATCACCGCATCTAAACATCTACTTGTGCCACTCCATGAAAACTCGACCGGTTCTCCATATCTCTCCACAGCCTATCCTATGTTTACGTTACATCGGCGTCACGTTGTCATTCCCGTGACACATTCCCGCATCTCTTGGATTCATTGCATAGTAGGGAATTCTCTGTCTAGCGTGTAACAAGCACCTGCCTTGTGGCATTATGCCCCACCCTCATCTAAAATGGTGAAACAATTTAAATACTCATATAATTATTTCTATATAAGCTATAGACATGCCCAATGGCAGTGCCAACATCATGAGACTTATCTAGAGCTAAGTACAGACTTTATGGCCCCCCGTTAATACCCTAAAAAAATAAAAATATTTTTGACGGGCATGCCCTTCTATTCACACCCATGGTGAACGTCATGTGGCCGGCCTATGGGAGGGCCGGTCCAACTAATGATTACATTAGTCCCTATCTTTTCCAAATGAACTAAATGAACAAGTGTTCTCACTCTAGGTCAAAACCTGGAGTTGTGGACGAGGGTAGTGACAGGTACCAAGCAGTCCGTATCCGTTGCTTCTCAATGTCGTCGTTAGCTTATATCCTTTAGGTGTTTCTTAGGTGAGGTAGACGCTGTATACATTGCACATTTCCATAAAGATTTTCTTGTATGACCAAGGATCGCATGTGTACTTCATAATCACTGGTATGAGATATGTGGTGTCTCAATCTAACGCCTCGGAGTGAATCAATGCTAATTATGTCCTCTAATTATCAATATTATTATCCAATAAACTAATGTATTCACCAACATAACTATTTCATTCTAAAACGATTAAATACTCATTATAACAAACAATTGTTTATATGAACTAACCTAAATAATTAATAATGTTCATATAGTATATCTACATTCACAATGACAAAACTATAATAACACAATCGTCACAATACTTAATGTTTGTCCTCCAAATGAATGTCCGCACTATACACGTTCTGTCATATCCACACATGAAAGTACGAAGTTCAGTTAATCCAGCCATTGAATATACGGTACTCAATCGTTCCAATATGTCACAACCAAGTCATTTCAACGATTCATAATGACTCTGCCAACAATGGAAAAATCAACATATGTATTCATTCCTATCACTATATGATAAATTAATATGTTTCAACCTGTTAGTCGCTATGTACATTGCTATTTCATTTAGGTGCGATCTGTAATATATATCAACTTTTCTAATAACCCAACTAAATAATACTAACAACAGTAAACAACTGTGAAGCAGATCTATCTATTTACAACCGACTAAGAAGATCCGCAAGATTGTTATCTTTTCCAGGAATAGGACAGATATCGAATTCTTAATCCTGCAAGAGCAAAGACCATCTATGAATTCTGGAATTCTTAGGATGACCAGATTTAAATATCTGTAAAGGTTTGTTATCCGAAAGAACCAGAAATTTTCTACCTAATAGATATCTCAAGAATTTCTCAATGCTCTCAATTAGTGCTAAAGCCTCAAGCTCAGTGATAGCATAATTTCTCTGTGTATCTGATAACATTTTACTGAAGTATAGAATAGGATGTAACTTTCCCTCATGTAATTGAAGTAATACAGCTGAAATTGCATGAAAACTCGCATATGTTTGTAATACGAAATCCTTTGAAATATCAGGCAATTTCAGAATAGGATAGGTACTAAACAGAGTTTTTATCTGTTGTAATAGTTTGTCATGATCGTCTGTCCAAACTATTTTTGTAGGCTGACCCTTTTTTAGCAATTCAGAAAATGTTGCCGTCATGTCAGCAAAGTTAGGAATAAAGTTCTGATAGTCATTAATCAGACCTAACAGACTTCTTAATTCCTTTTTTGTCGTTGGAGGTTTGATATTGAGAAGTTTTGTAACCACCGGTGGATCTGTCTTTCTAAATCCATTAGAAATTCTATGACCAAGGAATTGTATTTCAGTAAACCCTATCTCAATTTTGCTTGGTTTAACTTTAAGACCGTGTTGTTGTATTCTCTGAAATACTTGTTTGAGGATTTTGTCATGTGTGTCAATATCTGTAGTATGAATACAGATGTCATCCATATACGTCGCAACGTTTAAAGCCCATATAGTAATCTTCTCATCATGCGAATGAATATACTTGGCGCATTCTGTAACACAAATGGAAGATATGCCCATTCATACAGACCTAATGGAGTACTAAAAGCTGTGATATGCATAGAATCTTCATCCATCGGGATTTGCCAATATCCCTTGGTGAGGTCAATCTTTGAAAAGAGTTTTGAGTTTCCCATGCTTTCAATCAATTCATCAATGTTTGGCATTGGTTCTGCATCCAGTAGTGTTAATGCATTTACGTTTCTATAATCAACACATAGACGCAATGACCTATCATTTTTCTTAACAATAACTACCGGAGAATAGTAATTTGAAATGGATTTTCTGATAATTCCAGTTTTATCTAACTCCGATATCTCTGCCGTAACTTTCTCTAGATTAAAAAAAAAACAAAAAAACTGTCATTTACTGCCAATATAGTACCTTGCGGTGTATGGCAGAGGGGTCTTTGAGCCTGAGGAATAAGGGCCGCCTGGCTAGTGCAGTCGCCGCGAACTGTGCAGGTTAGGATTTTCTTTTTGCCCCCGATAGAAAAAAAATCCCGCACCTTACCGGGGATAGAACCCGGGTCTCCCGAATGAGAGTCCGGCGTTCCAGCCACTCGGCCAGCCGCTCCTCTTCTCTAGATAATGTATCGGAATAGGATATGGTTTCACCTTGACTGGGAGATCCGAGAGTAAAGTTATTTTATGTTTGATAAGCGATGTCTGTCCTGGCTTATCAGAAAAGATTGTGCTAAACTCTTTTATTGCTGCAATATGTTCGCTTTGTTTTGTGTTGACAAATCTTGACTTATTTGTATAGATTGCCAACTGCTGTCACTATTGACTGTTGGTGAGGGAATTTGTTGCTTAATAGCGTCTTCTTGCTGTTCGTTATTGACCCAACAAGCTACTGCTATTCTCTGTGGTATTAGTTGTGTCACCTGTGATGTATTACATTCGCGTGGGATATATGGCTTCAACATATTTATGTGAAAGATTTTATGTTTCCCTTTTACATCAATACGATAGTCTACATCACAGATTTTCTTAATCACCTTAAATGGACCTTGCCAGGAAGTAACTAAGCAGTTACGAGGGTCAGGAAGTAATAACCAGACATCTTCTTCTTCTTTCAAGACTATTGTCTTGGCGTTTCTATTGTTGTACTGTCTGTACTTTTCTCCAGCCTTCTCGAGTGCTAATTTTGCAATTTGGCAAGCTGCGATAATTTTGTCTCTCAATTGAGTAACCATTTCATAGGCTTCTCTTTTCGGGTGGTCAAATGTCTTATGTGTAAGCATATCATTGTATAACAACAATGGACCACGAGGATTTGCTCCGTATACTAGCTCAAATGAAGAAAAACCTGTACTAGCCTGTGGTACCTCACGGTACGCAAATAGTAATGCTGGTAATAAAATGTCCCAATCTTTAGGTCTCTCAGCTGCTACTTTTGCCAGAGTTCGTTTCAGGACTCCGTTGTAATTTTCATTTACACCACTTGTCATCGGGTGCCAAGGAGAACTAAAGACTTGTGGAATACCCAGTATTTTTATTGCCTCTTGGGTAGCTGTAGATATGAATTGACTACCTCTATCAGACAATATGCAACTTGGGAATCCTATTCTACTGAATAATGAATCCAGAATGGATCTACTTGTGATGTACTTGAGTGGAATAGCTTCTGGCCAACGAGTACAAAGATCGATCATCGTCAAGATAAATCTATTACCCCGATCGGTAATTGTGTTAAGCGGACCCACAATATCCACAGAAATCTTCTGAAATGGTCGAGATGCTAGATCGGTGTTCTGAACATGTGCTTTGGGATGTTTGCCTTTTTGTGTGGTCATTTGGCACAATGTACATGAACGAACATGTGTCTTAATATCTCTGATATACCCAGGCCAATAAAATTGTGTCAAAAATCTGTTGGTCGTTTTGGCAATACCCATATGACCCGCAAATGGTGAATCATGTGCCAATTTTAGTGCCTCACTACGATATTTAGTAGGTAGCACTGTTTGTACGCAACGTGTTGAACCTTTATTGTACCGTCTGGATAAGATATTATTGTCTTAGAAAAATTTCCAATGACCATGTTTAGCCTGTTTGGATGGTTCATTTAAGTTTTTAAAACAAGTTTGTAATGTCGGATCCTGTTTTTGTTCGTTTGGTAAGTCAGCTGTCAGTTTGATATTATTCTGAGTATTGTCATTGTCTGTCTGGGAAGATTGGTCTATATGTCTTCGTTCTTGAGCTTTTGTGACAGCATTCGTTTGAGTGTGGTCGATTTTCCATTAAATTGCCGCTTCGTGAGTGTACTGCTTTGCATTAGGTAATCCGGCACAAGGATTAGGCAATACTGCTGCATTTACTGTGCCTTCGAAATATGGCGAAGGTATTATAATCGTGGCAATCTTATATCTCTCAATTGTGCCACCAAAATTTCTGCAGGCAACAGTTTCGCCCGTATAATCCTCTGTTTTTATTAACCGTTTGTCCACTCCGACAATTGAAGCCCCTGAATCACGAATACAGGTCGTAGGTTCACCATTCACCCATGCCTGGTGAACTTTAAGTTTGCCATTCTGAATATTAACGGCATTGACTTCATGAATTTTTTCAACACATTCGTCAATAGGAATGTCTGTCCTAGTCTTTTCAGTCTTGTCATCATACTGTTGTATGATAGCAGCATGTTTCTCTTCTAAGTCATCAGAGTCACTACTGGAAAATACGTATGCGGTACTTGCTTCTTTCCAAGTATTTCTCATCGGACAAGACCTACTGGTATGTCCGTATGTCCGACAAGAAAAACATTTAATACTCCTCTTATAGGAGTCATACTTACTTCTTTTCTTTGCCGTGATGTCTCGCAGATACGCTGCATAACCAGGGTGTTGATCACACATTTCAAGATGTCCGTGTGATAACTTGCAATGTTGGCATCGAGTAAAGTGTCCCTTTCTTGATCTGTCTCCCTCTTTATTGGAGTATTGATTTGGACCACTTCTATTCCTATTATTAAATTTCTTAAACTTACCATTGCCTTTCTGGAATTTGGCGCTCGCTCCTATGACAAGTTCTGGTTGTGCACAGTTGGCAAATATATCACGGTGTGCATTATAAAATGATTCCCCTTTTGATTCCATCTCACTTAGTGACTTACACTTATTTTCAATCAGAAATACAGACATAGATTCTGTTACTGCAGAGAACAGTTTGTATCTTATTATCAGATCCCGAATTTTATCGAAATCAGACCCAATATCAGCTGCCTTCAGCCATTTATCAAAGCATGAAGATGTTTCAGAAACAAAATCAAGGAAAGTTTGGTTAGACTTAGGAGTAAGTGTTTTGAACTTTGTACGCAACCCCGATTCGTCTAAACTAAACTGTGCAAGAACACGATCTCGCATATATTTGTAGTTGGTACGCAAGTTCTCAGGTATTAATTCATTTACCTTTAAACGCTCCAGCGCGAGGTGTCGATGGAACAGAATCGGTATGTCCTGTTCAGGAATCTTATGGAATTTTACTAACACATCGAAATTAGTAATCCAGGAACTTACTCAATCACCTTGTTGGAAGTTACGAAACATACCTTGATACCTCTTGACTGGATCATTATATTTAGCTTGTATTTTCTCACGTTCTATCTCGGCTTCTCGATCCATTTCTAATGGCTTGACTTTCAAATTACCTTCAACCTCTTTGTCCTTCATAAGTTGTTCTGCCATAAGTTTTTCTTTCTCAAATGCCAGTTGTTTGACCTTCATTTCCGTCTCTGCGGCTATTTGGTTTTCCTTCATCTCTTTTTCCAATGCTAGTTTCTCTTTTTCAGCCGCTATCCTCTCACGTTCTAGAGTTAATTCCTTTTCTCTAGCCGCCATTTTCTCACGTTCCAAAGCTAATTCATTTTGTTTCATAGCATCTGCTTTTCTTTCAGTTCTCTCTCGAGAGCTAATCTCTCTTGTCGCTCTTCACGTTCACTTGCAGCTTGAAGTTGTTTCGCTTCTTTCTCTGCTGCTAATCTTTCTTGTCTTTCTTCTTTCTCGCGTGCTGCTTGAAGTCGTTTTTCTTCCTTTATTTGCATTTGGAATTCGGTGAATTCTTGTTTTTCCCATGTCCTAAGCTCTGAACCGGTCAACCCAGACTTCTCACATATGTCCATGACGACTTGAAGTGTCGACATGTCGATTTAATTTAATTATCACCACTCTAGCTGAAAACTTTGTAGAGCAGTGCAAAAATGCAAAGGACTCGACGATATGTAAGTATGTTCAATTCAAGTAGACAATATAGAAATGTAAAAACGTAGAAGAAAATGAGAAATATAAACTAGTGCCGTCCCACGGGTGGCAACATAAAAATTGACACTACGCATATTCATCCGAGTGAAATGTCTCGTCTGAATGTCTCTCGTGCTAGGAACAGCTCTGACTACCTAGTTCCCTAATGCCGCTTTTGTTCGGAACTGCTCTGACTGGGTAGTTTTCCGAATGTCAGTCGTGCCTGGACCAGCTCTGACGGGCGCAACGACAAGCACATGTCCATGTCGCAAACTCGCTGAGTGGATACCGTCTGCAGACCGGTCTGGTTTGTGCGGGAACGACCCGGGGTTAACGAAGTGCCCAATATATTGAAGTGAAGAATTAAAGCAGCCATGAGCAGGACGTGACGATTCCCTCGGTGAGCCCAGCACCAGAGCATTAGGTGTCGGCTCTGCAATTATGGAAGCCACCCAGGATGGCGGAAAATGCTATGGACTGTCCCTGCCTTCCTTTGAGGGATGACTGCGAAGTCTTCGACTGTTCCAACTCGACCAACTGGTAGGTGGACGGTACCACAAAAGTGAGAGTCTTCCAGGAATGCTAACCTGGTCAAAAATGCACGCAGAAGCCGGATGTGTTGACCTAAAGGTTTCGACCCAAAGGTGCCTAACGCACACCGCAATCACATCTAAAAAAAAAAAAAACACTCCGGATGAACGCAAAGAAGAAGAAGAACTATAAACTCAACAACAATGTAAATTCGAACAAAAAGAAATTCAGCAACTTATTGCTATATAAATTATGCTAACTGTTATCCTGTGTAAATAACAGAAAATAGTATTAAAAATATATTCAGTATAAAGAATATATAACACTAGGCAGTTAACAACGATAGAGAACGAGTGACGTGTGACGTAAACACATATTTACATAGATAAAAGATAAAAGTATTGACTAACCATCGATCCTCAATTACACATACAATACCGCTGTAACACTACTACAATACACTCTGATACCAACAACGTGAGATTGCCACCAATTAACTTCGTGACGATCTGACGATTGTGGGTATATCACGTCTTCTTAAATATTGACTTGATCGTACTATATTTCAGAAGAGCAACCTCCAAACCACCCACTCTATTAATTTAGAGTTAAATTTAAAGTTAACTTATTCATTGTTAACTAGTTAGTTCTGACTGCACCTAATTAAAATTACAAATGCAATAACCAACAAATAAAAATTTCTACTGGCCTTGTTTAATGTTGTTGGTGTGTTCCGTAGTGCGTTAAGTTAATCAATTAAACAGGTGGTGTGTCCGTTTCTTAGATACTGTCATATATTTTTGAAGGGAGTGGGAGATCACTGTAGTGCATGCCCCATCTCTAACAAAAGATGTAGAGCCCCATCCTCTTCTATCTTCAATAACCCCAGAATATGAACCTTGAGTTATCTGCAGGCCTTGTTCTATTAAGTATTGTCTAGGATATATAGATTATGGCCCTGGCAAGAATGGTAATTTACTAACTGGGAATCTGCCCCTTCTCCAATGATTCTGATAGCTCTGGAGCCCCCTTATTGTTTATCAAAATCTGAGGAAAGTCTGGAGAATTTTCTCAGCCTGATTTAGATGAAGAAAACATGGATGTTGAGCAGTTGATAGATTTAGAGTCTTTTTATTTCCCCATTCAGTAAGTCATTATGAGTTAATTTATCTGTAAACAATCAAACACATAAACAATCACATCAGATTCTGACAACATGATGTACAAAGAAGTTGTTTACACAGATAGGTTTGAACTTGACAAATTAACAGACGGTCAATTCATGTTAATCATTTATTGACTGGCCTGAGCCTTCTGGTCAGTACATACATCTCTATTGTGATTTACACAAAGTAATAGAACAGTTGTACATTGGACCATTGTCCCAGACAAGCAATAACAAGCATCAATATATGAGATGTCAACAAGTGTGAAAACATAGTAAACATTTTGATGTTGTACATATTAAGTATGATAGTGTTGTCTCAACCATATAATGTCAGTAGTTTTCCTGAAATTGGGGGTGTATTCAACCTATGAGAAAAGTAACCTGGTGACTGGAGGATTAGGTAAGCCAGGGTCCATTGACTGATGGATCCACTTCAGGTCTGCCCGTATAGCTCCTCTGAAGGCCTCCCCATGCTCTGCTCATAGCGAAGTCATCCTCCCTCTCACTTGTGGTTCATCTCTTTCTCTCGGCTTCCCTCCCTCAGGTCTGATTTAGGTGGTTAATTGGCTGATGTGTTGGGTGGTTGTTGGTATGTAGCCACCAAGATCACTGATGAATATTCGCATAAATATATACATTCCTACCAATACAATAAATAAGAAGTAGGTCGGAAGAAATCTAAATTCCTGAAGTAGGAACTAGTTCCCCTCCCCTCCTTTTCTCTCTGAGCTAGTGTTGGGTTAAGTTGGGGTGGTCAGAGATTATCACACGGTGTACGCCTTGTATCAACTTGTTCCTGCTGTATGTAAATTCTCATTTGACCGGGGTCAGTGAACGTGTACAGTAAGACATTGACAAGAGTGAGAATATGTCAAGATGCATGTAAATAAATGACATACATTTAGAACATTTCTTCCACTAAATGGTGTTTACAATGTGTATAAATAATTCTCTGTGTTTTCCCAATTAACTACTTCTTCTTCTTGTGTCCAATAACTCTCTTCCATTACCTGTTGTTGTTGTGATGTTGAGTGTTGGGTTGTGTGGTGATGAGTGGTGTGGAGTGGTGTTGTGTTTTTAAGTTATGTTGAGTCATGAGTGAAGTTCACTGCGCGTGATGGTGTTCCGCGAAGCACAACTTTCTCATGTGTTGCAGTTCATGTGTGCCCTTATCTAATTAAATTTGACATAAATATAAATATTTATTTCGCCAAACCCTATTAATTCTATAGATAAAGGAGAAAGGAAAGATTGATTTCACTTTCAGCTTTCTAGATTGTAAATAGGCATAGATAAGTCTGTTTTAGAACAAGGCACTTATTCTAGTACACGAACTGTCTTTTCAGCTGTAGATAGTGGGGCATCTTTAACAATGTTTCTGGTGAAATGCACAAGATTGCTTTAGAATCATCACTTCTCACAGTTGTTTAGAATAGAATATAGTAGTGGAATGCACTTCTTAAAGTTCATAATTATCTCTAAGAATATCAGAGATTGTAGTTTCATCGAAGAGAATATTTCGCCCGGGAATGGCTTTGCGTCGTTAGAATCTACAGTCGAGCATTTTTACATTTCAGAAGTTTTAATTAATAATCATACATTTCAATTAACATCACAAACATGGGTTTACATTACTTGAGACATCGGGTTCTTAGTCTAATCAAGGGCCAACAAACGTACCTCGGATCCAGACTTTTGCCTTGCCCATTGAATTTTTGGTCACACATTCTTCTCACATCCGTCCATGGAGCGAGTTCAGACAAAAGTGAGGGCTTATTAACATTTCTGATGAAATAGTAATATATGTTAATTATGCACTGGCGCGAAGGCGGTCATGTGGTTTTCCTATCCAATTGTTTTCTGAGCTTGGTCTGATGAAATCTTTCTAAGAATCCACGTCATTTGTCACTTGTTCAGTTCCAGTTTTGATGTTAAGTTTTAAGTCCCAATCTCCAATTGCGTTTGTGAAGTCAATTTCTTTTAATGTTGTTTCCTCTTTTTGCGGCATGAGTTGATGAATGAATAATGTTGGCTGCGTTATGCCACAGATACTACGATGAGTGTAGTACTGTAGACTGAAGTAGCGAATGAACGTTGTTCCTGTCTGTAACGGTAGTGTAATTATTTTGCACTCGACACCCTAAGCCTAGCGCTTGTCACCGATTTCTGAAGTAGACTTGATCGGTGGTGGTGTATAATCGTAGACCTTCAGCTGGGCATGCTGTGTAGTGATCTGTGCAGTCTTGTTATTGATCAGTGTGGCAGTGTCCTAATGTCTTGGTGTCGGTATAGTAGTGTAGGTCCAGATGCAAATACGTCCTGATGTAAGATACTATGTGTAATGTCCAAACAAACGTCGTAAACAACGTCCAGATTTCCTTGATAACTATGGTGGAGGGAAGTGTAGGTGGTGGAAGTAATGTCCATAATGTATAGCATCCATCTTGGCATTTGACGTCATCTCGATTTCCAAGTATGAGTATTATAGATCGTATATAAATGTCCAAATACGCAGTAAATGTTCTTCACTCCGATCATGCAGACATGACAGTCGGCAGTAAATATAAATCATTTAGCTATCATTCTTTCTGACGATCCAGATATAATGTAGACTGCAACATAATATGAAAGTATTTGAGGAGATCGATGTCAAAAAAATGTAAGTGGCTGAGTGATTTAGCGTTCTTGGCGGTGTTGTTAGCGTCCTAAAATAAGTCCACACTTCCTATAATCTTCTTTGTGCGGAGACGACACTGCATGAATGTTCCACACTATTAAAACGTTTTTCTTACCTTCTGAAGAATGTAAAAGAATTAATATCTTCCTAATTAGTTACAACTTATATGCTGTTTAACATTTGCACACTTCTGACGTGGAGATCATTTATGCGTTGTTCTTCAGAAGTATTGCACCGTCTGTTACAATGGATCCTGGCGTCCAATTTATATTTCATCGTGTACACTCTTCGTGGGTAGATTATTCTGATGCGCAAAGTGATACGTAATTTAGCGGGGATCGTGTTGACAACATTTCATATGGCCCGAAATGAGTCCCCACTTTGCCTTGACGTAACTCCCGTTCTGCTGAACAATAATAATGAATGGATCCACGCCTAAGCAGTTATGCTCGTCAATGTGTAACGATAACAAAACCTCAAAGTCTCTCACCTTAATAAACCGGTGAACAGGAACATAAAACACGCAGGTCTGCAAATGATTTCAAGTCCTTTAATTTTCAGCCTTGCAGACTTATAATATAAACATTGCAGTGGCCTCGTTTTCCCTTTCCACAGGGACAACAACTACTAAAAAAAATGAACCAGGAATATACATTAAACTCTGTATCATTTGCCCTGACAGTCTGTCTTCCATTCTACAGTTCCTTTAGATCTTTGTTGTCTCGTTCGTTCAAGATTCGTCTAGGTCCGTTTTCCCTGTTCTGCTATCCATCCATGCTATCCATCCTGAATTGACTACCTCTATCAGACAATATGCAACTTGGGAATCCTATTCTACTGAATAATGAATCCAGAATGGATCTACTTGTGATGTACTTGAGTGGAATAGCTTCTGGCCAACGAGTACAAAGATCGATCATCGTCAAGATAAATCTATTACCCCGATCGGTAATTGTGTTAAGCGGACCCACAATATCCACAGAAATCTTCTGAAATGGTCGAGATGCTAGATCGGTGTTCTGAACATGTGCTTTGGGATGTTTGCCTTTTTGTGTGGTCATTTGGCACAATGTACATGAACGAACATGTGTCTTAATATCTCTGATATACCCAGGCCAATAAAATTGTGTCAAAAATCTGTTGGTCGTTTTGGCAATACCCATATGACCCGCAAATGGTGAATCATGTGCCAATTTTAGTGCCTCACTACGATATTTAGTAGGTAGCACTGTTTGTACGCAACGTGTTGAACCTTTATTGTACCGTCTGGATAAGATATTATTGTCTTAGAAAAATTTCCAATGACCATGTTTAGCCTGTTTGGATGGTTCATTTAAGTTTTTAAAACAAGTTTGTAATGTCGGATCCTGTTTTTGTTCGTTTGGTAAGTCAGCTGTCAGTTTGATATTATTCTGAGTATTGTCATTGTCTGTCTGGGAAGATTGGTCTATATGTCTTCGTTCTTGAGCTTTTGTGACAGCATTCGTTTGAGTGTGGTCGATTTTCCATTAAATTGCCGCTTCGTGAGTGTACTGCTTTGCATTAGGTAATCCGGCACAAGGATTAGGCAATACTGCTGCATTTACTGTGCCTTCGAAATATGGCGAAGGTATTATAATCGTGGCAATCTTATATCTCTCAATTGTGCCACCAAAATTTCTGCAGGCAACAGTTTCGCCCGTATAATCCTCTGTTTTTATTAACCGTTTGTCCACTCCGACAATTGAAGCCCCTGAATCACGAATACAGGTCGTAGGTTCACCATTCACCCATGCCTGGTGAACTTTAAGTTTGCCATTCTGAATATTAACGGCATTGACTTCATGAATTTTTTCAACACATTCGTCAATAGGAATGTCTGTCCTAGTCTTTTCAGTCTTGTCATCATACTGTTGTATGATAGCAGCATGTTTCTCTTCTAAGTCATCAGAGTCACTACTGGAAAATACGTATGCGGTACTTGCTTCTTTCCAAGTATTTCTCATCGGACAAGACCTACTGGTATGTCCGTATGTCCGACAAGAAAAACATTTAATACTCCTCTTATAGGAGTCATACTTACTTCTTTTCTTTGCCGTGATGTCTCGCAGATACGCTGCATAACCAGGGTGTTGATCACACATTTCAAGATGTCCGTGTGATAACTTGCAATGTTGGCATCGAGTAAAGTGTCCCTTTCTTGATCTGTCTCCCTCTTTATTGGAGTATTGATTTGGACCACTTCTATTCCTATTATTAAATTTCTTAAACTTACCATTGCCTTTCTGGAATTTGGCGCTCGCTCCTATGACAAGTTCTGGTTGTGCACAGTTGGCAAATATATCACGGTGTGCATTATAAAATGATTCCCCTTTTGATTCCATCTCACTTAGTGACTTACACTTATTTTCAATCAGAAATACAGACATAGATTCTGTTACTGCAGAGAACAGTTTGTATCTTATTATCAGATCCCGAATTTTATCGAAATCAGACCCAATATCAGCTGCCTTCAGCCATTTATCAAAGCATGAAGATGTTTCAGAAACAAAATCAAGGAAAGTTTGGTTAGACTTAGGAGTAAGTGTTTTGAACTTTGTACGCAACCCCGATTCGTCTAAACTAAACTGTGCAAGAACACGATCTCGCATATATTTGTAGTTGGTACGCAAGTTCTCAGGTATTAATTCATTTACCTTTAAACGCTCCAGCGCGAGGTGTCGATGGAACAGAATCGGTATGTCCTGTTCAGGAATCTTATGGAATTTTACTAACACATCGAAATTAGTAATCCAGGAACTTACTCAATCACCTTGTTGGAAGTTACGAAACATACCTTGATACCTCTTGACTGGATCATTATATTTAGCTTGTATTTTCTCACGTTCTATCTCGGCTTCTCGATCCATTTCTAATGGCTTGACTTTCAAATTACCTTCAACCTCTTTGTCCTTCATAAGTTGTTCTGCCATAAGTTTTTCTTTCTCAAATGCCAGTTGTTTGACCTTCATTTCCGTCTCTGCGGCTATTTGGTTTTCCTTCATCTCTTTTTCCAATGCTAGTTTCTCTTTTTCAGCCGCTATCCTCTCACGTTCTAGAGTTAATTCCTTTTCTCTAGCCGCCATTTTCTCACGTTCCAAAGCTAATTCATTTTGTTTCATAGCATCTGCTTTTCTTTCAGTTCTCTCTCGAGAGCTAATCTCTCTTGTCGCTCTTCACGTTCACTTGCAGCTTGAAGTTGTTTCGCTTCTTTCTCTGCTGCTAATCTTTCTTGTCTTTCTTCTTTCTCGCGTGCTGCTTGAAGTCGTTTTTCTTCCTTTATTTGCATTTGGAATTCGGTGAATTCTTGTTTTTCCCATGTCCTAAGCTCTGAACCGGTCAACCCAGACTTCTCACCTATGTCCATGACGACTTGAAGTGTCGACATGTCGATTTAATTTAATTATCACCACTATAGCTGAAAACTTTGTAGAGCAGTGCAAAAATGCAAAGGACTCGACGATATGTAAGTATGTTCAATTCAAGTAGACAATATAGAAATGTAAAAACGTAGAAGAAAATGAGAAATATAAACTAGTGCCGTCCCACGGGTGGCAACATAAAAATTGACACTACGCATATTCATCCGAGTGAAATGTCTCGTCTGAATGTCTCTCGTGCTAGGAACAGCTCTGACTACCTAGTTCCCTAATGCCGCTTTTGTTCGGAACTGCTCTGACTGGGTAGTTTTCCGAATGTCAGTCGTGCCTGGACCAGCTCTGACGGGCGCAACGACAAGCACATGTCCATGTCGCAAACTCGCTGAGTGGATACCGTCTGCAGACCGGTCTGGTTTGTGCGGGAACGACCCGGGGTTAACGAAGTGCCCAATATATTGAAGTGAAGAATTAAAGCAGCCATGAGCAGGACGTGACGATTCCCTCGGTGAGCCCAGCACCAGAGCATTAGGTGTCGGCTCTGCAATTATGGAAGCCACCCAGGATGGCGGAAAATGCTATGGACTGTCCCTGCCTTCCTTTGAGGGATGACTGCGAAGTCTTCGACTGTTCCAACTCGACCAACTGGTAGGTGGACGGTACCACAAAAGTGAGAGTCTTCCAGGAATGCTAACCTGGTCAAAAATGCACGCAGAAGCCGGATGTGTTGACCTAAAGGTTTCGACCCAAAGGTGCCTAACGCACACCGCAATCACATCTAAAAAAAAAAAAAACACTCCGGATGAACGCAAAGAAGAAGAAGAACTATAAACTCAACAACAATGTAAATTCGAACAAAAAGAAATTCAGCAACTTATTGCTATATAAATTATGCTAACTGTTATCCTGTGTAAATAACAGAAAATAGTATTAAAAATATATTCAGTATAAAGAATATATAACACTAGGCAGTTAACAACGATAGAGAACGAGTGACGTGTGACGTAAACACATATTTACATAGATAAAAGATAAAAGTATTGACTAACCATCGATCCTCAATTACACATACAATACCGCTGTAACACTACTACAATACACTCTGATACCAACAACGTGAGATTGCCACCAATTAACTTCGTGACGATCTGACGATTGTGGGTATATCACGTCTTCTTAAATATTGACTTGATCGTACTATATTTCAGAAGAGCAACCTCCAAACCACCCACTCTATTAATTTAGAGTTAAATTTAAAGTTAACTTATTCATTGTTAACTAGTTAGTTCTGACTGCACCTAATTAAAATTACAAATGCAATAACCAACAAATAAAAATTTCTACTGGCCTTGTTTAATGTTGTTGGTGTGTTCCGTAGTGCGTTAAGTTAATCAATTAAACAGGTGGTGTGTCCGTTTCTTAGATACTGTCATATATTTTTGAAGGGAGTGGGAGATCACTGTAGTGCATGCCCCATCTCTAACAAAAGATGTAGAGCCCCATCCTCTTCTATCTTCAATAACCCCAGAATATGAACCTTGAGTTATCTGCAGGCCTTGTTCTATTAAGTATTGTCTAGGAGATATAGATTATGGCCCTGGCAAGAATGGTAATTTACTAACTGGGAATCTGCCCCTTCTCCAATGATTCTGATAGCTCTGGAGCCCCCTTATTGTTTATCAAAATCTGAGGAAAGTCTGGAGAATTTTCTCAGCCTGATTTAGATGAAGAAAACATGGATGTTGAGCAGTTGATAGATTTAGAGTCTTTTTATTTCCCCATTCAGTAAGTCATTATGAGTTAATTTATCTGTAAACAATCAAACACATAAACAATCACATCAGATTCTGACAACATGATGTACAAAGAAGTTGTTTACACAGATAGGTTTGAACTTGACAAATTAACAGACGGTCAATTCATGTTAATCATTTATTGACTGGCCTGAGCCTTCTGGTCAGTACATACATCTCTATTGTGATTTACACAAAGTAATAGAACAGTTGTACATTGGACCATTGTCCCAGACAAGCAATAACAAGCATCAATATATGAGATGTCAACAAGTGTGAAAACATAGTAAACATTTTGATGTTGTACATATTAAGTATGATAGTGTTGTCTCAACCATATAATGTCAGTAGTTTTCCTGAAATTGGGGGTGTATTCAACCTATGAGAAAAGTAACCTGGTGACTGGAGGATTAGGTAAGCCAGGGTCCATTGACTGATGGATCCACTTCAGGTCTGCCCGTATAGCTCCTCTGAAGGCCTCCCCATGCTCTGCTCATAGCGAAGTCATCCTCCCTCTCACTTGTGGTTCATCTCTTTCTCTCGGCTTCCCTCCCTCAGGTCTGATTTAGGTGGTTAATTGGCTGATGTGTTGGGTGGTTGTTGGTATGTAGCCACCAAGATCACTGATGAATATTCGCATAAATATATACATTCCTACCAATACAATAAATAAGAAGTAGGTCGGAAGAAATCTAAATTCCTGAAGTAGGAACTAGTTCCCCTCCCCTCCTTTTCTCTCTGAGCTAGTGTTGGGTTAAGTTGGGGTGGTCAGAGATTATCACACGGTGTACGCCTTGTATCAACTTGTTCCTGCTGTATGTAAATTCTCATTTGACCGGGGTCAGTGAACGTGTACAGTAAGACATTGACAAGAGTGAGAATATGTCAAGATGCATGTAAATAAATGACATACATTTAGAACATTTCTTCCACTAAATGGTGTTTACAATGTGTATAAATAATTCTCTGTGTTTTCCCAATTAACTACTTCTTCTTCTTGTGTCCAATAACTCTCTTCCATTACCTGTTGTTGTTGTGATGTTGAGTGTTGGGTTGTGTGGTGATGAGTGGTGTGGAGTGGTGTTGTGTTTTTAAGTTATGTTGAGTCATGAGTGAAGTTCACTGCGCGTGATGGTGTTCCGCGAAGCACAACTTTCTCATGTGTTGCAGTTCATGTGTGCCCTTATCTAATTAAATTTGACATAAATATAAATATTTATTTCGCCAAACCCTATTAATTCTATAGATAAAGGAGAAAGGAAAGATTGATTTCACTTTCAGCTTTCTAGATTGTAAATAGGCATAGATAAGTCTGTTTTAGAACAAGGCACTTATTCTAGTACACGAACTGTCTTTTCAGCTGTAGATAGTGGGGCATCTTTAACAATGTTTCTGGTGAAATGCACAAGATTGCTTTAGAATCATCACTTCTCACAGTTGTTTAGAATAGAATATAGTAGTGGAATGCACTTCTTAAAGTTCATAATTATCTCTAAGAATATCAGAGATTGTAGTTTCATCGAAGAGAATATTTCGCCCGGGAATGGCTTTGCGTCGTTAGAATCTACAGTCGAGCATTTTTACATTTCAGAAGTTTTAATTAATAATCATACATTTCAATTAACATCACAAACATGGGTTTACATTACTTGAGACATCGGGTTCTTAGTCTAATCAAGGGCCAACAAACGTACCTCGGATCCAGACTTTTGCCTTGCCCATTGAATTTTTGGTCACACATTCTTCTCACATCCGTCCATGGAGCGAGTTCAGACAAAAGTGAGGGCTTATTAACATTTCTGATGAAATAGTAATATATGTTAATTATGCACTGGCGCGAAGGCGGTCATGTGGTTTTCCTATCCAATTGTTTTCTGAGCTTGGTCTGATGAAATCTTTCTAAGAATCCACGTCATTTGTCACTTGTTCAGTTCCAGTTTTGATGTTAAGTTTTAAGTCCCAATCTCCAATTGCGTTTGTGAAGTCAATTTCTTTTAATGTTGTTTCCTCTTTTTGCGGCATGAGTTGATGAATGAATAATGTTGGCTGCGTTATGCCACAGATACTACGATGAGTGTAGTACTGTAGACTGAAGTAGCGAATGAACGTTGTTCCTGTCTGTAACGGTAGTGTAATTATTTTGCACTCGACACCCTAAGCCTAGCGCTTGTCACCGATTTCTGAAGTAGACTTGATCGGTGGTGGTGTATAATCGTAGACCTTCAGCTGGGCATGCTGTGTAGTGATCTGTGCAGTCTTATTATTGATCAGTGTGGCAGTGTCCTAATGTCTTGGTGTCGGTATAGTAGTGTAGGTCCAGATGCAAATACGTCCTGATGTAAGATACTATGTGTAATGTCCAAACAAACGTCGTAAACAACGTCCAGATTTCCTTGATAACTATGGTGGAGGGAAGTGTAGGTGGTGGAAGTAATGTCCATAATGTATAGCATCCATCTTGGCATTTGACGTCATCTCGATTTCCAAGTATGAGTATTATAGATCGTATATAAATGTCCAAATACGCAGTAAATGTTCTTCACTCCGATCATGCAGACATGACAGTCGGCAGTAAATATAAATCATTTAGCTATCATTCTTTCTGACGATCCAGATATAATGTAGACTGCAACATAATATGAAAGTATTTGAGGAGATCGATGTCAAAAAAATGTAAGTGGCTGAGTGATTTAGCGTTCTTGGCGGTGTTGTTAGCGTCCTAAAATAAGTCCACACTTCCTATAATCTTCTTTGTGCGGAGACGACACTGCATGAATGTTCCACACTATTAAAACGTTTTTCTTACCTTCTGAAGAATGTAAAAGAATTAATATCTTCCTAATTAGTTACAACTTATATGCTGTTTAACATTTGCACACTTCTGACGTGGAGATCATTTATGCGTTGTTCTTCAGAAGTATTGCACCGTCTGTTACAATGGATCCTGGCGTCCAATTTATATTTCATCGTGTACACTCTTCGTGGGTAGATTATTCTGATGCGCAAAGTGATACGTAATTTAGCGGGGATCGTGTTGACAACATTTCATATGGCCCGAAATGAGTCCCCACTTTGCCTTGACGTAACTCCCGTTCTGCTGAACAATAATAATGAATGGATCCACGCCTAAGCAGTTATGCTCGTCAATGTGTAACGATAACAAAACCTCAAAGTCTCTCACCTTAATAAACCGGTGAACAGGAACATAAAACACGCAGGTCTGCAAATGATTTCAAGTCCTTTAATTTTCAGCCTTGCAGACTTATAATATAAACATTGCAGTGGCCTCGTTTTCCCTTTCCACAGGGACAACAACTACTAAAAAAAATGAACCAGGAATATACATTAAACTCTGTATCATTTGCCCTGACAGTCTGTCTTCCATTCTACAGTTCCTTTAGATCTTTGTTGTCTCGTTCGTTCAAGATTCGTCTAGGTCCGTTTTCCCTGTTCTGCTATCCATCCATGGATTGTTATCAACAATTCCCTCCACTTGTTCCTCACTTGAAGATCCTTGAATCACTGCATCTATACATCTACTTGTGCCACTCCATGAAAACACGACCGGTTCTCCATATCTCTCCACAGCGTATCCTATGTTCACGTTGCGTCGGCGTCACGTTGTCATTCCCGTGGCGCATTCCCGCATCCCTTAGATTCAGTGCATAGTCGGGAATTCTCTGTCTAGCGTGTAATAGGCACCAGCATTGTGGCAATGTTTATAGGCTTTAACGGTAAATATTTGAAAAAATCTAATTTCAACACAGTACTACAGACTCTGCTAAACAGTTGTAATAGGCGACATCATGGCGCCTTGCGCACTTGGTCGACAAGGTGTTGCGAAATGAACAGGCAAATTCGATAATATCTTAGCATAACAACCACGAGCAGAGTAAATTAACGTACACTAACTGGGAGCTCCAAGTGCATTTTTGAAATTATTATAATATATTATATTAAATAACGAGGCCTCGCATGCCATGTTTTGAAATCTGGCGGGACACAAGTAGCCCGCGGGCCGTGGTTTGAAAACCTCTGGGTTAGAGAGATCAAATCGTGGCTGAAGTATGATTAATATTATTGAAAAGAAGTATTGAAGATTTCAATTGCAAACCGAAAATAATTCTATGAAATAATTAAGAAAGGAAGCATAAACAAACCACAATGAGATGTAACCTGCAATAATATAGAACAAGAAGGTAAAATGGATTAAACACACACATTTAAGCATAGCACAACACAACAATGCGTTCTTGGAACTAGAAATAAAATATTACTTATATAGGAGACAACGGAGATGAGCTGTTACGGAGATATAGTGGAAGGATATACATAATAGGTGTGTCACGGAGACAGTGTGGATAAGTGTCACGGAGACATGGCCGATGTAACGGAGAAATAGTGTAGTTATGTGTCACGGACATTGAGAGATTTAATGTGGGTGTAGCGGATCCGATGTGGTTATTGTCACCGCAGAGATGGTGATTAAGTGTCAGGGGGATGGTATGTGATACATGATTGTCACGTAGTAAAAACAAGGTATATATAGGCGAGGGTTGGTATAAGGGTTGTCACGGAGACACTGTGGGGTATTTAGGAGTGTCACGGAGATAGGTAGTTGTTTCACGGAGAGTCATCAGCTATTGATGGAAGGTCTGGTGGGTACTTAAAGTACATCTGAGATATATTCTCAACAGTAAATTTTTGTACAAGTTTATAAGAACGGATGCGTTAGGCTCCAGTGCAATCTCATACATGATTGCTCTAATGCAGTGAGGTAAATGGAAGACGGAAAAGATTAAGATGTAGTTTAGTGTCCGATATGGAACATGACACTAAAACATTTAATTTACCTTTCATCTCATCTTGCTTCTCTTATACCTTGCAGTGTCGAGGTGAAGCACAAACAGCGGTAGAGTGCTCGTTTATGGGCTTCGTGAATCGACATTCCCAGGGTCTCTGCCCATCGTTTACATGGTCGGCCTCTTCCTCTGGTTCCATTTGGAACATCATTGCTTGTTGTGGTATTTTTGTTTTTGTTTTGCGCTCGCTCGCTTTGACCTCAAGCGTAGTTCATACACACTATAGTAGTGATTGACTGAATTTTGCGTGTGGATTAGCTTTCCCTATTAACAGTGTCCCTCGCCATCAGGCGAACCCACTGCGACTTCAGAGGTGCTTGTTGTGGTATACTGTAAGTTGATAGCCTAGTTATATGGCCGAACCATTTTAGTTGCTGTTTTATAATGAAATCTACTACTGCTGTCATCCTCAGGGTCATCATCCAGTGGCTTGCCGGCTGGAGTGGGCGATCATGCTTCTCCACAAATTGCGATCTCCGACGGCATGAATGAATTCTTGTGTTGACTGCTTTCCGTGCCACAACACAAGACTGTCAAGGATTCTCACACGCTGTCTTTCCTCTATCTTTGTTGTTGTTTATGTTGCATATCCCTTACAGGAAGTTGCAGTCAACACCAGCATTTTTCAGTTGCTGTTGATGTACTAGGCAAGATTACGCTCAGTACTTTGCCATTACTTTCTGAGCGACCGGCTCAAATACCCCCTTTGTTTACCAACACGATGCGAACCACAGCCGATTCTCGCGTAGTTGCGTTACTCACGAGAATATACGGGATTACGCTTTCATTTATGGCACTGCTATAATATATACTTATCTGTGTCTCTTTCTTAAAAGAAAAAAAAAAACGAAAAAAGAAATCGGGAATTCTAATATCTCGGACGCAACAAAGCACCGAGCGCAGTGTGTGGCACAGACCACCATATTTCAACTGGCGACAAGCACAGAGATGATAGTATTTCAGCAACCACCAACTTCACTCTGTGTTTTATATATCCGCGAAATAAACGACTTTGTATTCTGTCACGTGGAGCGATTCTTTCTGATAAAGAATTCACAGAACGGTATTAAGGATCAGAATATCTAGCAAGGTCGGAGGCGTTCTTCATAGATCTTAGTTCTTACTCCCAAACATGCCTAGGATAAATCCACGCAAAAGAAATTCGGGTAAGTTCCGGAGTTCTCAATGTCTCCACAGTGAAGGTTAGCCGCAATGGATCCCCAATACTCTCTCTCTCTCTCTCTCTCTCTCTCTCTCTCTCTCTCTCTCTCTCTCTCTCTCTCTCTCTCTCTCTCTCTCTCTCTCTCTCTCTCTCTCTCGCTCTCTCTCTCTCGCTCTCTCTCTCGCCTTGATTGTACATCCTGTGAGACTGCTGTTCGTCTATATCTTAATTTATCTTCCCACTAGTATCGCACTTACCAACAGTTCAGACGACACCAAATTAAGCTACCATGTTCTTGAAAAAGTCAACAGCTTCACATACCTAGGAAGCAAAATGAAATGTGCAGGGGACTCAACATCAGAAATATTATCTAGAATCTCACTGGCATCTGGTGCCTTCAATAAACTGTCAAACATCTGGAAGTCAAAGTCACTCAGCCAACATACGAAACTTAAAATCTTCAATTCTTGTGTGATTCCAATGCTAACGTACGGATATGAAAGTTGGAAATCAACGGTAACTTTAGATAAAAAAATTAGACAATTTTGAGAACAAATGTCTTAGAAGAATTCTAAACATCCACTGGACAGATTTCAAAACCAGTGCGCAAATAAGACAAGAGACTAAGCAAGATATTGTATCCAATTTTATAAGAAAACGCCGTTGGAACTACATCTGCCATGTACTCAGAATGGCCAAGACAAGACTCCCCTACCAAGCCCTCATATGGTCACCAGTAGGGAAAAGAAAACGGGGAAGACCAAGAGAGACCCTGCGTAGAACCATCATCAGAGAAGGCTCATTCAACGGCCAAGTGAACATCCAGGATCTACAACAGGTAGCAGCGAACCGCCAGACATGGAGAGCTATGACTTCTGCCCTATGCGCCGACTTAGGTTCAAGAGGAAAGACTAACTAAGTATCGCAGTCTATCGTTTTGGCAGACGATAGTTTCTTACGAAGTGCTTCTAACAAGGCACAATAACCACAACTAATGGGGTAGTGAATGTTATACCTCTCAATAGCACACAGTTTGTTCTGAATTGTTGAACCCTTGTGTTGCTCAAGCAGCGTGATCCCCTTCTCGGTCTGCCTAGTTTACTTCAGAGGAAAGGTCATTCCAATACATATGGTACAAGCCAAGCTGCAGAAATTGCCAGATCAGCAAAACAATGCTCGAACTGTCAGCCTGTCGGCGCTTCGATCTTATACCAGTTGCTGACTAAGTTTTGGGGTCTGCTCTGCCCCGCCATAACATTTCATCTTTGTGGTGCATTTTCTCTGCCTAGGATAAGGTATGTACCCTCCTATATCGTCCATCCGCTGTTGGGGTGTCAGGTTTAGTGAGCGCCGCCTAACATTCGGCGCTAAAAGGAAAGGTTGTGATGTCCACTGTCTTACGGTAGCTCAGTCATATCTGACTAAGACCTGAGACCAACACAGTACTCAATAACGAGTATCAAAGAGTGTGACAGACATTACATGATTAATATTGAATTTAAAGTAGTGTTTAAAGGCGAAACAAATCGACTACATTGAAGGATCACCTCGTTTATTTTTATGTCCGCTCATGATACTTTTCGCATTTTCATAAGAAAACAAACATAATTATGTTGCCAATAGTTGTTTTCTCAGATTGCCTGCTTTTTGTACTTACGTTTCAATCAATCAATAAATCTGGTGCCGTCTCAACGGTGAAGGTTTGCCGCATGGATGGAAAGTTATTCAATCTCAGAAGGCTAAAAGCTAAAACCAAAACTAATAGCGACACTATCAGAGAGCTTCTGTTTGCTGACGATTCCGCTCTATATGCCAACTCAGAGGCAGACATGTAACACGATGTTTTAGCTTTCTCATGAGCCTGTGCCAACTTTGGGTTCAATATCAACTTGGAGAAGAATGTAGTTATGTACCAACCAGCTCCAGGGAATAATCACACCGTGCCGAATATAAAGGTGAATGGTCATAGACTAAGTGTTGTGGACAAATTCACCTATCTTAGCAGCACTGTGTCACAAGCTGCCACAACTGATGACAGAGTGAATGCAAGAATCTCCGAGGCCAGCGCGGTCTTTTGCAGACTGTACAAGAATATGTGGGACAAAAATGGAATAAGCCTGAAAACAATGCTGAAAGTCTACAAAGATGTCGTATTAACCACACTTCTATATGCTTGTGAAATCTGGACTGTTTACCAGCGACTCACCAGGAAATTAAGCCACGTCCACACAGTCTGTCCTAGGAAGCTATTGAAGATTAAATGGCAAGACAAGATCCCAGACACTGAAGTTCTATGCCCAGTATCCACACTCTACTAATGAAGATTCAGATTCGCTGGGTTGGTCACTTTACTCGCATGCCAGATCACAGGCTCCCTAAACGAATTTTTTACGGCGAGCTGCGTTGTTGTAAACGCTCCCAAGACGGTCAGAGGAAACGCTTTAAAGACACTCCGAAGAGCATTCATTGAGAGCAATGAAAGCTTTTGGAATTTATCACGACACTTAGGCGACTACTTCCAAAGACCAAAATTCATGGCGTACATCATTCATCATCTTCATCATGTGCCATGCCGGTAAGCGTGGGCGGTCATGTTTTACCATCTCACTCGATCACTAGATTCGTGGATCAGCTCTGTGTTTCTGTCTCGACCATACCACAAGGCCAAGCCATCCAGGTACTTGCTTCTATGTCTTCCCCTTGGTCTGCTCACCTCGATCTTACCGGTTGTCATTAAGTTCTCCAAATCATTTCTTCTCATAACGTGCCCAAAAAATGTTGACTGCCTACGTCTAAAGTCTCTAATCAGTTTACGATCTTCATTTGTTTCTTGAAGGACTTGTTCATTGGTCTTTCTGGCTGTCCATGGTATTCTTTGCATTTACAGCACTACTACAACCCATATTATTAAAGCACTTCTACTACAGCACTACTACTAGTGTTACAGCAATTCTACAAGCCATATAGTTACTGCATTTCTACCAATAACATTATTACAACATTTCTGCAAGCCATATTGTTACAGCACTTCTACAAGCCATATTATTAAAGCATTTCTAATGGCCATATTATTATTGCACTTCTACAAGCCATATTATTACAGCACTTCTACAAGCCATATTATTACAGCACGTATACAAGCCATATTATTGTAACACTTCTACAAGCCAGATCATTACAGTACTTCTACAAGCCATATTGTTACAGCACTTCTACAAGCCATATTATTACAGCACTTCTACAATCCATATTATTACAGCACTTCTACAAGCCATATTATTATTGCACTTCTACAATCCATATTATTACAGCACTTCTACAAGCCATATTATTACAGCACTTCTACAATCCATATTGTTACAGCACTTCTACAAGCCATATTATTACAGCACTTATATGAGCCATATTATTACAGCACTTATATGAGCCATATTATTACAGCACTTATATGAGCCATATTATTACAGCACTTATACAAGCAATATTATTACCACCATTCCACAAGCCATATTATTACAACACTTCAGATCATTTTTTCTGTACAGGTTGGACACTTAAATTCAAAGAGTGGGTGTCTGATGTGACAAGCGTGCTGGATCGGCCGACCACCGCGTTAACTGTGTACGCCATTGGGGTTTTCTTCAGTACTCTTGCCAGCAAACAGGTCAAACGGGTCTTTGAAGTTATGGAGTTTTTGGGGGTGAGTAGAGACAGGAACAACTAGGGTTAGAACTGAATATTCAGAAGACACAGATTATGGTCGTCACTGGGAAGAAGGAAGTACCACAACGTGATATACGAGTAAATAGGCGTAATCTTAAGCAAGTAAATTGATACAGTTTTCTCGGCACAGTCATAAAATCTGATGGGAGATGCCATGAAGAGATTAGAACAAGAATTGCCATTGCGAAGGTAGCCGTTTGCAAGATGAAAAACATACTGACCAATAAAAGGATATCAATTGAAACGATAAAAAGAGTGTTGAAGTTCTACATAGAACATATACTTTTGTATAGATGTGAAGCGTGGACAATAAGCAGTCAAGCTGAAAAACAGCTGATGGCTGTAGAAATGTAGTTTCTTAGGAAAATGCAAAGAATACCATGGGCACACAGAAAAACAATGAACACGTTTTTCAAGAAACTAATGAAGATCGTAAACTGATTAGAGTCATTAAACGTAGACAGTCAAAAATTTTTGGGCATGTTATGAGAAGAAATAACTTGGAGAACTTGGCGACGACTGGCAAGATCGAGGGGAAGAGATCAAGGTGAAGACTGAGAAGTAAATACTTGGATGGCTTGGCCACGTGGCACGGTCGAGACAGGAACACGGAGCTGATCCACGACTCTGGTGATCGAGTGAGATGGCAGAACATGACCGCCCACGCTTATCGGTATGGCACGTGATGGATGGAGAGACAGGTCGAATGGATTACATTGGTTAAAGTGAAACAGGCAGAATGAGGAGTCTCTGAGGAGTCTCTGTGGCGAAGTGGTCAAGCCGTTTGACGTTTGACTCGTGAGCCGAAGGTTGTGGGTTCGATTCCGGGCCGTGTCCTTCGGTTTACGAGTTAAATGTTTCGGAGACTCCCATGGGTCGTCGCTAAAAGCTACGGAGTTCGTGCTTTGTGCGACGCTTTCCGTGCTGCGGAAAGAGACCGAGCCATATGGGATAAAAACCCGGAGCAATGAAGTCGACCCTGTCGACTTTTAAGCGACTTTTTTTAAGGCAGAATGATTGGTTGGAGGTGAAAGGGATTGTCTGATTGGTTAGTTGAGTTCCTCGACAGTTGATTGGTCGGTTCAAGAAGAGGCGGTTAATTGGTTGGTTTGAAATAGAGATGCTGATTGACTGAAGGTGTGATAGATACATAAATGCATCAGTTGATTGTTTAGTTGGTTGAATGGCTGATTAGTTGGTTGGCTGATGGACAGGGGGACGAGTTGATTGATTGGTTTGAAACATATATGCTAATTTGTTGAAAGCCAGTAAATACATTAATTCATAAGCGTAAATTTGTTGTTGATTGGTTGGTGGTTTCTTGTTTGGTTGATTGGTTAGTTCAGTGGTTCTCAACCTTTTTTGGCCCGTGCCCCACTTCACCATATTTTCAGAACTTCATTCCCCCCCCCCCTTTCGTATTTCCTACCTTAAAATTTGGCCCGTGCCCCCCTTCACCATATTTTCAGAACGTCATTCCCCCCTTTCGTATTTCCTACCTAAAAATCCCCCCTCCCGCACCTACACATTATACGTTATAATGGAAGCACATACTAAAACAAGTCTAGACGTCCACATAAAACGTGATTTGTGGGTCTACTTACTTTATAAAATGAATTTTAGAAGGGTGAGACGTACAGAACCGTAAAGTATGAAGGGAAAAACAAGATCAAGTAATCGGTTCTTGTATTAACGCGATCTTGAAATAATTTTCATTCCACCCCTGGAAACCCCAAAATTCCCCCCGGGGGGGGGGGGGGGGGGAATTCCCCACCGGTTGAGAACCACTGGGTTAGTTGATTCATTAGTTGAATGGTTGGTCGGTCAGTTGGTTTGAAGTGAAGCAAACGAGCGATTGACTAGGAAAGAAACAGAGCTTTCGACTGAAGGCGAAACGTATTTATTGATTAGATGAAGATACAACGGCCATTCTGACTGGTTATAGGTGAAAATGCAGGGATAACGTCCAACTGGTTGGAGATGGAACGGACAAATTGATTACTTAGAGCTGAAACATACTGGCAAGCTAATTGGTTAGGTGATTAGTTGGTTGATTAAAAAGAAAAAAAAACAACAGACAGGCTGATTGGTTGGAAATTAAAAAGAAATAATGATTGGCTCGAGTTGAGACAAGCTGAATATTTTTCGTTTGTTTATTTTTATTCATTTAGTGTTTTTTTTTTTTTTTTTTGCACTCACTTGACTGAATTTAGCATGTGGATTAGCTTTCCCTGTTACCATTGCCCCTCGTCATCAGGCGAACCAACTCAGACTTCAGAGGTATTTCTAATTTGCTTCCCCGAGTCAAGGACGTGAAGTCAACATTTTAGTCCAACTGTCCGGTGTAGGGATTTTAACCCCTTACCTCAGCATAAGCAAACTGAATGTTTAAGCTGAACTATTGGTGCGATATGAGCCAGAAAGGTTGCATGCGTGGAAGTGATTGGTTTAATGAGAACCAAACAGACTCTTCATTCATAAGTGCTCCCTTAACCTCAAATATTGCCTTTTCATAATTTCAACCGAAGCTTGCAGTTCAAATCCCAAACGGTTTCAAGGACAACTTCATGGCGGCGTTCGTGTACATCTTCGTGTGGCTGGACATCATGATGTTTGATGATTGCGCAAGATGGCTGATACACTTTACCAGCTGGGCATGGAGGTAATCAATTAAACTCGCTGTAGACTAAACCAATTCCCCTCGTGGTGGTTGGCCGCATCAGAATATGATAGAATGTTCATGGACGTTTTTGTTGTTGTCCCAGGCGGTTGTTACATTTATGTTAGAGTCAAAGTTAGTGGCCTGTCCTTTATAGGACGTTGCAGTTAACCCCAGCTTTTATTGGCTGTTTGTGATGTACTATGCAATATTAGTTCAGTAGTTTTCATTCTATTAAAGTCGATAAAACAAAGAAATTTGAGATATTTTGGTCACGTGAACGTCATGAAAGTTTGGAGAGAACAATAATTTAGGGGTATATGCCTGGGTTCGCCTTAAGAGTGATCATCGCAAGACAAGGACAGGTACATTAAAATTATCAACATGGAACGTTGGGACGTTAAACGACGACGAAAAATTAGAGAACATAAAACAAGAAATAGAAAGAGAAAAAATTTATATTCTAGGGATGTGTGAAACGAGATGGACAGGAGCAGGCATCAAGATAGATGAAGATTTTAAGATTATTTATTCTGAAGGTGAAGACCGACAAAGGGGAGTGGCTATTATTTTGGACCGGAAAACACCAAAATCTGTTCAAGGATATTGGGCCGTGTCGGACAGAGTTCTACTAGTTAAGTTAAGTGGCAGACCTTTTAGCACAAATGTTATTCAAGTATATGCCCCAACAGGAGAATCCAGTGAAGATAGTGTAGAGGAATTTTATAATGACATAGAGTCTGCCTTAAAGAAATGTAAAAATTCAGAAATAAACATCATAATAGGAGACTTCAATGCAAAAGTAGGAAATCAAGGTGATAGATAGACAATAGAAAACTATGGTTTAGGAGAGAGAAATGAAAGAGGATACAGACTCGTAGAGTGGGCAAAAGAACAGGAAATGATTGTAGGAAACACCTGGTTTAAGCAAAACCCTGGAATATTATGGACATGGAGGAGTCCTGATAGCAGGATCAGAAACCAGATTGACTACATTCTGATTAGCAAAAGATTTAGAAACGCACTAACAATAGCAAAAACAGTTCCCAGTGCTGATTGCTATAGTGACCACAGACTACTTACAGGAACACTGAGGATAAAGTTGAAGAAAGTCAAATATATAACAGGAAACACTAAATATGATTTGTGTACATTGAGTAATGACAAGGAAATACAAAACAAATTCAACATAGAAGTACAGAACAGATTTGATATTTTGTCTGATCTAGAGATATTATTCCAGGATGTGGATGATCAATGGGAAATGTTGAAGAATTCAATCAGTTTGGCTGCAGAAACAACTATTCCAAAATTAAAGAAGGTGGGTCGTAAGAAATGGATGACAGAAGAAATTTTACACCTAATGGAAACAAGAAGATTCAACAAAAATAATTCTGCTAAATATGAAGAAATTCATAGAGAAGTCAGAATATTATGTAAGGAGGCAAAAGAAGCATGGCTTGAGGAAAAGTGCTTAGACATTAAAAAACAACACAACGGTCAAAATAACAAATTAGTGCACAAAAGAATTCAGGAACTTACTAATAAAAGAACAAGTACATCAACAGGCTGTCTAAAAACTAAAGATGGCAAACTCATAATAGAAATAGATAAGATTCTACATGTATGGACAGATTATGTGAAAAACCTTTATAATGATAACAGAGAGGAACAGTATGATATTAGATTTAATATTGAAGGACCGCCAATTTTGAAGATGGTGGTTCGAAATGTTCTTAAGCATATGAAATCTGGCAAGACCCCCGGTGCAGATAACATCACAACAGAAATGATTAAAGCTTTAGAAGAATTTTGACTAGATCAAGTCACCAGACTGCTGAACACATTATATGATACTGGAGATATACCTTCTGAATTGTGTAACTCAATATTTATTGCAATCCCAAAGAAATCAGGAACCTTGGAATGTGATCAACATAGAACAATTAGTATAATGAGCCACATCACACAGATTTTGCTACGAATTATCATGCAAAGAGTGAGGAAGAAAATACAACCTGAAATAGGGGAAGAACAATGTGGGTTTGTAGAAGGAAAGGGTACAGTAAATGCTGTGTATATGATGCGAACAGTTACTGAACGTTCTATAGAAGTAAACAAAGATATACAACTTTGCTTTATTGACTACACAAAGGCTTTTGATAGAGTTAGACACGTCAACATGGTAGATATGCTTGTAGATCTACAAATTGATTGGAAAGACATTAGACATATAAAAAAACAAATATTGGAAACAACAAGCTGCCATAAGATTGATAATGAAGTTGGATAATATCAACCTATTAAGAGAGGTGTTAGGCAGGGATGTGTAATGTCTCCAGATATTTGTTTCCCTATACAGTGAAAATATTTTCAAGAATGTAGAAGATATAAATGGAATCAGCATTGGAGGACGAAACATCAATAACATTATATATGCAGATGATACAGTATTGATTGCAGACAATGCACAAGATCTACAACAATTAGTAGACGCAGTTGTTGTACACAATGAGCAGCTGGGGTTAGAATTAAATTATAAGAAGACACAGGTTATGGTCGTCACTAAGAAGAACGTAGTACCACAATGTAATATACAAGAAAATGGGAATATTCTTCAACAAGTGAATCGGTAGAATTATCTCGGAACAGTCATAACATCTGATGGGAGATGCCTTGTAGAGATTAGAACAAGAATCGCCATGGCGAAAATAGCCTTTAGCAAGATGAAAAACATTCTGACCAGTAAAAAGATATCAATTGAAACGAGATAAAGAGTGTTGAGGGGATACATAGAGTCTGTTCTTTTGTATGGATGTGAAACTTGGACAATGTGTAGTGAAGCTGAGAAAGATCTGATGGCTGCAGAAATTTGGTTTCTGAGGAAAATGCAAAGAATACCATAGACAGACAGAAAAACCAATGACCAGGTACTACAGGAGACAAATTAAAATCTTAAATTGATCAGAGAAATTAGACGTAGACCGTCAACATTTTTGGACATGTTATGAGAAGAAATGGATCTGGGAACTTAGTGACAACTAGCAAGATCGAAGGGAACAGACCTAGAGGAAGACCGAAAGGAAAATACCTGGATGGCTTGGCCACATGGCATGGACGAGACAGGAACACTGAGCTGATACACGACGCTGGTGATCGAGTGAAATGGCAAGTCATGACCGCCCACGCTTTCCGGCATGGCGCATGATTGATTGATATGCTTGGGAAGAGTGGAAGAGGAAGGTCAAAGAGAAGATGGGTGCAGGATGTTGCTGATGATATCCAGAGGGAGTATCGGACGCGGGTCGTCTTGCTTGTGACCAAGAAGTTTTCTGGTAGGTTGTTAAGGGTGCGAGGTTCTGAAAAGGACATGTTACTGAATGAATGAATGAGTTTACAATTCGGTTGGAGTCTGTTGACAATGAAATACTTAAAAACATGTGCAGGAAACATGACCAGCCTGTGCTTAAGACTCCAAAGTGCTTATATTAATTAGTGAGTTAGTAAGTAAGTTAGTTAGTTATTTAGATAACTGTTTAGTTAGTAAATTAGTTTGTTAGATAACTGTTTAATTAGTTCTGATTGATTGACTGATTTATTGATTGATTTAGGAACAGACATCACAGCATTCGGGGCATTCCCATAAGCGCTCCGTCCCCATCCTCAGCAGCCAGCGAAGAGTTCCAAAACTAATAATACCAGTAGCAATCTGATTATATGTCCGTCTCGCCTTTCCTCTGAGCATTGATCGTCGGCCAAATCCCCTCGTCACCCTTCGTTGTCGCATTCTTGCCAGACCATGGTGATCCATTTGCTCCTCCGAGGTGTACACGTGCTCCGACAAGGCCGCAACCACGTCTGCCTTATCATGCATCAATACTCCACCAAGTTTTGCAGAGCCAGCCAGTCTGGTCCGCCTGTTCATTCCCCAGCACACCAGCATGCCCCGGAGAAAAGATCCAGACGATGCTTGCCACCCGTGACTTCCGAAGCGAAGCAAGCCACTCTGCACGAAGCTTGCCTGTCCTCATCCTGCTCAGCATGCTTTCTGAGTCAGTTACAATCACTATGTGTGTGTGTGTGTGTGTGTGTGTGTGTGTGTGTGTGTGTGTGTGTGTGTGTGTGTGTGTATCGTATTCTACATCCAGCGGAAAGCTGGACTGACCACCTCCACCTCCATTCTTAAGCTAGATGTTGTGGTATCATATGCCAGGCTCTCCTGCACCAAACGGCGACCATTAGCTTTTGCTAAGAACCCCCAGGCACTTTTCCTGTCTCTCAACATCGAACCATCTGTGTATATAATCACATCACCCGGGCGAGCATTATCCTGAATTAATTGTTGGATTTCCACTTCCGTGGCCCCTGCTGGCCACTCCCTGCACTCCCGGCTCAATGTGATTATAACTCTGCACAAGCCTGACTGCTCCGCTGGCACTATGACCCACTCCTCTCCTCGCCTAATGTTCTCCAAGATGCAAACCTGTCTGATCGTAACCTCCGCCTGAGCCATCCATGATTTTCCTCTTATCAGTCGCTGACCCATAACTACGTCCAGCGCCTCTTGCAACGGGTGATCTGTGTCAGCAACAACTCTGAGGTATGCTTTCGCCTACATCACCTTGAGCCTACCAGCAACAGTCGGCAAACCAAGGATGTAACGCATACACACTACTGGGGTGTCTCTGGTGCATCCCAGAATGACCCGCATAGCTTCGTTCTGTATGCGCTGTAATTTCACCAATTAGTAACTTAGTTTGTTAGATAACTGTTTAGTTAATTATATTGTTTGTTAGATAACTGTTTAGTTAATAAGTTAGTTTGTTAGATAACTGTTTAGTTAGTTATTTTGTTTGTTAGATAATGAGTTAGTTAGTTAATTAGTTAGCTAGTGAGTGAGTGAGTGGGTTAGATAAAGATTTAGTTTAGTTAGTTTGTTAGTTAGTTATTTAGTTAGCTAGCTAGCTAGTTAGTTAGTGGGTGAGTGAGTGAGTGGTTGAGTGAGTGAGTGAGTGAGTGAGTAAGATAACGACTTATGTAGTTAGTTAATGGGTGAGTGGGTGAGTGAGTTAGATAACGATTTAGTTAGTTAGTGGGTGAGTGAGTGAGATAATGATTTAATTAGTGAGTGAGTGAGCGAGCGAGCGAGTGAGTGAGTGAGTGATACAGAAGCCACAAACAGTGAGATTTCCATCCATCCATCCATCATGTGCCATGCCGGTAAGCGTGGGCGGTCATGTTCTGCCATCTCACCCGATCACCAGAGTCGTGGATCAGCTCCGTGTTTCTGTCTCGACTATGCCACAAGGCCAAGCCATCCAGGTACTTGCTTCTAGGTCTTCCCCTTGGTCTGTTCCCCTCGATCTTACCAGTTGTCACCAAATTCTCGAATCCATTTCTTCTCATAACATGTCCAAAAAATTTTGACTGTCTACGTCTAATTTCTCTAATCAATTTACGATCTTCATTTGTTTCTTGAAGGACTTGTTCATTGGTCTTTCTGGCTGTCCATGGCATTCTTTGCATTTTCCTCAGAAACCACATCTCTACAGCCATCAGATGTTTTTCAGCCTGACTGCTCATTGTCCACGCTTCACATCCATACAAAAGTACAGGCTCAATGTAGCATCTCAACACTCTCTTTCTCGTTTCAATTGACATCTTTTTATTGGTCAATATGTTTTTCATCTTGCTAAAGGCTACTTTTGCCATGGCGATTCTTGTTCTAATCTCTTCAAGGCATCTCCCATCAGATGTTATTACTGTTCCGAGATAATTGTACCTGCTCACTTGTTGAAGAATATTCCCATTTACTTGTATATTACATTGTGGTATTTCGTCCTTCCTAGTGACGACCATAATCTGTGTCTTTTTACAATTTAATTCTAACCCTAGTTGTTCACTGTGTGTCACAATCGCATCTACTAAATTTTGCAGGTCCTGTTCATTGTCTGCAATCAAGACTGTATCATCTGCATATCTAATGTTATTGATGCATCGTCCCCCAATGTTGATTCCTTCCATATCTTCAATATTTCTGAAAATACTTTCACTGTACAGGGAAAACAGATCTGGAGACATTACACATCCCTGTCTCACACCCCTTTTAATAGGCTGATATTGGCTTACTTCATTATCAACTCTTATGGCAGCTTGTTGTTTCCAATATATGTTTTTTACAAGTCTAAGATCTTTTCCATCAATTTGTAGATCTTCAAGCATCCTTATCATGTTGACATGTCTCACTTTATCAAAAGCCTTTGTGTAGTCAATAAAGCAAAGGTGTAGATCTTTGTTTACTTCTATAGAACGTTCGATTATGTTTCTCAGTATATACACAGCATTTACTGTACCCTTGCCTTCCACAAACCCACATTGTTCTTCTCCTATTTCAGGTTGTATTTTCCTCCTAACTCTTTGCATGATAATTCTTAGCAAAATCTTCGTGATGTGACTCATTATACTAATTGTTCGATGTTGATCACATTCCAAGGCTCCTGAGATTTCATGTCTGGCAAATTCCGCTGCATCTCATCAGAGTTATATATCATTGGTTAGCACATTGCCGTCTTGACAGACGATAGTTTGTTACATTGTGCTTTAAAAATAGGCACGACAGCTACACTTCTATATAGTACAAGACCTGGGCTGAATTGTACAGACCATGAATTGCCCATGCAGCATGATCTCTCTCTCGACCTGTCTACTTTACTTCAGAAGCTGTCGTATTAGCAAAACAATGCTCTAATTATCTGCCTGTTGAAACTTCGATTAGTCGGACTCCCTGGCCTAGGGATTAAGGACTTTGTTCGCAATCCCGTATACTCTTGTACGAAACACAACTGCGCGAGATTCGGCAGCGAATAGCGTCGCGTGGTTACTTACGGAAGTATGTGACCTGGTCGTTCAGAAAGCAATGTCAAACTAATGAACGTAAAACTTGCCAAGACATCAACAGCAACTGCAAAATGCTGGTATTGACTGCAATGACATGTAAAGGATGTGCAAACAAAAAAGAAGCTTTGATTATAGGCCAAACCTGATACCCCACACTGTCGGGCTTTGTATATATCATATGAAGTGAATAAATTAATAATACTTTAGCTGAAACAATTAAAACGCATAGTCAGAGGTATTTTTCAAACGTAGACCAACTGTTATCCTCGCAGTTCTTTCAAATTTAACATAAACTCTTTCTGTTTGCATAAAACATCCAAAGTATTATTCATTTCATATGATATATAGCTCTGCAGTATGCACCTGACGTGATGCAGCGAAATATGTCAGGCAAGAAATCGTGCAGCATATTGTTTGTGGCTTCTGTGATTAAATTCACTAAGGCAATGCATTATTTTGAAAAACTTAATGGTGAACTTTGCCTTTTCCACAGTTACGCCTTGAAATTAAAGCACCAATGAAGGAAGTAGAAAACAAAGAATTAAATTAAATCTCTGAGTGGGAGTGCATGCACAAGAGATCGGCCATATTTTGTGAAGTTTTCTTGTTTCAGATGGGAGAAATAGTCGTGCACAAAGACGCATATGTCAACTGAAGATTACATACATTGATATAGGTCTTCTTTTTATAGTCCATGCCGTGTGGCATTGGTTATCATATCTGCCAAAAGCCTTCTTTCTCGCGTGTTGCCAATAATTTCTGTTAGTGATGTTCCTCTACGCCATGATGTCAAACTGCCCAGCATCTTCTTTCTTGATCTCCCTGTGTCTCTTCTGCCCTCCAGCTTTCCCTTTGTAACGACACACTCCAGCCTTCTCCTACTCATGACACGCCCAAAGAATGTAGACTGTCTTCTTCTGATGGAGAAACCAGATCTCTTTGTGAGTTAACTTCTTTCAAGATATCTTCATTACTCTCTCTATCCTCCCATGGGAATCTTGTCATTCGTCTATAAAACCACATCTCCGCAGCTTCCACATAATCCCACACTTGTTTACTAATTGTCCATGATTCTCTTCCGTATATAATCATTAGCTCAATTGGTGGGCTGGAGGGGGATACATAATGTTGTCATTAGAATGTTCTAATTTTTTAACAAAATAACTGATGTTACGAATGCACTTTTTACGAATGTATTTTTTATCCAAAATTGTAGTAACAGATATTTCCAAGAAAGGATTGCCCTTGAATAGCAAGAAAACAGTAACAATGGTGAGATCAAAGTAAAAGGAGACACCAAAGTGTGAAATGAAAATAGAAGGGACAATTCTTAACCAAGTCGATAATTTTAAATACTTAGGGGCATCAGATGGAAAATGCACAACAGAGATTAAGAGCAGAACATGGCAAGCACAATCAGCATTTCCGAAAATGAAGAGTATCTTGTGCAATACGTCACTATCATTGAATGTAGGGAATAGGGTGCTAAAGTGCTATATAGAACCTGTGTTGCTGTATGGCAGTGAATCTTGGAATGTAAATGAAAAAATTAGGAAGAACGTGGAAGCAGCAGAGATATGGTTCCTGAAACGAATGTTGCGATTTCCTTGGACTGCCAAAATAACTAACAACGATTGCCTGAATGAGGCTAATGAAACTAGAACATTAGTTAGTTAGTCGCGGTTCTAACTTCACAGTTTGTCCACATTATGCTACGTTCCTGCGCCTATGAATATCACATAAAATACTCCTCATTGCCCAATAAATTATTATTAGTCACTAAAACATTAGATACGACAATACGAGAGAGAGAGAGAGAGAGAGAGAGAGAGAGAGAGAGAGAGAGAGAGAGAGAGAGAGAGAGAGAGAGAGAGAGAGAGCTGTTTTTGGTCATGTGATGAGAAGTGAGGCAGATCGAGTAACAGATCGAGAGGAAGAGGGGCAGAGGAAGACCGAGAGAGATGATGTTGGATGGATTGGGACTGTTCCAATGAGGAATATCAACAGCAGAGTTGATCCAGAACACCAAGGACCGAGATCTGCGGAGTCATGAATGCCTACGCCAACTGACATGGCACTTAATGATGATGATGATTTGTCATCCTTAACCGACGTCAAGGCATTCGGGACATGCCATGGGTACCCCATCTCCTCAGAAAATATCTAAGAGTAGGAATACTTATAGCTCCAGTGACCAAATAGTTATGCAGGCACCTGCTTCGTCCTCAACCACGATTCTTCCTGCTAGTGCCGAACAGGGTCCTTATTCGATCATTTATAGCCGTATAATCATCGACTTGTGTTTCCTCGTGCAACAGCCATCATGTAGCATTGTTTGTTCAACTCTATCTTATGGAATATCGCAAGTGGCAAATGTGTGAAAAGCAATCTCATTAATAAATGGGGATTAAATTAATTATTCTATTTATATAATAACATAAGGCAAGTAAGGGTTTAGAAAGAAAATAAAGAAATGTACTACGATTAGTTACGAAGAGAAGTAATGTTGTAATTTGTTACCCTCTTTCTGTCACACGTTTTCACACCACTTGGTTGAATATATTCGTAACCATTTTCAAGTGACGCTTATACGCTCAACCACTGTATATTCATCATCATCACTGTCATCATCGCCATTATCATCAAGCACCTTGTCAAGTGGTTTGGGCGTTCAAGCTTGTCCACGAATTGCAATCTACAACAACAGATTTAAATTAGTGTGCTGGCACATGTCTACGCTGTGACAAAATGCGCAAGAAAATGCTCTCTCTCTCTCTCTCTCTCTCTCTCTCTCTCTCTCTCTCTCTCTCTCACGGTCTATCTTTATCTGCCTCTCTCTGTCTATCCCTGTTTCCCTCTCTCTATCTTTATCTCTCTCTCTCTCTCTCTCTCTCTCTCTCTCTCTCTCTCTCTCTCGCTTTCGGCTTATCCCTCCCTGTCCTTATCTCTGTCTCTCTAAAGTTCCATCTCTCTCCACCCCCTTCTCTCTCTCTCTCTCTCTCTCTCTCTCTCGCTCTCTCTCTCTCTCTCTCTCTCTCTCTCTCTCTCTCTCTCTCTCTCTCTCTCTCTATTTCTACCTCTCACTCCACAAATCTTTCTTGTTGTCACAAAATGTTTCAGTATTTTCGCTTCCCAAAATACTTCCACAAATTACGACTGATTCTTTCCGATGTGTATGCTGTTATCCTTGTGTCGTATTCTCTTTTAAAACACGTAGATTAATCATCTTGGCTGTCCGAGGTATTTTCAGCATTCTCATATCCAATAAGGAGGTCAGCATGGCCGAATGGTTAAGAACACGCGTTCGTAAACATCCAGCGTGCTGATGCCGAGCTAAGGGGTTCAACCCCTACACCGGACAGTTAGACTAAAATGTTAACTTCTCGTCCTTTACTTGGGGACGTAAATTACAAGTACCTACAAAGTTGGATTGGGTTCGCCTGATGGCGAGGGGCACTAACAATAGGGAAAGCTAATCCACACGCATAATACAGTCCAATACTCTAGAACAGAGGTTCCTAAACCACGGCCCGCGGGCCACTTGTGGCCCGCCAGATGTCAGAAAGTGGCACGCGAGGCCTCGTTATTTAATATAATATATTTTAATAATTTCAAAAATGCACTCGGAGCGCCCCGTTAGTGTGCGATAATTACTCTGCTCGTGGTTGTTATGCTAATATATTATCGAATGCGCCTGTTCAGTACGCAACACCTTGTCGACCAATCAGAGTGCACAAGGCGCCATGTTGTCGCCTATAACAACTGTTTAGCAGAGTCGGTAATATTGTGTTGGAATTAGATTTTTTCAAATAAAAACCGTTAAAGCCTATAAACATGAGTGTGGAAAATCTAAAATCAAACAATGGTAAAATGCGAAAGTGTGAAGGCATTGCCTGTAGTGAATTCAACGAAGACTAAACGGAGCAATTTATGTTTATGCCTACCCGTAGTGGTAAACCAGTTTGCTTAATCTGCGGATTGTGTGTTTCTGTTACCAACAAAAATTTAATCTGGAACGACACTTCACGACAACACATTCAGACATAAATGCTCAATATCCGATCAATTCGGAGTTAAGAAAAGATTTCATAGCTAAACAAGAAAGTTCACTGACCAGGTAGCAGTCATTTTTCACCAAGGCTAACGAACAGAGCAAGAGTGCTGTTGTTGGCGTCGTACGAATTCGCTCTTCTGTAGTCTCGCAAAGAGAAGCCGTTTACCGATGCAAAAGAAATAATCAAGCCTTCCCTTAAAATTGCCGATAGAATGCTTGGCTATAAAATGTGTGAAACAAAATTTGATCAGATACCTTTGCGTGTGAACAAAATTCGAAGTAAGGCGCTGAACAGGCGTGAGTTCAGACAGTTTCTATCAGACCTGAACGAGGAATACTCGTTACACTGTGATGTCAGATGGCTATCTAAAGGGAAAGTTATGTCACGTTTCTGTGCACTGAAAAAAAGTTTCTATCTGTTTCTGTCTGAAATAAATGAAGTGCCTACAGAACAGGAATGTCTGCTGAACGATGACTGGCTTAATGGCCTGGCATTTTTGGTGGACATCACGTCTCATTTAAACTCATTAAATGCGAGGATCCAGGAAAAAAAAAAAAAAACTATTCACAAACTTGTGCGATGACATTTCTTCATTTAAAATGAGACTAGCTCATAATCGGGCACTCTCGCGGTGTTTATACTTCACCTCGACACCGCAAGGTACAAGAGGAACATGATGAAATGAGATGAGATGAGATGAAATGAGATGAGATGAGATGAGAAAATGAGACTACGACGGTTTATCGGACTGCTGACCGAGTGGTCTTTAGAGGCGTTTCCAACTCTGAAGACTCTTGTGGTGGAAAAGAAATATGACTTGTTACAGTACAAAGTAAAAGTTGAAAGTCTTCTGGATATCTTTCAGTCGAGATTTCAAGAGTTCACAACAGAGGAGGATAATGTTGCCCTCTTCATACATCCGTTCGTATTTCCTGATGCCAAGCTCTGTCAATTACAGCAAAACCTTCAGCACGGAGTAATTGATTTAAAATGCAATTCTGCTCTGAGATGTAAATTTCTGGAGCTGCCTCATCATATGATTTCATTCTGGCGACTATCGCCTGTCGAACAATTTGAACACTCATTCGCCCAGAGATGCCGGCTCCCTGGCCGAGGGGTTAGCTGCTTTCTCCGTAATCCCGAATACTCTCGTGATTGAGGTGAGTGCACGAGAATTGGAAGCGGTTCAAGTCGCACCAGTGACTTATGAGAGTATGGAGCCGGTCGCTCAGAAAGTCGTGGCGTGCTGATGAGCGTAATCTAGCCTAGGAATCAACATACAGCTGAAAGATGCTGATGTTGACCGCAATATCCTGAAACAGGATGGAAACGCGGGAAAAAAATTCGCCAAGAGATACATTTGTCGTTTTGGCTCGACTTAAGACGCAAGCAGTCATTTTCCGCAATGATCGTTAAAAAAACCCAAAAAAAACAAGCAACATTCCAGACTCACTGACAGTAACCTAGCTGCGCTTATGACTTTGGGCACGACAGATTTGTGCCCAGACATTGATAAACTGGCATCTGAACTTAAGTAAGTGGTTATGAAGAACAGTTACAATTGTAAATTAATTCATTAATAGTGATTTTCGAAACTGATTTAAAATGGATTGTTAAATGAACTGCGGAGCGGCTGGACGAGTGGCTAGAACGCCAGATTCTCCTTCGGGAGACCCGGGTTCGAATCCTCGGTAAGGTGTGAGATTTTTTCTGCCGGGGGAAAAAGAAAATCCTAACCTGCAAAGTTCGCGGCGACTGCACTAACCAGGCGGCCTTAATTCCTCATGCTCAAAGACCCCCCCCCCCCCCTGCCCCCTCCCTCCCCCCTGCCATACACCGTGCCACAGAGCAGGTGCCGAGATCACGCCATACAGAGGATGGAAGGAAATCTCAAAGTAAACAGTGCACGAAAACTGTGGGATACGAGAATACGTCACACCAACGCTAGTGTGACAACGAAATCATACGTTGTGCGACAATCAAGGTGAACGGGCGTGTATTCGATTTTGAGAACAACTTGGTGTGGCTATTGGATGGTTTGAAGGCTAGCAGTGGACTCCAAGCTAAGAACAGCTAGAAGCATATATTGAGAACGCCATGGATTCGAGAACGACGGGCAAACTCTAGACAGAATCAGAGGAAGATGACAGCAAGGACGACCTGAATGAACGGAGGAAAGAAGTATTACTGGGTGACGATAAGGAAAACGCAGAACAGGTTAAATTACATAAAGCTTAGTGCACGCTTATATCAGATGCCATCCCGGCAACAACGTGATTGATCTAATTGTTCACCACGAAATGTATGATGACTCTGTCAACTCCGTAATAAAGCGGTGTTAGATTTTCCTGAGCTCCGATGTTTACTTCATATTTCAAAGTTCTTCAGTGAATTCATAAACTGTTATCGATACGCCGTTTTAATGAGCCAGTTCCTTTCGTAAGTTAGAACATATCAACATGGGAAAACCAAGCGAAGAAGGCCTTACGACATGGCACACCGCAAGTTACTGTATTACTTACTATAGGTAACTATTTCTTACGTGAAAGTGAGACGCGTATTTCCGTAATTCTCGGTCATACCCATTCGAGGGTTCGAAGTCAGCTTTGGGAGATTTGGAAGCAGACCACTTTGCGTTGATTTCGATGGTACAAGGCGTCGGCTGTCCAGAAAGCAATGACAAACTACTGAACTAACATTGCCTAGTAAATTACAAACAGCCACTAAATGCTAGGGTTGATTGTAACGACCTGTAAAGGACTTTAAACTCACTTTAAAAATATTCAATCACGTCTCGAAAGTCTTCATTTGATATTGTTTGTTGTCGTTGCTTGTTTAGAAAAATAAATAAACTAGTTCAAAAATAAAAATGTTCCATTAGTGAATGTGAATAACGAAGACACAAACAATAGATTGCACGATTTATTGGCTAGCCTATTTCGCTGCTTCTCGGATTGGCCAGCACATTTTGGAATCCAGTCACGTGATTGATGAGGACAATGCGTTTCGTTTTGTTTAACAAACAAAATGGTCGCGTGGGAAAGCTGGCAGAGGCAGGTGCCTTTGATTTACAAAAACCAACTTTATGCAAACAAACAGACATGATAGTCAGTTTTAAATTACCGCAGTAGACAATTTAAATTACTGTGTGAATGCGTGTATTGTATATTTAAACTCGGATGAGTTATCTTATTGCTTTTGTTTATGTTGTGTGATTTCTGCAGTATGTGCAATTTATTGTTTGTGTCCATTGCCCATTGTTCACAGTCATATGTTAAATCTGTTTTCGTGTAGCTTGCAATGATTCTTGATCTAACCTCCAATGTCAGGGTTTAGAATACTAGAAGGTGTAGAACTTCAAACTTCAGTTACTCCTAGTTCACTCTGTGGTCCATGGAATGTATCTTCCACTGTTGTTTCTCTAGGCCAGAAGGTTTGCCTGGATATGTCGTATTTTGGGCAGTCTTAGAGTATTTGATCTGCCGTCTGCAGCTCCAAACTACATGTGCTCATGGCTGTTTTGTCTATCTTGAATTTTGTATATCTTGTATGTGGTTGTGTAATCTATTGTGTCCTGTTCTGAGGCGCAGAATAATGATTTGTTGTGGTCTGTCCATTATGTGGTAATCGTATTGAGCTGGTGGTGGGTTTCTGATTGATTTGATAATTCTTTTCTTTTGGTGGTATGTAAGATGTACACCAGGCTTTTCTTTGATTGCCCCTACCGGAGCTAGTCGGTCAGCTCTATCGTTTCCGGGCATTCAAAGTGAGATGATATCCAATGTATAAGTGACCTTACGTTGGCTTCCTTGATCAGAAAGTAGTGTCTGTCTCTCATCTCATCTCATCTCATCTCATCTCATCTCATCTCATCTTGTCCCTCTTGTACCTTGCGGTGTCGAGGTGAAGTATATGGCGGAGTGCCCGTTTATGGGCTTCATATATCGAGATTCTCAGGGACTCTACTGTTCACTCTGTCCATCGTTTACGTGGTCGGCCTCTTCTTTCGCTTCCATTTGGTCTGTACATAATTGCTTGTTGTGGTATACTGTTAGTAGGCAACCTAGTTACATAGTGACTGTTTTTTTCCCCGCGTTTCCATCCTGTTTCAGGATATTGCGGTCAACACCAGCATCTTTCAGCTGTATGTTGATTCCTAGGCTAGATTACGCTCATCAGCACGCCACGACTTTCTGAGCGACCGGCTCCATACTCTCATAAGTCACTGGCGCGACTCGAGTCACTTCTAATTCTCGTGCGCTCATGTCAACCACGAGAGTATTCGGGATTAGCGGAGAAAGCTGCTAACGCCTCGGCCAGGGAGCAGGCTAGTGACTGTGGTACTGGCAATTTCCCAGACTGGAGCGCCTCAAGTACTGATTTTGCATCTGTCTTATATATCTGCCCCGAATGTTTAACACGCCTTACTGTCAACTGAGACGGTATCTTGGCCATGGGTTAACGGACGCAGTTCGTAATCCCGCATACCGTGTTCGAAACACAACTCCATGCGATTTGGCAGCAGATCGCCTTGCGTTGATTCTTTTACGAAATGCGTTCGCCTGTCGTTCAGAAAGCAATGGAAGACTACTAAACGTAAACTTGCAAAGAGATCACAAACAGTAAAAAATTATGGGGTTGACTGCGATGTCCTGTAAAGAATATGCAACTAATTTATTACTGTTATATGAAGGAGCCACGGTAGAGCAGTGATTAGCACGCTCGCTTACTGGCGACGTGGACACGCTTTCAAATCTCCATCGAGGCATGGATTAAAACATTGTCCTCTGCTCCCAGGGCGATCACCCTAACATAGGTACTAGAAAATTTTGTGGGAAGAAAATGTGGCCGGTGTGATTTTGACCAGGTTTCCATTTGCATGCTGGTTGGTCTATAAAAATATGGGACTAGAACCATATACTCAAAATCCTCAGCGATGAGAGGAGAAAACTCGCGAGAACTCAAGTATTTCGCCATTACCCAGTAAGGTTAAGTATTGGATCACCCCTGGTAGGCGAGGACAGGCAAGCTTCGGGCAGAGTGGCTTGCTTCGCTTCGGAGGTCACGGGTGGCAAGCATCTCCTGGATCTTTTCTCCGGGGCATGCCGGTGTGCTGGAGAATGAACAGGCGGACAGGTTGGCTGGCTCTGCAAAACTTAGTGGAGTATTGATGCATGATAAGGCAGACGTGATTGCAGCCTTGTGGGAGCACGTGTACACCTCGGAGGAGCAAATGGATTACCATGGTCTGGCAAGAATGAGACAGCGAGGAGTGACGAGGGGATATGGCCGACGCTCGACTATCTGAGGAAAGGCGAGACGGACATATAATCAGATTGCTACTGGTACTATTGGTGTTGGAACTCTTCGCAGGCTGCTAGGATGGGGACGGAGCGCTTATGAGAATGCTCTGAATGATGTGATGTCGGTTCTTAAATCAATCAATCATGAATCACCCCTGGCAGGGAAGCTGAAGATGGATCGAGTCCTCGGCTGGCTGTGGTGAGAGCAATGTGTCAGAGTCTTGGTGAGATAACCAAAGGCTCGTGTTCACTAACAGGCGTGAAACACTTGCACACACACAATGAGTGTACAAAAACACGGCGATATAACTCAAACACTTTAATCGCACTTCTCAAACGCAGTCACATCAGGCATCGCTCAAAGTTGGCGATAATGCCATTGTCAAAACCACACACAATGAAAGGTATCAATAATATCATAAATACAAATGTAGATACCACTCACGCAATGTTCACTCTACTCGCACAAATCATACAAGCTTTCTTCCATCAGTCTCGACTCATACACAGCAGCACTCTTTCATGTCTGTCTCGTCTCGCTGTCCAAGGCTGTCTGACTACCAGCAGTGACTCCCTCGTTGGCCCTGCTTTCGTTCTCGTGGTCTGCGTGCACTACGCTGACCTCTGGCCATTGCCTGCGTAGAAGCTGTTATAGTATGTCCACATTTGTTTGCCTTCATTCACGATCAATTATTTTGAAAACTGTCTGTTGCATCATTATGAAATTTGTCCAGCCGTCTTATATTTCCCCCCACCCAAGGAATATGTCTTTGAGAGGTCCAAAAACAACTTAAATCATTGAAAGCGGCGACATTCCTTTGATGTTATGCTGAACAACTAGTGATTTCTCGTTAACAAAGTTATTTTTACGGTAATGGGAGACCTGTCAATTCTGATGACACACAAAGGCGTATCCGGATTCGTATGGGAGTGGGTGCAATGAAAGAACTAGCTTAAAATCGACAGGGTCGGCTGCATTGCACCTGGTTTTTATCCCATATGGCTCGCACAAAGCACGAACTCCGTAGTTCCAGCGACGACCCTCGGGAGTCTCCGAAAAAATGCACTCGTGAATTGCAGGACGCGGCCCGGAATCGAACATACAACCTTCGGAGCCCGAGTCAGACGGCTTGACCACTTCACCACGGAGATTCCCGAGAGGGGTGCAATGTGTAATATTAGTAAAGACAGAGAATTTAGAGGCACGGGGTAAATAATTTGTAAATTAACAGGAAAGTAGAAGGAATATATTTCTTACCTTATTTTTCATTTCCTTCTTGTTTCTTCAGCTGATGCTGATGCTGTAATGTTTAGGGCCTGCAATTCGTCTGAATAGTTGGAGCAAAATATCCCAGTAAGTGTGCACGTAGATTAAGGTGTGCGATCTGCTCAGACCTTAATCTGTGTCGGACGATTCCAGTAGGTTGATGATTGCTCTCGGTTGCATAAAATTCAATCCATCCTTTCTCCAATAGTCCTCTTCCTCTTTCAACACATGGTCCTGACGTTTTTTCCAGTAACTTTTATCAATATTTAATAGCGCGGACACACATGCGCGTGTGGGTGTCCTATCAATTACAGGACGTCGAGTCAATCCCAACATTGTTTATGCAAGGAATTTACAGGACGTTGCAGACAGTCCCAACATCGATTGGTATGCGTGTACAATCAGGACATCTGTGCGCGCATGTAGGCGTGTGTGCGTGCGTGGGTGTGCTACCAATTACAGGATGTCGCAGTCAACCTCATCATTCTATGGATTGTCAACCGGCCTGGGGCAAGTTTGCTATTCTCATTTTGAATGAACGCCAA